>JAKSZP010013196.1:0-242907 GCA_022478985.1 Massospora cicadina
CTCTGATTTATCCTTTAAATGTACGGAAGGCAGAAGAATTAGATGTATAGGTTAAGGAGCAGTTAGCCAAAGGCGCATTTTTTTAGTGTACCTTTCCAGTATACTCCTCTGTAAGTTTTGAATTACACTTCCAATGGGGCATGTTGTATCTCGAAGTTACACTGGGCAGATTCTCCAAAAAGGCGATAGAATAAATATGAAAATACAGGTTAAACTCAACCTAATTTTTATTTTCAAAAAGAGGAAATAATTATAGGCTTGTTTATGGTTTGTAGTCTATCAGAGTAATTTAATCGCTACATGATCATATCTTCAATCAGTTGATCAGGATCCAATTGATCATTGACTTTGATAGAAAGTAACAAATTTCTCACTCCTTCCAATGATGTTGGGGGAATTGAGTTAGGGGATTCTTCAGAGATATGTGAGTTCGGTGAAATCCTGACACTTCCCCCCTCAAGATTCAATCACGGTGGAGGATGACTTCTTAAAAACCTAGGATGAATATGATTTACCACAATACTAGTATCAGTATTAACAATCAGATATTTTAAACCTTTTTAAAATATAACTCTATAAGGACCAGACCAATTAGTTCCCAGCTTTTCAGTCCATCCACCTGGCCGAGAATAATGATACATAACATAATCTCCAATCTGATATTTAGGAAGGACTGGTTTATGTTGATTGCTTCGTATAGTCACTATTCAAGTGGTGGTTTCAAAATGAATTCATTTCTTGAGCCTGGAGGCAGATAATCTCATCAGCCAAATTTCTCATAACTAAATCGGAGTTTTTGGGTTGCTTTCTTCAAGGATAGTCTAAACACTAGAAAGTACTAAAGGATCCCGCCCATATATACACTTTAACGGGACATCTTGAAAATATGGTGATAGCTTATCTGATAAGCAATAAGGTACTTGGTAAAAAAGATTCCACTGAGTCAGATCAGCAGGGCCATTTTCCTTAAAAAGGAGACCAAGGTTCCATTAACTCGTTCAATGGCCCCATTTGTGGATGGATTATATGGGACAACAAATCGCTGAGTAGTGTCAAATAATTTTGATAACTCTTGTATAAGCTGTGAGGTGAAATTAGTCCCATTATCTGACATAAGGGCCTTTGGACATCCATGTTGGGAAATAATATGCTGATATAGGAATAAGGCTTTAGTCTTAGCCAAAGAGGTAGCAATTGAAATGGCCTCAACCCATTTGGTCAAATGGTTGACAGCCATAATGATATACTGATGACCATGCACTCCTCGAGGAAAAGACCCTACAACATCAATGCTAACTACTTCAAAAGCCTTAGTTGGGGAAATGACTTGATGTTGATAAGTAGGGTTGGTAGTTCCATGACTTTTGCAAGTTAGACATGAGTCAAGAGTCTCCCAAATGAACTCAGTCATGTTGTTCCAATAGTATCGAGTCTTAAACCATTCTTGAGTTTTCTTTAAGCCGCTATGACCAACTTGTTCATGACCTTCCATTACAGCATTAAACCTGGAGTTGGGATGTAGGAAGGGCAACCACTTAGACTTGATTTTCTTATACAAAGCTCCATCTTGAATCATAGTATCCTTGGTAATTAATTTTAGATAGGCTCAATCCTCTTCATTCTCTCAATCCCATAATTCCAGTCGTCCAATAAGAATATACAAGCGTTCTTCTTTTTCTGGTTCCAAAGTCAGAATAGGTAATTGGGATAACCCGTCTGCATTTTGATGCTGAACTCCTGAGCGATGAACAATAGAAAAATCATACTTTTGCAAATTATAAAAGCCCAACAGGCCAACCTTCCATCAGGATCCTTCATATTCTGCAGCCATCATAAGGAGGAATGGTCGGTAATAACATTGAAATGGGTACCATATAAAAAGGGCCAAAAATGCTTGATGGCCAAAATTACTGCCAAACATTCCCGCTCAGTAACACTAAAATTTCGTTCAGCCTTTGACAAAGTTTTGCTATAGTAATCAACAGGATGATCATTATTTTATTCATCACACTGAGATAAAATAGCCCCAATAGCGACATTGCTTGCATCCATATGTAGAAAGAAAGGCTTATCAAACTGGGGGTGAATTAGAACAGGTGCTTTCATCAAGGCGTTACGCAGAGAATTGAAAGGCTGTTCTTAAGCTGATCCCCACTCAAAAGACTCCTTTTTTGCAATATATAAAATAAGGGTTCAGCCATATCAGCAAAGTTGGGAATAAATTTCCAGTAATACCCAACCATACCAAGAAAGACTTGAATATCCCATAAATAAGAGGGAGGAGGCATCTGTTGTATGGCTTGAAATTTGTCCGCAAGGTGTCAAATCCTTTTAGCTGAAACCTGATGTCCTAAGAAGTCCATTTCATTTTAAAAGAATGAGCACTAGGAGGGCTTGAGTTTTAAGGAAGAGCCCCAAATTCAGCTGAAAACATTCTTTTAAATGGTTTAAATGCTCAGTAAAGGTTTTGGAAAACACGGTGATGTCATCAAGATAAACCAGAACACAAGTAAGCTTTAAATCCCGGAGCATACTGTCCATGGCCCTTTGGAAAGTTGCAAGGGCATTGCTTAGGCCTTGAGGCATGCGAGTTGGTTCAAACAACCCTTCATTCAATATCAGTGCACACTTGGCACGATCTTCTGGAGAAAGTTCATTTGCCAGTATCCACTGGATAAGTCCATGGCCAAAAAATTAGGTGGATCCAGCCAATCTAAGAGAATCATCAATCCTAGGTAAGGGTAATAGTCCCATCGGGTAATAGCATTCAATTGATGATAACCCATCATGACTCGTTGAGAAACATCATTCTTCTTAACCAACAACAATGGGGATGCCCAGGGACTATTGGAGGGTTTCAATAATCCAGCCTCCAGCAATTGATTCAACTCCTTAGTAACCTGGGCTTCTTCTACTTTGGATTTACGATAGGGCTTTGCACATATAGGAAGGTGATCACCAGTTTCAACAGTGTGCACTACATCTTTCATCTTCCCAAAATCGTAAGTATGCCTATCAAAATTCAGAATATTCATCAAATAATTGAAGCACTTGTTTCTCCTGTTCCTTAGAGAGATGTTTCCCAATAGCAGGTCCCACAGTAAGGATTTCCTGATCACTCTCCAATCCAAAGACTTGTAAACTCCAAAAAGGGTTTAACATCATAAATATGAGATAAGGGTAACAGCTTGACATAAGCAATTGGGTGCTCTCAATCTACCTGGTTTTGGCACATCAGTAAGGTTTGCTAGTAAGACAGATAAAGAGCCTGAATAAGCATAATCCAATATTCCAGGACAAGGAAAGAGTTCTTTGGCAGAAGGATTGACAGTGCCCTGGACTTGTAGCAAATGCCCCTTGGGAATTGAAAAGTGCAAAGAAGTATTAATGCTCACTTGTGATTTTGGTGGAATAAATAATTTCTCAGGAGAAAAAATAGGCATTCCCTCTTCAATATCAGCCATAGTAGGAGGTAACTTGCATGAGGATTTTCAACCTAATACTGAAGTGAATAAGACCTTTTTTTTCCTTCTAGCAGACATAACCAACATCGAGTAAAAGCATTATCAGATAAAAGTAAGGGGACTTGATACGCCAAGAGAGACAACGATCAGTCAAGGTAGTTGATAATTTCATCAAGTTCTCGTAAAAATTGAGTTCCCAAGATTAGGTCATAACTCAAATTATTGAGCACAATCGCTGGAATGGTAAAGGTTAATTTCCTGATTTTCAGAGGAAGGGGTGAAAAAGCTCCGATAGACTGAGTACTCTGAGGGCCCGCGGTGCCATATTCTTCATAATGAGAAATATCAGGGGTTAATTTAATCTGTTTGACCAATTTGGAGGGAACAACATTCACTGGGGATCCAGTATCTATGATAGCCTTGGCATTGATTTGATTTACTCGGAAATTAATTTGGGTAATTGTGCTTCCAAACTGAGAGGATAATGCCAATAAGGAGAGCAAGGAATAAGAAGAATAGTTGTCTTTATTACACTCGATTGAACTTTGCCGCTCTTGCTGCGCGCTCATAACATTTTCAAGGTGAAGAATCTTATTGGTCTTATCTCTTATCTTTTTTTCATCTGCTTCCTTTTTTAAAACAACAATTCTCAGTATGAAAGTAGCGATGACAGTAATTACACTGGATCGCTCTAGTGTTCTCAGGCAAGGTAAAGACTTTGGGCTGACTAGGTCTAGGAGACTCATAAACTCAGGGTTTTCCAGAGAATTGAGGGGGCAACTCCAATAAGGCCTCCTTAATATCCAAAATACTTCGGAAATTCTTTTTAACACTGATCAGATAAACTTGTATTTGCGACCTAGTAGCTAAGGCTGACAGAACTGCGGTTATTACATCGTCCAAGTTTAACTGACCACAGGCTACAAGAGTTTGAGCTTCCCAATAGAACTGATGAGCAAAGTCCTTAATAGATTCATTTTGGTGGGGTTGTATACCCATAAAGGCCTGTTTTTGTGAAGATAGGGTCTGCTCACTTCCAAATTCTTTGATCAATGCTTCTTTGACTTGAGCCCAAGTAGAGCAAGTCATTAAGTGGGGAACCATAGTATCTTAAGCCAATTGGGTAAGGCAATTATGCAAGTGATTCATCTTTTGATAATCCGTGGCCTCACCTAATGCCTTTTCATACAGATATAGAAAGGCGATAATGCTGCCTTCCCCTGGGGAGTATTTGTCCTTAAATAATGGCTTAAAACTCATGGGAGCATTGGTAGTCAAAACATGCACTACAGATTTTTCAGATTGAGTAGACATAAGAGGCAGAATCTGAAGCTTGAGAAGAAAATTAAGGGTAAGGATCAACAGCTTCCGTCCATATTTCATTAATCCGTCAATTCAGGTCTGCATGCCCTACTTTTTCATCTAGTCGGCGAGATAGCTCAAAAATCTGTTCCTGTTGTGCATTGTACTTGAGTTCCAAAGTCTCGATTTTCGCTTGGAGCAATTCCCCTTTTGATTCACAAGCATGTAATAAGATATCAGTGTCCTTGGCCCACTTTCCCAAAGTGATCAATTCATTGGGCAAGGACTGCAGAGTCAAAAGGGGGTCAATTGGTACACCAGCAGGGGTTAGGTTACATTCTTTGGCCACCTTAGAGAATTGTTCAGTAAGTGGGTCATCATGTTCATGAGAGAGTTAAATTGCTGATAAGATCCTGAATGACCATCAGTACCTGGAGGTCCACGAGGTCCATCTGCATCTGCACCTGGAGGTCCACGAGGCCCTACATCTCCAGGCGGCTCACGAGGTCCTTCTACCCCAGGAGGACCCATATTTCCAGAGGTTCTCTCTACTTCATTGACCCAGAACTGAATTGCTGAGTACAATTGTTCCAATTGAAAAAGATGGGTTCTAATTTCTTCCTCCATTAATTGACTACACTCAGAGAGTTGGGAAACACCCTCTCTCCATTCCTTCTGGATTTTTTGAACCTTTTTTGGAAACTGTACATCAATAAAATTTGATATCCCATGATCAAACTGAACGAGCTGCTGTTGTACTTCGTTGAGGGAAGTTCGATTATTAATGATAGCATCACAATTATCTTGGCTAAACTTGGAGGCTGACTTAAAAAACTCAGAAATAAAAATTACTCAAGGATTGGATTCCTTTTAGTAAATTGAGCATCCCTTGATGGTGCATTCCAACTACAGGTAGCAAGTGGTATAGTGTAGGATGTACAAGTTGTTGTAGATATTGTTTGGAGCCAATCCCTGGCATTTGAGAGGTTTGCAGCACTTCTCACTACTAGAAGGTACTGCATTCGATCAAGATTGGGTAGAACGTATTCCAGGGATTAGAGCCCCTTCAAGTAATTGATTATTGATATTTCGCAAGACCTCAGGTGGCATTTGAAAGTCTGAGGCAAAACTTAAGTTAGGATTATAGAATTCCAAGTTGGCCCAAAATTCCAATGTTTAGGGTAATCTTGGGGTTTGGGCTCCAATTGAAGGGACCCATCATAAAATACTGCCTTGCTCTTGATCTTGAGCCTCGTCAGGCAAAAATTGAGAATCCATAGTGATAGACGTGGTCACTGGTACGTAAATCAGAGTGCCCCTGTAGTGAGCACCCGTCTGTAAGTTTTGAATTACACTTCCAATTGGGCAGGTTGTATCTCGAAGTTACTCTGGGCAGATTCTCCAAAAAGGCGATAAAATAAATATGAAAATACAGGTTAAAACTCAACCTAATTTTTATTTTTGAAAAAAAGGAAATATTTATAGACTTTTTTACAGTTAGTAATTGATCAGAGTGAATTAATCTCTGCGTGATCATATCTTCAATCAGTTGATCAGGATCCAATTGATCATTAACTTTGATAGATTGTGATAGATTGCTCACTCCTTCCAATAATGTCAGAGGAATTGAGTAAGGGGATTTTTCAGAGATATGTGAATTCAGTGAATCCTGACAACTCCCCACTTCTCTTGGTGGAGAAATCCAATGGATCTTTACGCCCTTGCATAGATTATGGCAATCTAAACAATGTCACTGTACCAGATCTCCATCCCATCCCCTTGGATCACAGATTGCCCGCTATTTGGAGAAGGCTAAAATCTTTTCCAAACTGGATTGCATCAATGCGTTTAATCATATATGGATTATGAAGGGTCAGGAGTGGTAACCACAATCTGTACCAGAAAAGGGCTTTTCTAGTTTTGGGTCATGCCCTTTGGGCTTAAGATTGCCCCTGTTATCTTTCAACTCCAGATTGATGCAGCTTTGGAAGACCTGTTGGGGGTATGTGCGGTTGCCTACATGGACGATATTTTGGTGTTTTCCCTGATCAAGAGTCCCATGCATTACACCTTCAGCAAGTGGTGGAGAGGTTAAAGGCAGACGCCTCACGCTGAAGATCAGCAAGTGCGAATTTTTCAAGTCCCAAGTCACTTTTCTGGGCAACTTCATGTTTGAACAAGGAGATATGATAACTCAAGACAAGGAGAAGGCAATTCATGAATGGCCCACCCACCTTCTGTCAAGGAATTGAGAAGTTTTTTTAGTACATGTAAGTTCCTCAAGAAGCTCACGCCAAATCTTTCTTAGGTGGCAGCGCCCTTGTATAAGGCCAGTGGTGCAAAATGTGCTTCAGTGGTCCCTGTCTTGGAGGATGCTTTTTAAGCAGTAAAGTGCACCCTGTTGTCCTCGTCTAGACTTCGCCATGTTGATCCTTCACAGGAGTTCGTTGTGTCTAAAGATGCCTCAAAATTAGCCATAGCGGCTGCCTTATTTTAAGTAGGCGAAGATGGGATAGAGCATCCGTTAGGATATTTTTCTAGGAAAAATGTCTTTGCCCAAGCTAAACTACGCTGTTTACGACAAAGAGTCACTAACAGTGGTGGAGGCGCTGACTTATTAGCGTCATCACTTGCATAGCTCTTCCCAACATTTCCATGTACGTACAGATCACCGTGCCTTACTGTACTACCACGTTCCACATGTCTTAACTCCACGGCAAATTCATTGGCATGAGACCCTACCCAATTTGCAATTTAATATGAGTTCACTAAGGTAAAGGAGAATTGATTGGTAGATGTTTTGAGCTGAAACCCTGCATTAGCTCTCAATCCAAAGAAGGTAGAGATTCATAGCACCCAGTTGATTATTCTGCTGGGTAATAATAAATCTCAGTTTCCCTAATTCAAGGCCAACAGGCCAGCGCTGCAACTCTGGAAAATGCGAAGTAATACAGTATGTTCAGAAAGGTAGTTTTTTCTCACCCATTATCAACTAAATATACTATGGTACTTGCTAAGAGCACACTGAATCAGGAGGATATAACCAGGGGTTATCATGTAAAGGAAGAGATGGTGTGGTTCCAGAGGCTATGGGTTTTTGATGGACCACATCGCCTGATAATCATCCAGGACCATCATGATGAAATCACCGTTTGTCATCCGGGGAAATCAAAGACCTTGGAGTTAAGTTGACGCACCTACAATTGGAAAGGCTTACCTCTCAGGTGGGACGGTATTGTAAAGAGTGCCTGATCTGCAATCAAATGAAACCAAATTGTCAACCTTTAACGGGTTGTTGGTACCAGTTCAAAAGGCTGAAGGGCCTTGGACTTCCCTATCAGTGGATTTTATTATAGAATTGCCTTTATCTGATAGCTATGATGCTACTATGGCGGTGGTGGACCGTTTAAGAAGTTCACCCACTAAATCCATTTCAGAACCACAGTCACCGAGGTTGAGATGGCTAGGCTCTTCGTCACTCATGTTTTTGCGCTTCATGGGGTCCACCTAGGAATTATTTATGATTGGGGACCCCAGTTTACCTCAATCTTTTGGGAAGAGTTGTGTAAGACTCTTCATATTCGCCCCTGTCATTCAACTGAATATAACCCCCAATCAGATGGGGAGACTGAATGAGTGAACCAATGCTTAGAACAGTTCCTGTGGTGTTACACTGCTCGGATCACTCAGATTGGGTCCTCACTTTCCTATGGCCTAGTTTAGCTACAACAACACTCTGCATTTTTTTGATTAGATGTTCTCCATTTTTCATCAGTCATGGTCTTAACACCGCCTTTAACATGGAGCCCAACTTTGGATCTAAAGTTGAAGCAGTGGTGGACTTTGCCAAGACTATCAAGAAATTACATCAGGGTTTTCTATGAGTTTGGAGGCGGCAAAGCAAGTATATAAAGAGAACGCTGATGGCAAGCGACAAGTGAGCCCAGCATAAAAATAGAGGATCTCATGATGCTTGATGCTTGCACCATCCCTAAAAGCTGCCATAAAAAAAGCTGGGACCAAAGAGGTTCCTCCCTTACCGTGTGGTTAAAAAGGTGGGTCACGCCTCATACCAGTTAAATCTTCCCTCTTTGTTTCAAATCTTTCTGTATTTCATGAGAGCAAATTGAAGTTTTTTGAGGGCCCCCTACCATAGACTCCTGAAGCTTATCTTGTGGATGGGGTGCCATATTGGGAGGTGGAGGAAATAGAAGCCTCCAACAGAGTAAAAAGAAGACTTAAGTACCTTGTATCCTGGAAGGGAATTTATGCAGCGGAAAACACTTGGGTACCAGCGTACAACTGCGCACATGCCCAAAACCATGATTGATGCTTTCCATAAGTGTTTTCCCCAGGCCTCTAGATCTCACTCAAAGCAAACCGTTGCCGCTATAAACTCAGCCTCATCCCACAAGACATTTCCTTGGCACAAGCCCCTGTGGGGGGTGGAACCCCAAAAGGAGGAGAGGGTAATGTCATGGTTGAGAAATGTCATCATAATTGGGACTAACGTTAAGGGCAAAGCAGCATGTTAGGAGGCCAAGAAGGTAAAGTTGGCATGTCTCCCTGACCTCAAGCATATTATAAATAAAAACTGGGTGAAGGCAAAGAATGCCCAGGTTAGTTCAAAGGATGCAAGAGAAGTTTGGCACTGTATATCACCAGCGTCATTAAACAAACTAGCCTTTAGCAAACAAAAGCAGTTCACTTTGGTTTTTGGGTAACGGTGTCTCAAAACCCATTCAGGCTTAAAATCTTTAGCTTGGGTCGGCCGTTTCTACCATCAATTACCCAAATTGGTTAATTATCCAGTACATTGTATTGCCTGATGGAAGCATGACCTATTGGTGCGCCTTGGTTTGAAACCCGCTTCCTTCTATTTATTGTTTTTCAATTTCCCTTTAACTTCCTCATGTTGAGACTAATATTTCCTGCTCGTCTACTTCTCCCTTATAATAAACCCCTTCACCAAGTAAACCATTTTTATATTTATGCTACCTTGGTCTATCCTGTGTTCAGACCTCTTTGTGAAGATCTCATGAAACAATAACCATTTAATTAGAACTACAACAAATCTATCTGCCCGTGCACCATTGGGTCACTCAGGTTCCCTACAACCTAGGGCACCTAAGCCTACCATTCCAAGCACCGCGGGCTTTACATTTTGGTTATTTCCTATCTAATAGCCATATTCATCCAATGTTATTATAGCCCAAGCAATCTCTGTTGGGCTCTAGTAACTTTAATACTTGCGACTACTTTCCTGGCGTTGGCCCTGTGCATTGTGCACCTCCACGCTGGGAACAGGAGAGTTATAGACACTATCCTCACATCCCCATCCCAATAAGTTACACTTTTTTCTGTGTGGATTTACCCCTGGTGCTCTGACTTGTGTTTTGGGCTTCTACTCACCAAGACTAACAGGCTAGTCTGAAATTTTTATCTGGTGCCATGAAACCTTGGCTCAGATGGATGAGAAGATATTATTTTAAAATTCCTGGGCCTTATTAAGGATATGTGAATTGAGTGCAGAGGCACTTAGATTGGCTATGTCAATGCCATGTTTAGTACACAAGTGGGACCCAGCAAGAAATAGCGCATCAGATGTAGAAACAAGTGGTTCAGTTGATTCAAGTCCAACTTGAAGCATTAGAGAGCTTTTCCATGGGAAAGTGAACTAAATATAGAGACATTATGTTCAGCTGTATTATAATTATCAAAAAGAGGTGAGTCAATTGGCGCTTTATCTATAGAAGACTATTTAGGTATAATTTGATGGAGGCGTCCAGCTAAGTTGATTTTAATTAATTTATTATTGTTTTAATTGGCAGTGATAAAGGTACATAATTATATCTGAGGATGCTTTTAGCTCAGCTGCTCCACATAATTTGTTGGACCTTGGTGTATTTTTGTATGGGTTTGGCGGCAACATCTGGTTTTCTCGCTTCAACAAGCTAAGTTTATTTAACTTGATCCTGGTTGCTTTGGTCATAAAATAATACTGGCAAAGATTTTTCTAAAGCTGCGATAAACTCTGGTAATAGCCCTCTTCAGAAGCTAAAATAAATACTCAAGATTAATAGAGATGATTTTTAACTAACTGATAATTTCTGGAACACTGCATTAATAAGCTGATCTCCCATTCACTGTAGTTGGCATAATCTTATACTAGATTAAGCTGCATATTAAAAAATCAGTATCAATGAGCCCATTAGAGTTTGAGGTCTCCTCTATTTTAGATTCATCTAGATCTCAAGATTATCATTGAATAAATCTTTAAAAGATAGGATACTTTCCTCATGTCAGACAATTGCCCTATTGACATTGGGAGAAGAATGTTTTGTGCGATAAAAGTCTTAATTTTTAATTACAAAATCGCCTTATTATTGGCAAAATGATTCAACTTGGAGTAATCGTTTTACTCCTCTCCTTCCATTGACCCAGAAATTCAAGCTGCCCAAGTCACTCCTGACCCTTGGTAAAATACCCCACCTGAGTTGGAGAGTCACTAAGCACTAGCACCAATTCTGTGCCTTTTCTACAAAAATACCCCTTCTATAGGCTAGAGTGTGCTGTGAGGGGGAAGATATTTTAACCACAAATAATGAGCTGAAGACAGTGAGGATTGGCAGCGAGAAACTTAATTTTAAAATGAATGATTTGGTTCAAAATAATATCTCTTTTACTCATGGCTCTATCCTACCTGCTGTGGAACAATTGTATTAGGTCAAGCCCAGATGAGGTGAGGATAATTTACAGAGCACTGATGGGTAAAATAATTAAAACATCTAAGCCTCAATACCCCACCTATGCCAAGTTTATTTCTAATCCACTATTATCTTTTTTTTGACCCTAATACTAGGGGATGGCATTTAATATAGTATCGTTTTTCACACCCAAGCCGCAATTTGGGAATAATTATAATTTATTATACGTTTTAATTTTTGCAAATCTTGCTATTTAAGTGTAAATATTAAATTAAAATTAAACGTTTGTAAATCTTGCTAAATATTGGCACCTGTGAGCTTTAGCTAGCAGGATTCTCACAAAGTGATGCTCACTAGAGGGGCCTTGTACACCCCCAATATTTTAACTACAACTTGGAGGCTGTCAAAGTGAGTAACCCTTGTACCCTTCCCCTTTAAAACGAATCAATAATAGTTCCCTTGAAAAGCAACTAGCTAGCGCTTTATCACGCCACAAAGAGCTTTAACAGCGACCTTGGAACCCCCTTTAAAGAAAAGTTCAACCCCAGTGAGGGGAGGATTGCTTCATTTATGTATGTTTATGAATCTGTAATGCAAGGCGCATCTGAAAAACAGAATTTTTAAACACATCCTTCCTTACATAAGTCGCCTGGCACAAGAGATGAGGGTTCCTCATACAAACACTCTAAATACCTGGGCAGAGGTTAAGGAGGCTCTTTAAGATTTAATTGGTTCCAAGCAGAGTCTAAACAGGGAGAAACATGCTATTATGCGCCTTATCATGTAAAAGGTGAACTTACCACTGCATTTTCGGAGCAGTTTTAACTTGCTGCGCAGAGGTTTTCAACGTCTAACATAATAACCCTTGATGATGTCATTGCAGCCATGTTAGCTGGTTTAGCTTTTAACCTTCTCTAGCCAGGCATATCTTTTCATTGAAGCGCAACTATAAGAACGTCTGTGACATAAAAGAGGCTTTGTTAGACATTGCTGTTTTCATACCTGTATGAAACCAATGAATCTGTGGTGAAACCCCAAGTTCTAACCATTAAGGAGCTTTTGCCTGAAGGGCAATGGGGGGTGACCACTTACCCTCATGAGCCCACCTGTGCCTATGCACCCTGTAAAACCTGCTACTGTAGTGCGACTTAAAGTATATCATTCCCTCCTGTAGGTCTGAGACCTGTAAGGCAGTTAAAACCGTGTTCCCAAACCAGTTCATAAAGCTACCATGCCTTCCCCTCCAGACAAGATGGTAGTTGCGCACCCTAAGGGTAACCCCTGCAACAAAGGGCTTACTAGAAGGACATATGGTCAGAGAATAGCTATCCAACCTTATGTGCCTGACTCCTCTACCTCAATTGCATCATTGCCACTTGTTAATAATACTCCAGGTATAAATCAGAGGGGGGTTACAAAAAAGTTGGTTACTACGTTCTGGGAGTACCTGCTGAAGTGGAGGTCTCAGATCAATTGAATGCTGTAGGAGCAGATGAGACCACCATACAGAAAAAAATATACATCAGCCAAGTTCTAGGTGTCCTGAGGTAATTGACACTTCTAGCAATGCCAATCAGTTCTTGGCTTGCTTGATACGACCTCTTCAGCAGGTCCATAGCATGAAATCCATCCATAAAAAATACCCTGAGACTGATTGTAAACTAACCTCCACCATTCGAATTAAGGAAGTTCTATCTTTGTCTCCAAACTTTAAATGAACACTCACCATGGTGAAATGGCTATTCAGAAAGTCTGGTTGATGGCCATCCTGGATACTAGCTCCTTGGTGAACTTTATATTGTCAAAACTCATCAAAAAAATTAAGCTGGCGCCTGACTTGGAGTACAATCAAGAATTTGGATTTCCTGCCAAACAACACCCGTGCCATTGGGACATACCTTTCCTTCCCATTGGAATTGGAAAGCACATCTTTTTTGCCCCATCAGTGGCCTTGGACAACAACACCTAAGATATGCTCATATGTTCTCAATATATTATTCAGTATGGGGGAATAATCAACATGAAGCAAGGTTTCCTCTCGTTACTCAACTATGAAGACCCTTTAGTAAAATACAATAAAGATCCCAGGAAGAACGAATAAACTTGCCCGGTTGAATAACCCATTTTCCGCTTTGCCATTGCATTATACCATCTCTGGGCGCAATACAAAGAAATTTGCCCAATTCAGTAGATGCTAGGGAGGGACCTCCTTTCTATGCTGCAGAAGAGATATTGATTAAGCCTGGTGAACAACGCGTGGCTGACACAAAGATCACGCTATAAATCCCACACCACTGTTTGCTGCATATCATAAACTTTGAGGTCGTTAGTCACTTGGAGCCTTGGTATTGCTTAGTATACTAGACACAGACTACCAGAGACCTATCAATATCCAGTTGGGAAACCTCACGAGAAAGGACTTAGTAGTAATAAAACACCAGGATTGGCAGAGTCTTATTGGTAATTATAGAGAAAATTGAACGTATTCTCTTCATTGGCTCTATAACAGAGTTGGGCTTTCCCTCGGATAACCTGTTATGTACCTTACCCAACGTTCATACCTCGGATGCACTGACCCCAGATGAGCTGGAAAATCTTCTTTATTGGAAGTATATAGTGACATATTCTACAAGTCAGATAATGACTATGGCTACATGAAGGACTGGAGACACTCAATCAATATGGGTGATGCTCATCCCATTTGGTCAAAACCTTACACCAAGTCAAAGGTGGAAGAACAGCAGATGAGGACAGAGCTCAACAAGTTACTAGACGTGGGGTTAATAGTTCCCTCTCAAAGCCCTTGGTCTCCCCCCTCTTGCTAATTAAAAAAGGAGGTCTTTGGGTAGTCATGGATTACCGCAAACTAGGTAACCTCACAAAAAAGGACAGTTAACCTATTTTCTGTATTGATAGCGCCCTGGCACAATTTCAAGATCTAACTTTTTTCTGCAATGGACTTGACTAGCAGCTATTGGCAAATGGACCTTTCTCCACTAGACCAGGAGAAATGCGCACTTATTTGCAGTGAGGTCTCTTCCAACCCACTATATTACCTCAAGGGTAGTTCAACGCTCCTGCAACTTTCCAGCGCGCCATAGATCACATCCTGCAAGATTTACAGTTAAGTTGCGTCATCATCTATCTTGATGACATCATGGTGTTCTCAAAGACCTACACCAAACATATTACTCACTTAAAGATAGTGTTTCAACTCTTAAGTGAGTCAAATAACAAGTTAAAACCCTACAAGTGCTTATTCTTTTAGAGTAAATTAGATATCATGGGGCACGCCATCTCTCAGGAAGGAAACCAACCTATAAAGGATAAGGGTGAAGCATTCACGAAAAAACATTCATTAAAAATCTATGGGATATTCAGGTGTTTCTAGGATTGATGGGGCATTAACATCAGTTCATCCCAAAGTTTGACCAGCTCAGCGATCCCCTTGTTCGCCTTTGACAAAAACACCCCTTTCCATTGAGGTGCTGAACAGAAGGCCGCTTTTGAGATGCCGAAGCAACTACTACAACAACGTCCTATTCTGAGCATCCAAATTATGGTTAAGCTTTCATTTTGACTACTGATGCCTTAGACTAAGCCGTTGGGGCCAGCTTAGCCCAATTGGGTGAAAACGGTATAGAGCATTTTGTTTTCTTTTTCAAAAAGATGCTGTTAAAGGCAGTACGCAACTACAGCATAACGGAGACAGAGTGCCTTGCCGCTTTGTTAGCTAGTGAGCACTACCGCTTTTTCCTGTATAGAACTACATTCACTGTGGTTACAGAATACGCTTCCTTAATATGGTCACAGAACATGAAGGATCCTAATGGCAGGTTATCATGCTGGGCTCTAATGCTCCAGAATTATGACATGAAGATTGAACACAGTGCTGGAACCAGTCACATGAACGTTGATGGGCTAACTCAGCTGCCAGTTCTGGATTTAGTTTATAGCAAAGTGATAGGTTATATGACCTTTTAATGACCCCCACTGACTGGAAGGATGAGGATGAGACTGTCCAGATAATGATAGCCTGACACTCCCGCAACAGCAAAGTGAAGAGAAAGAAGTTTCGTAGCAGGTTTGGGCAAAGTGGTTGCCCTATCTTAGGCCCTTGGTACGATTATCTGCTATCAAGCAAGCTTAATCTACCCTAGGTCATGGGGGAGTAAAGAAAACCTATAAGTGGATTATAGAGTGGTACCATCGGGAAGAAATCATGGAAACTATTGTTGAAGTCTTAGGATCCTAAATTACATGTGTTGGAAAATCGCTTTTCTGAACAGTGGTCTCCACTAGTATGCCAGGCCAACCAGTATGAAAACTGGCTGACCTTTTCTGTTTAGCCTTCATAGATGTACCAACACCTATAAATTACATCTAACTCACCAACACAGTAGACCAAAGGCTTCACTTTATCCCATTGTCCCTCTTAGGTGTGCCCCACCGAGTTCATCCCTCATCCTGGGCAGCCATGGCACTCCGCGCTGCATTATCATTACCAATTACTACCCCATATTGGGTATGCCCCAGTGAGTCCATCCCTCATCCTGGGTGGCTATGGAACTCCCGCACTGAACAACCCTCAAGGCTGATGAACAGCAGCACGTTGTCGTTGGTGGCTGGTTGGCCAGGTTCCCATTGGTTCCTCATAGGGCTAATTATGAGAGCTGGCAGCGTCAGTGACTTCAGGCGCATAAACTGCGCATACTTCATGGATCTCCAGTCCCACCCCTATCCGCTTTAGTGGCTCTTGCTACTTTAAACAAAAGGAAAGTGGGCGAAAGAGAGATCTTAATTTGAAGGGAAAAATGACTATTTATACTCTAGGCTACTGCGACTATGAAAACCCCTCGGCCATCCAATCCAGAACCTCAACCAATTGCAGTCATTCATAGTAGTGATTCCTACCCATTCCACTCATCCCAATCACTGAATATAAGATCAACTCATCCTCAGCACAAGTCGCCAATCAGCCATATAAAATTACTATTATTGTAATTACTTTGATCATCTGGCATAAGTTGACGGTACTCCAAATTAGACAGCAAATTATAATCAGATGATTGATAACAAATACTTTGGCTTTCCGCCAGAAAATCTCACAATCATCTTCCATGGCAGTTGGCGCCAAGATAAGATTCTGCCAAGCTCGGACTCAAGGCAATGAAATCATTGTCAGATGGTTGTAAACAAATAAGTCAGCTGTCCACAAGAAATTCCCCAAGCAACAACAATTTTTCAGTCAGTGCCAAACTAGAAATCTGCTAAACTTAAAACAGTTAATATTATTATAACATCAAACAATATTTCTTTTCTCTCCACTTGATATCACTTTAGAGCTAATTTTGTAAAAAAATTTAATTTTACCACCTCCATCTGGCCACATCCATTTTTTATTGATGTCCTCAGATCCACCACCTGCTGCTCCAGTGTGGGTTAGTGGTGCTCTACCACCTAGCATATCCTTCCTGCAGGAAAACATGTTTGCACGGATTCAAATAGCCCGCCAACCTCTACTGACTGTTTTATCTCCCTCACAGGACTTACTGCTCACCTTTCATGCATCCACCCTTCTAGCCCTCATCCTCTCGCCCTCCCTCGTTCCACAATCTGATTTAGCTTATATATTGACTACAGGCTTCTATTCCCATATGCCAACAAGGAATTATTGTCCTTGCCACCGCTGCATTTGTACCAGCTGGCTTTATAAATTTCTGCTTTATAAGGGCTATTTCAACATTGGCTTCCAGACGGAGGAGGATGCTGCAGTTGCGGCTTCTACTCCCCTTGTTTATAAAATACTCCCATACCTTCTAAAAAACTCGCCTCCCTTCAAACAACAGAATGTTGGTGTCCTTTGCGTCCCTCCCTTCCTACTCTCAACTCAAGTTTTCTATGATCAATTGATGGCAGGGCTTCTGGATTATGGGACTCAACTCAACCTCATTTTCACTGTTCCCTCTGATGAAGAGCGCCTTGTTTCCCCTCGAACTACTGCTAGCATAATACCACACCACCCTGCCATAGCCAACAAATCCCCCATACTTGTATTGCAGTGGCGCCAGAGCACTTTTTTGGGATTGTGTGGATTATGGTCGCCAGATTTGTCCCCTCTGTTTTGGGTTTGACCATTCCAAAAAACCTGCCCTGATCCACTTCCTCTTATGTGGCTTCTGAGCCCTATTCAGCGGATTCCAAATGGGCCATTTTGTTGCTCCCTCTCACCCAAATTTTTGTATAATGGGCCATAGTAGGAAATTGGCCCCCATTAAATCAACCTCCCATATTAACCCACCTAATTACACCCCCTCTAATCAGAGTCAGGCTTAGACCAGCATTTGCACCCAAGCAACCCATTCAAATATTACCCACCTAAATTCTTTATCCACTCTCTCATGAACCAAAATCCATGGGACCTATTGGCTGAGGTTGACAAATCATGTAAAGTTATCACAAATGAGGAATCCGGTGAACCTCTCAACCAGTACAATTATGATGGGACAGACTTTTCGATTCAGATTTTGACAAAACCCTATCACCTAAATGTTTCACTCCTAAAACCAATGAAATCCCTATCAAAGTGACCACCAGCTAGCCTTTACAGCTGTAGCCTCACCCCATTGCACAAACCTCTACAAAGCAGTGGCCCATTCAGTTCTCGATTCCATGAAGGGCTGACCACACTAAACATCTCCCCTGATTTCCACGAATCAGCATGAGGTGAATCACCAATTTGCTTACAGATGCTGAAGCTGCTGTTGTGCATGTGGCAAAACTAGGAGGTTTTGAATCATATGCTAAAAATCATCCGCCAAAGCATATCCAATTTTGCCTAACTTCCCGATTTTCACATTCAAGATGAAATTCACCTAGCGGAATTTGTTGAAGCTGTCTTCTAAGCCAATCTTAAAAAAGAAAGCTCTTTTTTTCACTGACATCCACCCACACCACGCAGATGCCCTAATGCCTGGCTCTCCTCTTTTGTTCATCTATTCCACTATAATAATTTTTCTTGAAGAAACAGCTTGTAGAAGAGCTTCCTGACCCCCCTCACCCACTGCTATGGTAGGTTAGCAGTTTACGCTTTTCTCCGGGTTGAAGGTTATGTTTTGGTTTTATTATTCCATTTGTTAGTTCGTTCAGTTTTTTAGCTCATTGAGTATCATTAATGTCCGTCCCCTGGTAAGCGTGCCTCAGATAAATTAACATTAAACAATATCAAACTAAGCAATTAGCCAGCAATCATGCCCAATTAACCAACACCCCTAATTCTGATATTATTGGGAGGAATCCATATTGTTGATTTACTGACAACATGTAAGAAGAAGTCTAGTTTTAAGACTAGACATCAATATTAACAAACTGCCATCACCAACCTGTCTCTACCATTATCCCAGACTTAGTAGATCCCCTCCTGTAGACTACCAGTGGGAACAAATATATACTAGATAGCATTGACCACTTTAGTAATTGGCTGAAAGCGTGGCTCTCCCTATCCAAACGACCATGGTCACTGCAATGTTCCTAAATCAAATTAATCTCACTCTCCATGGCTGTCCCCGTGTACTACTCTGCGTCAATATAGGAACTTTACCTTTAGAGTAATCAAAATCCCGGCTATTTCCATGGGATCCCACAAATCTTCTTGTTCCGTACAATCCCTCTACAACTAGAACCATGGAGAGAGTAAATGGAACATCGATCTTTATTCTGCGCAAAATGGCATCCTCTGATCCACTTCACTGGGATCAAGCTCCTACCTAGTGCAATTATGGTATACCAGATTAGTTATCACTAGGCTAAAATGTCTATTCCGGGTTTTATGTTTTGGCAGGAACCAGGAAGACCTGCCCTTTTAGTTAGAATTGGTTTCTCCCATATAGTTGAGGAACCTGAGAAAGCCATGAGAAGATTGACTCAGCGCATCATCCAGCTCCAATCTGAGGCCATGACAATATAGCTAAAACTGTGAATAAAGAAGGACAGGCTGTCAATTAGCTTCAGGCCTCCTACCCTCCTTTCAAGTGTCTGACCTGGTTCTCCATTACCATAACCGCATCGCATTTAGAAGCTATAAGCTTAGGTAGATATGAGTGGGCCCTTTCGTCATCTGCTACAAGAGAGGTGCTGAGTATTCTCTTAAATACTTGCCTACTTGGATTATCAACAATTTGGTACATGGCCGCTTCCTATGGCCCTGTTCTCCCCCCCCAACATTCTTGAGGGGTGTAAGACAATTTCCTTCTTGACTTTGTGATAAGGATGTTTTAGGCGATAATAGTCTTAAATTTTAGTTACAAAATCGCCTTACTCTTGGCAAAATGATTCAACTTGAAGTAATCATTTTACTCCTCTCCTTCCATTGACCCAAGAAGATCAAGCTGCCCAAGTCACTCCTGACTCTTGGTGGAATACCCCACCTGAGTTGGAGAGTCACTAAGCACTAGCACCAATTCAGTGCTTTTTCTTATCACAAAAACACCCCTTCTATAGGCTAGAGGGGGCTATGAGGGGGAAGATATTTTAACCACAAATCATGAACTGAAGATAGTAAGGATTGGCGGTGAGAAGCTTAATTTTAAAATGAATGATTGGATTCAAATTAATATCTCTTTGCCTCATGGTTCTTTTCTACCAGCGGTGAAACAATTATATTAGGTCAAGCCCAGATGAGGTGAGGATAATTTACATAGCACTGGTTGGTTAAATTATTAAAACGTCTAAGACTCAACATCCACCTATACAATTTTACTTATAATCCCACTATTAGCATTTGACGACCCTAATACTAGGGGAAGGAATTAAATATAGTATCGTTTTTCACACCCAAGACGTTACTTGGGAATAATTATAATTTTTATTAGTTTTACATATTGCAAATCCGGCTAATTAAGTGGCAGACTTATATAGAAACCAAAACCTTTTGGAAATCCTGCTAAATCTTGACACCTGGTAGCATTAGCCTATCAGGATTCACACACCTCATAAGTTTTGTCCCATTTAATAGAGCTTATTAATAGTTTACATCTCAAGTTTAGACAATTTTAAAGATGAGCCACTTTTAAGTTAAGTTTATCAAAAATTAGCGTTTTAAGTTTGGATGCAGTATGTTTTGTATATGTAATGGAGCGTCAGTTGTTACAATTGAAGCGACAGGTTTTTTAAACGCAGGTTTTCTCTTGAATCTTTCAGGGTTAGACTATAGATGTTATAAATGGAAATTATGTAGGTAAAGGCCAGATGTTACAAGCTAGAGAGAGTCATAAAAACTAGTTGAGTTAGAAGCTAGAGTTTCCAAGAGGTATTTAATATTTAAGGACTTAACCACAATTGGCTAGAGGGCACAACTATAAGCTTTACTATAAAAGCCTTAAAAATAAAGGTTAAAGCATAAAGAAAGTCTATCAATAAAATGTTTGGAACTATTTATAGTTCTAGGAGGTAAAAAGGGCCAAGCTTAAGTAATTGAGATACGGATAAAATCTACCTAGATTATCAGGTATTAATTTACCTTAAAGCGATTTATTCAAAGTATGTTAATTTGGTAATATACCATTTTTTTATTTTGCTTAATGATATCATTTAAAGTTTATTCTGGTTTTGGGCTTTTGGCGTGCACAACATCACTCATAGATTCAATAGTAATAAATTCAAATCAAGGACAATAAGAGTGATAACTAATTTTGAAACCAAATTTGAGGCTTTACCCATTGTCAGTAACTAAAATCATAAGCGAGTCAAAATCCCTACTCCCAAATTGATCCCTAATAAGTTGACTCTTGAGCTTTTATGATTGAAAGATGTCCCTGAAGGCACTGATATGAAATTTAGTCAGAAAGCATACGCTCATGGGAATTAATAGAGATGCATTTTGGAATTGCACCTCTGCATCCAAAATCTTAAAAGGCGAAACTCCCAACAATGTGGTTATAAGGATGACGTTGATGAAGAACAATAGCGCACCATCTAGGCAGTCAAATTGGAATGATTTAAAAGATCTTGGCTTTACAGAGCCATGGAGGTCCCCTTGGCATCATGTCCCCACTCGCCCTATAGTATTAAATCCTTTTTACTCAAAAAGTTAGCCTATTCACCCCATCTTTCATCTTCAGAGACCTCTCCTCTATTTCTACTGCTTTGAGACCCATTTTGAACCTTGGCTATAGTCAAGAGAGCTTTTTAAAATGAACTAAGTGGTGTAACTTAACAGGGAGACCTGAGATGTCCTGTAAAACATCCATCACAAAAATATGGAGAATAATATCAATCAAGAAGTCTAACCTGCTAACTGTTGATAACCATAACTCAATGGTCAACACAACTCAGCACAAAGTAGACCTATTCAGCCCTAAAAGCTTAGATTTTGGGGCGGCTTTTATTTAATCTTATCTTCCATTAATCGCAATCAGTATCAACTCCAATATGAGAACATTAAAAAGATTATTCAAGTATTATTGACCAGCATCTACTCCATGGGAGGATACTCTAGTCATTCCTAGGCCTCTTTGATAACCTCCATGATGCAAGATTTATATGAATCTGTTCTAATACCCTTGGAGAACTGGCTTTGTGCACTGAACGTATCTTTAAAGCTTCATCCATCCAGCTATACATCACATTTACAAATAGTTGGTTTACATCAGCATAAATTAGCTAGAAAACTGGGGATACTCAAAAACTACTATCAAATTTTTGGGGGAGGAATTCCAACCTGATCCCTATTAACAGGGCCTCAAAGCCCCCAGCGAGTCAAGAGGCCATCAAGGCCCAAAGAAAAGCTAAAAACGGAAAAGGAATAGGAAGAAATGTGAGTTTATTAAAAGGATCCTCAAGGTAATAATATGACCTTAAGGAATTGGGAAGAAAAGGAATAAGAAAGTTTTGGCATTGATTGCTGACAATGATTGAGAAGACAAATGAAAAATTTACAAGGGAATGGGCGCATCCTTGACATAAGTAATTGGTGCACCCAAAAAGGATAATTGACTAGGTGCGAGCAACAAAGGGGATTAAGCCATGACCTGATTGAGTGGTTGGCATCCTCGGCATTAGTCACTGGTGCCAAATTAAAAATAAATAAAAGATAATTTAATTATTGGGGTCAGTCCCCAATACTTCAGATTGGGCTTACCCCAACTTAATGGGGAGCCCAATCTGGCATCCGCCAATAGGTGGGTCAAGACCCCTAGTCAGTGCTTCCCCCAATTAAGGGAGATTTTGACAGAGCCCCCTCCAAGCTTCAACTAGGTTAAAGCTGAGAGGAGGCACCAGATCCATCAGCGGGGAGGAATGGTCCAAGGCAGCCAGCGCAGACATGAGAGAGGGATCTTGCGAGCATCATCAGGGAGTGGCCCCAGCATCAGCATAAGAGCTGGCATCAGCGCTGGGGCCAGCATTGGGATCGGCACCTGGCATCGGCACTAGGGCCAGCTTCAGTGTGGGGGCTGGCATTGGGAGGAGGTCCTAGCATCGGGGTTGGCACCAGGCATTGGCACAGGGGCTGGCATTAGCATGGCAGCCAGCATTGGGGATGACACCCCAGTAACCTGGCTTGCCCTCTTGGGCTCAGAGGCCAGGGAACGCCCTCCTCCATACATTTTTAGCTCTCACTGAGAGCTCAGGTTCCCCTGTAGTGTGCACCATTGTCAGGTTTTCAGGGGAGGAACTCCAACCCAATCCCTATTAACAGGGCCCCAAAGCCCCCAGCGAGTCAAGAGGCCATCAAGGTCCAAAGAAAAGCTTAAAACGGAAAAGGAATTGGAAGAAACGTTAAGTTTATTAATAGGATCATCAAGGTATTTATATGCCCTTGAGGAATTGGGAAGGAAAGGAATCGGAAATTTTTCAGCAAAGATTGCTGATAATGATTGAGAAAACAATGAATAATTTACAAGGGAATGGGCGCATCCTTGGCATAAGTCACCAGTGCATTTGAAAAGGATAATTGATTGGGTGCGAGTACTGATAGGGATTTTGCAGCAACCTGATTGAGTGGTTGACAACCTTGTCATTAGTTGCCAGTACCAAATTAAATTAAATAAAAGGATAATTTAATTATCAGGGTTGGTCCCCAATACTTCAGATCTGGCATACCACAAGTTAATGGGAAGTCCAATCTGTCATCCGCCCATAGGTGGGTCGAGACCCCTAGTCAGGGCTTCCCCCAATTAAGAGAGAATCCCAACAACTACAAATAAATATCTTTTATTTTAAAATGCTACCTAATCATTTTGTCACAACACTTTTGAAGCCTTTGTGGATAACCGTCAGTTAATTAATGAGGTCATAACCCTTGATATGCCAACAGTGGAATTTAAGTTACTTTGAGGAACAGAATTGTCAAAATTAAAGCTCCTTTAAACCACCTAGACAGCATATGAATAAGATTGAGGACCTTTTTTGAAACTCCAGAAGCATTAACTGGATTTAGCCTCCCGCTATAGTACCTCAGGGACAGAAGGGCCTGATGGGCCTAGGGGGCCAAAAGGTCCTGAAGGCCCCTGTGGATTCCAATGGCCTTCCATTTCCTTGGTACCTATCCCGGTGATCCTAATGACTCCTGGAAACAAAACGTCATAATAGCACTCGCTGCTCTACTGGATGAAATTTGAATTGTGGCACAAGATGCAAGCTCCATGTAGTCAAGGCCATCACAAATGTAGATTTTTAATTAATCTCTTGTTGAATGAGATTGTTAATAAGCGCATATTCTAAGCTCACAAAAAGCCGCATCACCCACTCAAATAAAACTATCAATTTTTTAACAATCAATAACTTTGAAAGTCAGCTGCTTTACCTATGTGCCAAAATAAAAGATCTGGAGGAGCATGTTGACAAAATAGTCTTAGTTGTACCTCTAACCCGCCAATGACGAGGTACAAGAGATTCTATAAGGATTAAGATGACACTCAAACCAATTGGCTCCTTGAAACTATGCAGAACTTGAGATTTCTGAGCCCGATCCAGTTCTTTCCATCAATACTCTTACCACTCCTTTTGTTACTGACTCTAAGCCTAATATTTATGGAGAAATTTACCCTGGGACAGTAAAGTATCGCCTTCTTCCTATACGCTTATGGGAGCTTGATGGAGGAGGCCATTGACCGTCAGAAGGTGAAGCACATCCACTCCTGTCTGAATAGCATTTCCCATGAAATTATAAATCCCCAGTTAAAGGAAAATAAAACTTGGGAACAAGTCAGACAGCCCTGAACCAGGATTTTGGAAGCAGCCAAACTTAGCCAATAATAAGCGGCGTTCATGGCTTTTTGTATATGGAAAGGAAATATTCCAATGGAGTTTGCAGTATAGTCTATGCCCAAGCAAAACCTTTGTGAGCAATAACCAAATTACGTTGTATGACGCCATAACCCTGGCAATCTCCGCTTTGGGATATTATCATAAGTTCTAATTGCACATTATTGGTTTAAAGAGCAACTTTACCTTATCCAGGAATTTAAGGAAGCTTTTAGTAAAATCCTGAGTCTACATTGAGTACCAAGACCTTCATGCCTGCCTCTCCTTTTCATCCTTTGTCTACATTATTAAGAACAAAAAAACCCAAACCTCAGTACACATACTGTAATGATTCCATCATAGCGCCAAGAATCGTGAAATAGACTTGCCAAGGAGGTGGGAAAAGGGCAGTCAGCATGAAGAACAAGGCGCTTCATGATGGCATTCCTGTACCACCTCAAGAATGTTAAGCAAACTGAATAAGAGTCTTATGTTGTTCCAGAAGGAGATAAATTGTTACCTTTTAATAAAAACACAATGCTTCTTACTCTTATTCTAAAGAATCTCCTATGTTTCTCACTCTGTGTAAGTCCTGAGGAACATCCGCTGGGCATTAATTGGGCCATTCTTCCGTTCCTGAGCAAGAAAATACCAAAGAGGATGGCTATACCCCTCGTTACTCAGGGTAATCTCGCTCGCATGGTAGATGAGTGCTTGAAAATAGCTTGTCAGCTTCGGATCCCACTTTTGGTACTTGCATTCTCCTTGGAAGAAATGTTAAAATGAATTAAGTAAAATCTGCACCAAGATCACCAAAATCCAATTAATCGCAACTAATTCGAGTGGCAATCAGCTGGATACTCAGATTTCATATGGTCAAAAAGGTATGAAGGTTGAGCTATCAGCTGGAACGCCCAATGGTTGCAAATTTAGTTTACACAATGATCGAAAATTTTCCCCCTCCCAAATCCATCAGGCATCACCCCTGATGGGCAGCTTCCTGCCAGAAAATTGGGCGTTGCGCCTGATACAATACCACTGGCCGCAACTTAGCTCATCACCAAATCTTGCAATGTTGAACCCCAGGGAACTACCCCTCCTATTCCCAAATAGTTCACCTCTTAGGTTGACCTGACCGCAACTCAGCCTGCCACCAAGCTTAGCGATGTCAGTCCCCAGAGCTAACCTGCCCATTTCTGAATAGTTCACCGTTTAGGTTGAACTGACTGAAACTCAGCTCGTCGCTGAATTTTGCAATAAAGGTCCCTAGGGAACTAACCCGACTATTCCCAAATAGTTCACCACTTGAGTTGAACTTGCAGAACCTGATCCCAGCTTTTTTCCCCCAAAATTAATGACTATTTAATTGGGTTTATCGCCCTGAGAAAATTGTTGGTCGATTATCTTCCCTTAATATTTCCAATAAAAACACCTTCCCCCAAAATTTCCGTTTTTATCTGTTGAGATTTAAGTTCCCTTCCAGCTCCATACCCATTGTACCAGCAGCAGTGCCCCTGGCATTCTGGTTCACCACTTGGATGCTCCAGCATCCAGGCTGGTAGGCCAGTCTATTTTCTACTTGCCGTCTGTCTGACACTCTGCTCCCTCAGTTTGGTAATTTAGTCACGTGCGTCACTGTTCAAGTTCATTTGGTCCTTTTCCGCACCATTAATGACAATAGTTCCCCTGTAAATGTCATATTGTCTAAGTTAAAAAAACGTATTAAAGTAGCTCATGACTTGTATCGCTTAAGAAAGCACAGAACAGCTGTACCACAATGCACTTGGTACATTGGGAATATTACTTGTTTTTCATTTGCTTTGACAAGCTGTCATCAATTACCTTGGCTGTTGCGTTACTCAAATCAAGTTATGACCATTCCTAAGATCCCAATTTCCTTGTGACTATTACACCATTTTGCATTATCATGAAGGATTCTTATCCCTCCTAGGACATATGGTTTCATTGGTTTTTAAGACCTTCCATGATGCCACGATGGAGGTCAAAGGCTCAGGACTTCCTTTTAGAAGGTTTTGTCAGATTGACAGGCTTAAATATAATGTAAGCTGTTCTTAGTACGGATACCTCCTCATGTGGTAGATGGCCAAGAAGACATGCTCACCTATTTGCTTAAGCTGGATACTATATTTCTAAAGTCCCATCTCATCATCAATACCAGGGTACATATCAACAGTTCATTAAGACAATTTCTGAAATTATGAGGCATGGATAACCCTTCTGTTAAGGAGATCCTGACCTTCCCAGGATTTTTAGATCCCACTTATGCTGGGTCCATATCAAAGCTTCTGGCCAACCTCACTGACATACCTTAAGTAGTGGGGTCTTATAATCTAGCCGCTTATGTTTTACTACTTCCAGTAGAGGCCATTGATATTGTCTTAACTATGGAAGCCTAAGGGTTTGGGCTAGAACACCCATTGGTAGTCCTAATTGATAACTCCATTGGGCTAGAGCTAACAAGTGAGTAATGGAGCCGAGTTGAGCAATTACTAGAGAAATACTTTGACCTTTTCAACCTCCATCTATAATTTTGGAAAAATGAATGGCATTTTACATCATGTTGATACTGGAGACGCTTAGCTCACTTGGCCTCATCCCTATCAAAAGATTAATATTGAAGAAGTCCAATGGCTGTAAGCTTAAGCAGCTACTTGAGGCTGGGAAACTGGTTCTTGTCATTGCCCTTGGGCACCCCTCACTTTTAGTTCAGAAGAATTATGGTATCTATTGCTTAGTGATAGGCTATCAAAGGCTTAGCTACATTACAAAGCTGGGCAGCTAGCCCAAGACCTGGATTGATGACCTCTCACCTTGGTTGCCATGTCACAATTTGTTTTTTGCTATGTTCTTGCTGATGTAAATGCAAGTAGAGCTAGCATCTGAAGATCAATCCAAATTCGCGCTAATAGCAAATGAGGGGCTATATAAGCAGAAATAGGATGCCGCAGGGCCTTTGAAACCCGCCGCTACGTTCCAATGCGCTATGGATGAATCCTGGTAATTTAAAGCTATCCTGTATCCTTGTGAACATTATTGATAATACTGTATTCTTGTAAACCTTTAATGGCAACATGGAACATCTATAAAAAACCTTAATTGTATTATGAAGGCCTTCATAAAGCTTAGGATTTTGAAGTTCTTATCTTTAATCTCATAAAATTCCTTTAAAACAAGTCTTTGCAAATGAAATTTAGTCCATCCTGTATAATGTTACTGACATTAAGAAGATGTCGCACCTCAGAGCCTCAGAGAT
The DNA here is from genome assembly GCA_022478985.1 of Massospora cicadina. NCBI lineage: Eukaryota > Fungi > Entomophthoromycota > Entomophthoromycetes > Entomophthorales > Entomophthoraceae > Massospora > Massospora cicadina. The sequence goes on from JAKSZP010013196.1 coordinate 27,990, forward strand.
ATACAAGGATTCCCATGCATAATGGCATATTATCATCAGTTTCTTTCACAGTTTTTGACTTATTTAAACCCCAAATCTGCTTCCTGAAGAAGATGACCCTTTTTAGTGAGGGTTTGAACAAGAACTGTCTTTTAATACGCTGAGGACCGCCCTTTGTAAAAAAACCTATTTTAGTTAATCCACGTTTCAACCACCCATTTTTGCCATTAATGACGCTAGTGACATCGCATTCAGAGCTATCCTAGCTCAACATGATGAAGAACAAGTCACCCATCCAGTGGATTACTTTAGCAAGACTCTGAGCAAGGCTGAATGTGATTGTAGTGTCACTAAGTGCGCGTTTCTGACTGTATTATTGCAAACAAGTATCTTTGAACCTACCTATACAGCACTAATTTCATCATCATCACTGACCTTTCCTTTTTCCTAGGGTTGCAGAAAATCTAGTCTTGATTGCTGGTTTACAAGTTGGGAATTTAGAATAAAGAACTACAATTTAACAATTACCATTGCGAAGGAGAGATACATTTGAATGCCAATGGTCTTTTAAGGATGCTAATGCTGGCCGCCTTACCAAAAACAAGAGTGACTGTACGAATTAATTAGCAATCTTGAACAATGGAGTTGCTAACTCCTGAAATTTAAACTAAGCTACAGAAAATGACATAGGACTTTGAAATCAAAGATGGAATTTTATATAGAAAATTAACAGGAAAACTATCCCATATCTTTTCTTTTTTACGAACCAATCTCATTATTGGAGGACACATAACCATGGGATACTAGGCAGTGAAAAACTTATGAATGGCTAAAGAAAAGATGTTATTGGATCATATGTTTGAGACCACACAAAAATTCAAAATGACTGTTTGACCTGTTGTACCCAAGATTGGGCTAGCCCTCAGTACCTACATACAGCCTAGGGTACCGTCAAGCCCCTTTAATGCCGTCAGCATTGATGTAGTAGGACCTATGTCCACCAGGTTACACTTCCATATATCCTAAGAGCTGTGGATTATTTGATTAAAATGTTGAGGCAATTCCCATTCCTACTGCTACCGTGAAAGCCAAAGCATATTCCTTATCCAATCAATTTTCACCAGCATGGATTCCCACAAACTCTACTTTTGTATAATGGGCTAATCAACACATCAAATGTAGTCCATGAACTAACTTTTTATTTTGGGACTAACCAAAGTTTTGCTGTTCCTTTTTTCCTTCAGACAACGGTGCTGTGGAACGCGCTAATGGGACATTTGTTTCTACCTTATGGAAGATGGCCGCCTCTGACCCTACGCACTGGGACCTCTATCTATCTAGCGCTTTGCCCACTTAACCAATAAGGTACCATAAAATAACCAAGATACCCCTTTTGAAGCTCTATATGGGTGTACCTCTAGCTGCCCAGTATTATTGCTGATCTTCTGGCTGATTAGATACAATCTGGCGGATTGGTGCAAAGCAGTTAAACTCACGGATACAATAGAAAGGTTATATGAAGATTGTCATTCCTCAAATGAAGATAATAAAATATAAAGTTAAGAGAAATTTCTTCTAAGAACTTTTTTTATATTAAAAGAAGCGTCACACTGCAACCAAGGGTCTACCCTGATATCAACTTTGTACTGCTGATTCCACTGCAGCTTTACGACTAAATGTGAACCTTCTTCCACTCTCTGTCAATAAAGCTATCTTTTTAGAAAAGTCACTCCTACACTCAACCAAACAGGTAAACTCACTCACTATTCGCTAGGTGTAGCTCTCAGTGGAATTGTAATAATATTGCCACATTCCCATTATTAAACTTTGGCATTTGATCTGCTGGCAACCATCAGTAACTTAATAGAATATTTTATTCTAGATTATCTTTAGTTTCTAGTCGTGGTAATCAAATTATACCAATTGTGATTAAATTGCAAACCATGAAACCATATCCAGAAGACTCCTTAAAGATTGCTCGACTATCATTATTAAAGTTAATTGAATATTAGTCTTTGGAACAGTAGGAGGAAACATTGTTAATTTCCTGAGATGCTTTCAGCACCCTACTCAGACCCTCAGTACCTGAAAACTCCAATTTGACCATGAGGGCCTTTACCAACGAGATTATCAGGCTTCAGGCCCAAGCCATTCAAAGATTTGTCTAACTCAGAAAAGGAGACATTCCAATTCAACATTAGAAGACCCTCCTTACCAACTTTCTAGTTATATGACCTAGTCCTCTTTTACTTTTTTAACTTTTAATTTTTTATTCATGGTGGGCTGAGCTGGGGACAATACTGCACCAATTAAGGGGCAATTAAATGAATGGTAAAGGAGGATAATATCCAGAAAACCTCCATGCGTGGTGTATGATAGGCCAGGAACTTCATGGACCGCCTTTGCTATTCGCTATCTTGGTTCAGGGCATTGGTGCGCAACGCCAACACAGTCATAGCCGTCTCCTACCCAAAGTTCCTATAACGTAATTGAACTTGGGGAGGCAGTGGTAGAGGGTCCATATTCTACCACTGGGGTATCCTTCCCTGACCTAGTCCTCTTTTATCACCATCAACCTGGAGTTCAAAAATGCTCATGTTAATTTTCTTGGGACCCTAACAGGTCATTCATAAAGTAAACTCCAAAAATACTCCATTACTGACATTACTCAAGGGTGATTGGTAAACTGAGTCCATGGACAATTCCTATGGCACTTTATCCCCCTCCCAAGTATCTTGAGGGTGGTGTTGTTGAGAAGCAAGATAAAAAGCAAGTCAAAATTCCTAATCCTGAATTGAGCCCCTATTATAATTTTGGGCGGTATCGTTGAGATCTGCCATAAGGGCTGCACAAGTCAAATCCACTGAGCAAAGGGCAGATGATGAGAGGATTGTTGGTCCTTTGAACAGACTGAAAATATAAGATAATAGGACAATCACCCCAACAACACTTTATATTTACTTTTTATAAATTAGAAACTCTTCGCTGTTTCACTCTCTCTCTACTACTAACTAACCTCTTTCAATTGCCCATCTCACTTATATACCAGCGATTCTACAATATTGATCTCATAGCTTAGGCTTTTTTATTCCTCCAATTCCCTTTGGTTTTAGCGTTATTCATTAACTCTCTATCACCCTAATTTGAGGCGATCTAAGTAATAATTGTCAAATAGTTACATTGCCTTATCACCTTATTTGGAGGCGATACAAAAACAACCCATTATAGCCCAATATTGCCTCATCTAGAGGCACTCAAATAAGCATAATTAATAACATGGTCAAAGGATTCTTCCTAATCCGCCATAGCTATTTCAGGCTTATTGTCCATTAATATGAGAATTATGACATTACCCATCCCTTGACTGGACAATAAGGCTCCTATTGCCTATTTGGCCAGAGGAACTTCATATGCGCTCAGTTTTTGATCTGGCCACTTGCAAGGACCTTAATGGTATAGGCCTCAACCCCAATTTTTCTTTATAACTTCTAATAAACCAATCAAGTACTAGTTAGCTTGTGTTTCCACCTGAACCCATGATGATCATGGAAAAGAACCATATAGCACTTTTTGAACTAAGCTAACCCACTACGCCATACCTGATTGGCAGCCTGATTTTTGATTTTCTTGGCTAGGCTGAAGTAATAGGCTTCAGTTTGCAATTTGATCAATGTGTTTGCAAGGTTAGTCAAATAGCTGTGTGGTTCTATTCCGCCATTGTCTTCTACACATGAATAAAGCAAAGCTGGAAGAGCTGGGTGCCGCCCATATAGTAGTTGAATGGGGCTTTTACCCGTGGCGGAATAGTAGCTAATATTATAGACAAACATGACGTTAGAAATAATGGAACTCCAATTTTATGGTAACCCATTACTAATTTCTGTAACATGTTCACCAAGATCCCATTAACCCTTTTGACCATCTTGTTGGATATGGGGTGATATGGCGTCGTCAGAACCCTGCAGATACCATAAGCTCATTCAATTTATGAAGGATGTGTGAGGCGAAGTTGGTTCCATTATTGGTAAGAATGAACTGAGGGGACCATGGCACTGGATAATAGATTCCTTTACTAACTTAACCACTGTGACTTCCCCTAGATCCTGTATCGCCTGCACTTCAACCCACCTGATCAAGTGGTTGATAGCCACCAGAAAGTACTTACATTGGTTAGCTCCTGTTGGCAGAGGGCCAACAACATCAAGGGAAACCATTCGCTAAGCAAAATGTGGTTTCACTAACCTGTACAAGGTCTTCCGGTGGAATAGCTTCTCCACTTGGCACTGGTAGCAACAGAATATAGTTTAAATCACATCGAAGTTCATAATTTCCCAATAGTACTGAGGGTGCAACAACTCCATTGACTTGCATATGCTCCATATCCGACTGCCTTGTAGGCGCTCATAATAATCTTAGGTCATGATGAGGGTCACAGAAAATTCACTGTAGAATTGCCATTCTAATTGTACAGTTCCATTCTGTTGGAAGGTATTTGATCGCATATCATTTAACGCTTTGATCACTTGGGGTGGTTCGTCATCATATTTCCCAGTGATTATTTTATTGTACACATATCACTGAGATATGCATTCATAGCAATGGTCAGCAATTAAGATAAACAATCGGCATTTTAGTGCTTTACTCCTGGGAAGTAAGAGATCTCGAAGTCATAAGCCTGCAGCTTAAGAGCCCATTAAACTAAACGCCCTTCAGGCTCTTTGAGGTTCTGCAACCAATGCAATTACGCATGATCTTTTATGACTATAAGCGTTACCACTTGAAAGTAGTCTTTAAAAATGCTTATGCATATAGATCACCACTAAGCACTTCTTCTCGGGCATGGTATAATTACGCTCATGGCAATTCAGACTTTGACTGCAGTACACAACGGGATGCTCCTCTACCCCGTCATATTTCTGAGAAAGTACTGCCCCAACAGAAGAAAGGGATGCATCCATCTGAACGATAGACTCCCTATCAAATTTAATATAGTGTAAAACTGGTGCACTGATCATTGCTGTCTGAAGTGTATTGAAGGCATATTGATAACATTCCGTCCATTTAAATGCAGAATCCTTTTTTAACAACTCAAATAGTGGCCCCAGTACAGCTAAAGTCAGGGATGAAGCGCCAGTAGTAACCAACCATTATCAAAACTACCTGTATGTCACATTTACTATTAGGTGTAGCTATTTTGCAGAAGGCCTACACCTTAGCCAGCTGTGGTTTCAGCACCTTGGTTCTACCACAAACCCCATTTATTCCAACTGATCTCCGAAGAAGTTACATTTTTTGGGATTAATTTTGTTGTTCACCTCGGCGAGCTTGTTGAACACTGCTTCTAGATGCTTAAGGTGCTCCAAAAAGGTGAAGGAGAAAAATTTAATATTGTTGAGGTATATCAGGATGCACGACAGCTTTAGGTCACTGAGGATAGTGTCCATGGATCGTTGAAACGTAGTCAGGAGCGTTAAACAGCCCTGGAGGCATCTGGGTCAGTTGTAAAAAGCCTATGGATGTGATTATGGCGCATTTTTCCCGTTATGCCATGGGTAACTCGATTTGCCAGTAACCTGATATCAAGTCCATCACTGAGAAGTAACATACTCCCCCTAACCGATCCAAAGCATAATCAATCTGCGGTAATGGTATGAGTCCATTTTTGTAATAATACTGAGCTTCCAGTAGTCTATTTCTATTCAGTTGGTGCTGTCCTTCTTTTTTACAATCAGAACATGTGAAGCCCATGGACGCTTGGACAGTCCAAGCATACCTTGCTCCAAAAAACTTATCAATTTCCTCAATGACAACGTCTTCTGCTGCCCTTGATCAGCGGATTGGCTGAGACCTTATGGGGGGATGATTTCCTGTGTCCAATCGATGGACCACCCCCAAGCACACTTAAATCGTGATTGTTAACAGCAAAATCTCCTTGTACTTTTGAAATAAAGCTATTGCTTGGTCATTTTGTTATTTAATAGCCCTATTAAGTTCTTATGCGGAAACACTGTGATTATATCTAACCGGTGACTCAACTGTTAGGCCAGATTCATCTAACAAACCAAACTCATGGACCTGGAGGACCTCCTCAATTGGAGTAAAGTCTAAATATGTCACTATTTGGTGTCAGTGGATTTGCAATTGTTCGCTCTGGAGATTTGCTACCAAAACCTTAATCTTTCCATGCCCTTGGAGTATAATCCCTGGAGCCGCATGAGGCTCAAGACATGTTTGATGATAGGGCCCAAGGACCTCCCCATTAAGCCTGGCAGGAACTTCCACTTCAAACTTAGTATTCACGGGAACTTAGTGTCCAGAAAAATAGATATAGGCCCTGCAGCTCGGAGAGATAGCCCCTGGTATTCATAAAACTGCTGAAGAAGGGGATGAGTCTTACTCTTTAGTCGATGATAGCAAACTGGAATCACCACATCACTATGTGAAAGTTTGATGTGGCTCATGTGCACCAGATCCTTCAGCACTCCGTGAGATGTAAAGTAAACTGGGATCCACTGTGCCAAAATGAAAAGGTTCTCCTCCAGCATATCAACAACAGCCCGAAAGTGTTGCAGGAAAGCAGTTCCATTTAGCAAAGTCATGGTTTTGTTTGGTAGCACAATTTCCAGAGCTACAATGATAATGGACCCAAATACAACAGTAGCACAATGTACGCTCCCTCAGAGATGGTGTTTTTGTCTCCAGAGGTTCATATACCAATTGATGGTCCACATCAGGTTTTAACGTACTTCGCCAATAACTTAGTGGAAACTGTGTTGACAGGAGCCCTTATATTTATTATAGTGTTAACTTTATTATTTTCTACAAAAATATCACAGTATGTACACTCAGAATAAGAAGATTAATGACTGTTTATTACATGGACATTAATAGGATCTCTTTTTTGAGAAACTCATTATCCCCTCTACTGACTTTATGGTATTCTTTAACAATGGCGTCTACTGTAAGGTCAATGGTTATGACTTTCAGACTTGGAGCATCTGCAGCAGAATACAGCTTTTCCAAGGAATCTTGATCAAGCATTTGGCAGGTGTATGGCTTTGGTTGCTCCGAGGATCCTTCATCCTCTGCGGCTTTGGCTTGAGCTTGTGTCACTACATTCACTCCTCCAACTATCTGCTGGTATAAAATTCTGACATTGTACTAGGGACTTCTTCAGGATATACTACTATTAATTCAGGGACATTTGGGGTTGGGACCGCAGAGGTAGAGAGTCCTGTCTCTACTCTGGTCCATCTTTTCTTTGGTAGTATTGATCTTGTTTCACATAATGCACACGACGGTTAGGGCAGATTCATGACAAATGGCCAGGGTGACACCATTCATAGTAGCTAACCCCATAAAAGCCACATCCTTGGTTTTTATGGGAGGGTCCAGATCAGAAAGTTTGTGATCATTCGGCATAACCAGGGCCAGGTCGGTAAGATGATTGCTGTTGTTTGGTCTAACTAGGTCCTGGTCAGTAGTTAGGTTGCTGGCGATTTTGTAAGCGGCCCCAAGATGGTAGTCAAACTGTTGGGAATAATTCAGCTTAGGTTGAGGCACCGAATTATAGTAAGGTCAAGGGTTGCTAGGCAGGACAAGGCAGGATGGACGTATTATCCTGAGTAAGAGGATATAGCAGGGCCAGTAGTTTTCCGCCCCATAATTGGTGGAAGGATGTTAGGATATATGCAGCGCAAGAGATGTACAATCCTGAGAAGGGGAACTTCGACATCAAGAATAGATGAAATGACATTATAAAGCTCTCAGTAAGGCTTTACAGCAGAAGTCATTAAGAAGCATGTCAGCTTCCACTAAGTATCCTGCCCAATTAATACAAGAGCTTCAGTCATAAATTGATCAGAAAACTCCATGAGAGTCTTGTTATAGCAGAATCCAATCGTCAAGAATACCGCCTTTCACTGTAACATCTTTTGTGGTGCCCCCAAACAGTCAAAGCATGGTGTCTTTCACATCCTGGTAGGTAACAGAGCTGCTCAGAAGATAGAAGGTGGCTTGATCAGCATCTCCGATGCCCAAGGCATATATCAATAGATCTACTTTCCATTGGTCGGATGCACCTTCTGCTTCAAATTATAGCCATTTGAAGAAGCCATAGATAAACCATTTTGATCAAATGGAGGCAACTCTTTATATTGACCTCCTTGTCCCATTGATGACCTCTTGGGACATACTGAGGAGTGGGTTGAGACCCAAAAGAAGTTTTTTGATGTGAAACTGGTCCAGTGGAAGTTAGAATGTCCACTGCTTCTGAAGTAGCGTAGGCTTCTGCCATTGGTAGCACCGCCATCACTTGAGGGAATCTGCGCTCTGACTCATACACATATCCAGAGCTACCATCCTATGTGTAGTAGCTCCGATCAGTGTCATATTACTCCTCATATTGTGCACCCCTTGTCATCATTCCTCTTCCCAATTTGAGGGCTGAGAGGTACTGGTCAATTTTCTCTCTGCATGTTGCAATCATTAGGTGGTGTCATCCAAATGATTGGTGAGTTCCTTGTTTTGTTGTCCCAGAATTTGCATTTGACTAAACGTTCTATAAAGATGCTGCATAACGGCATTCCATTCTTAAGCATATTATCCTGTTTCTTGAGCACTGCGTCTAACATTAGTTTGAGTTCCTCATAATTGGCTGGTACAGCACTTCATGAAATTTCCCCAGCAACGTAGGCTTTATGGGACATAGCTGGCGACTGGAGATTTTGAGATTTTAGTGGTTGATCAATGGGCCCCCTGTAGTGAGCACCACTGTTATTTTGGGTGGTATCATTGAAATCCACCATAAGGGTCGCACAGTTAAACCAACTGAGCAATAGGCAGATGATGTGAGGATCATCAGTCCTTTAAACAGAATGAAAAGATAATATAATAGGAGCAATTGCCCTGACTACACTTTATATTTACTTTTTATAAATCAGCAACTCTTTACTGTTTCACTCTCTCTACTACAAACTATACTACTTTCATTCGCTCATCTCATTTATATACCAGCGACTTCAGATGATACCACTCTCATATCATAGGCTTTTCTATTCTGACGATTCTCCTTGGTTTTGGCTTTTTATTCTTCAGCTCTTTATCACCCTAATTGAAGAAGATCTAATTATTATTCATCAGATATTGACATCGTCTTATCGCCTTATTTGGAGGCAATCCAATAACAAGCCATTACAACCCAATATTTCCTCATCTCGAGGCAATTAAATAATTGTAACTTATAATTGGTTGGAGGATTCTTTCCAATCCACCATAGCTATTTCAGGCATATCATCTAGGCATATCAGAATTTTCAAGAGCCCCATAAGTCAAATCTCAAGTCCTTATGATTAAAACCTATCCCTGACAGCAACAATGGGAATTTTGATCAGGAAGCATCATGCGCATGGGAATCAATGAAAATGCCTTTGGAATTGCATCTCTGCTTCTCAAATCTTAAAAGGTGTGAACCCTAACAATGCAGTCACAAGGATGAAGTCAATGAAGAATATGAAGACATCAACTAGCCAACCAAGCTGGAAGGATGTAGAAAATCTTGATCATACAGAGCGATATAGGTACTCTTGGAATTAAGTCCCCATACTCCCTATTTTTCTTAACTGAGGCAAGCTAAAAGGGGACAATACTAAGCTCCAAGGAGCTAAACTTATACTAAGCTAGAATTCAATGAACAGAAGGAGACAAGCATATCACTCAAACAAAATAAAAAATAAATTCAAAAAAATGAATCAACCAGTTCAGATGCAGTAAACCACTACGCATCCATGATGGGGGGTGAGCCAGCATCAGGAGGCTCATCTTACTCCTTTGTGTCAGACAGTGTATAAAAGAGCGCTGTGAGCATGGGCATGGGTGCATCCACAAAAGGGGGTTGAGGTATCAGAGTGGCTTGGGCAGATCAAATTTAGCTATGAGGAGGGTTGTGATGTATTCAGATAGGGCTTTTTAGCCTTGAGGTGAATTTTGGGTAGCATGGCAAAGGTGGCGATGTTGTTGCTGGTAATGCAAGCCTTGGGGCCATATTTTCGATCAAACTAAATTTTTGTAGTGCCTTGTGGGCAACTTGGTGGAATTTGAGAAATTCTTAATTGTGAAATTTGTTGCATAGGGCCAAGGATAGGGACAGTAATCCCCTTTTCCAAGATTGTGACTGATCTTGCTACGGACTTTTGGAGGGGGTGAGTATCAGGGGAGGCAACAGCCTCTTTTGTTTAGTTGGTGGTCGTTTTGGAATTCATTAGCATCAGAGTGTAGAGAATAGTGCCAAGTTGGAAATTGAGCTGCATAATCTGCGTTTAGGTACATTTCGAGGCCTGGAGCCTCAACTGAGTCAGAGATAGGATTTCGCAAATCACCAATCACCTCCAAATGATTTCAGGGATTTTATTGAAAACAATAGGGTGATTGGCATATGGGTGGGTTGTATTGGGTGGTTGGGTTTTTTTGAATTTACTGGGCTCCATGCTGGTCTCCTGATTAGTTGGAATATGATTGGTGGCCTAACATGTCAGTTCCCTATTGGTTGAATCCATGGAATTTACATCTACCTTTTTGGGTGGAGGAAGAGGGAGGATTGTGCAACATTTGAAAAAAATTTTAATATTGGCAATGGAAGCATCATGGGGGAGCCAAGCATTTGGGCTCCAGCTCAGGCTATGGTGAGGCAGCGTCACTTTGAGTGGTCCAGGTCAAAACAAGTGGGGCAGATCATGCGCCTTTTATTTACTCTGGCCCAGAAAGGGTGGTCAGGAGCAGATGAGACAATGGTGCGAGGAAAAAAAATGAAATGGTGATTTCAACTGATGTTGGGCATATAGTAGCAAAGGCGCAAGGGCCCAAAAGTTAGTTGTCTCTATTGGGAACCACAAACTGTAAAATAGGGTCAGCACCATATACTGACAACTAAGCTATTAGTATGTTGTATAAAGTTTTAGGTGGGAGGTGGGTGGGGAGGCTTGAAAATTGAATCACAAAATGGTGTAATTAGGCAACCAGGTGCGAGTGGTTGGGATGGGGGTTCCCTGGAACACCAGAGGAATGTTGGCTGCAATTGCAGCATTGGCATTCTTGTAAAGTCGAGGTCAAAGTAACCCTTGTAGGGGTAGAAATCGATAAAGCCTGCAGGCTGCATATGCGCCCAGGCTAATTCTAGTATCTGTTTATTGTTATAGGGAAACATGTTGCCATATTCAACCCTGGAGGCCAAATCACATCTTGCTTTGTGGAGCACAATTGGGCTACAAAGCACCACTTGGGAATGTGCAAGGTGTAAGGCAAGACCCTTGGGGGAACGTATTGACCCAAGAAATAGGGGTCTGGTCAATCTGGTTTGAAAGAGTTTCCCCAATGGGTGGAAGACTTTATAAGGTTTTGCTGCTACCCCTTTTTTGGAGCAGCGGGTGGTAGGTCTGAGTACATTGGGGTTTTGTTATGTTTCAGTTTTCCAGAATTGTTTAGTCCTTCTGTAATTTTTAAATTCACTCAAATATGTTGTTGAGTGGAAAGAAAGCCATTCCCATGCGCCCTATAGATATCAAATTCTTTTAACTTAGAAAATGTATTCTATTCACCCTGTATTTTTGTCTTCATTGCATTTCTGCTAGTTTTTCAGCTTTGAGACCCAGTTAGAACCTCCGCTACAGTCAAGTGAACTGTAAACCAACACCCATACTTGGGAAAAGCCTGACACCTACTGAGTAAAACGTCTTCAATTTCAATGGATTTTATAGGCAGAATAATTAATTGATCACTTAACTGTATACCTTGTTGATTCTAAATAGTGAGCAAAAAGTTTGATTTTTAGCTGTTTAAGAATATAATGGATCAACATCTCACAAATATGAGCGTCAAAAGCTATTTTATGAAGAAAGTTTACCCTTGACATTTCACGTTAGATTTTAGTGTATTGCACCATAAGCTAAAAACTAGCACCTACAAAATTTCTAAGCTGTAAGCAATCCAATTAATAGTTACATTCATTATAGTAAAATACAAAACAAAAAAATTAAGTTGAAAAAAGTAGCTCAATGACCTACTAAATATAAAATTACATAATAAAGTTAATGCCTTTAAACTTTATAAATCAGCTTAGGCGTAGTTTTCCATAAATATCTCAAGAGCACATCATAAAGATAAATTATTTTTGCTAAATTTATTCTGGACTGGCAACAATTTGTTAAATGCAACATAACGTTTTAGGAACTAGTATTTACGATAGAGATATATCTTTTCTGAATTTTATAGCCCTGAAGTGCATAAACTCAAAACAACTATAATTCTATATTTCTTCTTTTTGTTATTATGAACATCTGTTTGCAAAATTTATATAGACAACGTATATATATCTTTTCATTTAGCATTTCTCAGAGAAAGAAGCATAATGAACTCACTTTTTATGATTAAAATGAAAACCTCAAGAGTTTTAGGCTTTTGCGCTACTGTACATATTTATGCACAGACAAAAGGCTTATTATAGAACATTTTATATCATGATTCTACATTTAAACAATGCTGTTATAGCTACAGTTTTTCTTATTTATATGATGTCATCTTTCTTTGATTTTAGGAGAAATATTAACTATATTTCAAGTTTTTTGTTTTTCAAGATTAATAAAAGTTACAAATTGCTATAAAAAGGTTGACTACAGTAGTAAAAAACTAAAATAATTAAAAATTTAGTCATAAATTCAATAATTAATAATGCAACTAATATACTGCAGGACAATCCAAGAGTTTTGCATATTTTAATCTTATTAAATAGTTAGCAGCTAAGATGGATTAAGGTTTGCACACTTTAGTTAAAAAATATTTATAATGATACCTTAGTGTAGCCCTATATAATTTAAATTGAACAAAAGATATTTGCGCATTAGCACATCATATAGCTTCACCTTTTTATTTTAAAGTAAACAAGGCAAGTCAACCTTGGTAAAATATACCATACTGACATTTTTGTCTGTGCTGGTTTTATACTTGTGTCAATCAAAACCTGACCAAGAGTGGAGCAGGAATCACCCCATTATGCCACCACTCCTATTCACCTTTTTATTTTTTTAAGGCAAGCTGGCCAGGGACGGACATTACCAAAAGAATGAAAGTAATCATTAACATGAAACCTGATAAGGGTCAGCTCCATCATAGAAAGTTTTTCCACCTCCATATTGGGACTTGTATTTGTCTGGTTACATCATGGGTAAGGTTTTCATGTTATTAGACCTTCTAACATCCAATTGCTTTTTTTCAGCTGGCACTCAAATTGATGTGTGAAAGGCAGGAATCAAACCCACAATCTTCAGGTTGGTAACTGTATGCCCTACTGACTCACCTTCCACCCCATTCTTAACCTTTTTATTTTAATTTTAATTTTAATTTATTGCGGGGAAGGCCGACCATGGGACGGACACTTCCAAATATGACTCAGATGAGACAAAACTTAGTACTAGGGGAGGCACCCCAGAGAAGCGATGCTATCTCTTGTTGCCAGCGGGAACGCCACTTATGGGAAGGGGAGGGAACGTGTGTAGGGGACGTAGCCACTATTGAGCACGTGTGGAGGAAGGGGTCTGATTTGATGAACCAGACTGGGAACCAGGAGGAGACCAGCTGTCAGCGACGCGGTGGGAGATATCCAAACATCCACTCTTGAAAGTGATCCACCAAATGAGACCGGAATCTGTGGACAGCTTCAGGGAGGGTGGGGATGGATCCAGCGATGGCATCCAAGACAATCGTGTAATATAGTCCACATGGCGATTGCAACCACCAGAGCACGGAGGGAGGGTGGAAGGGGGAAGGCCATTGATGAAGCAAACATATCTCTTGACAGACTGAAGGGATGTGTTTGATCCTAGCCTAGCAGACGTTGGACTTCGCGCCATATTACTTTAGAGGTGGTGCACTTCTCCAGGCGGTGAAACAGCGTTCCATACTGGCCACACACGACACAGGATGAGTGTAAAGCATTAGAGCGCTCAGCTGTACGATACACCCGCCTCAGGTAGCGCCGCACATGGGAGCGGACTTGAGGCTGCAACAGAGGATGGTGTGCGTATTTCCAGATAGTCTTTTGGGTCTCAGTGGAATAAGGGATGTCCATCATGTCCAGTTGGTCCACCCTGGATAGGACTTGGGGTCGAATGGGGATCACGCCATCATGGATGGGTAGCCCCTGTACCTCTTGTGTGAACTGAGGAGAGGGGCGGCCTCTTCAGGTTGTATGTCCACTAATATGAATTCTCCACTCTGCGTCTTCGCATGGAGAGTAGGATTCGTTTGTAGTGGGTTTTGGTCCCGTGAGGACCTGTGGCTGATGTGTGTGATGCGAGGTATTTCATCAGGGAGTGGGGGTTTGATGGATTGTTGAGGCCCAAGGCTTGGGAGAAGTTGGAGCGGGCCGTGCGGGACCAGTGTTGGGATGGGAGTGTAGGAGCAGTGATGGCCGCAATCCAGGTGCCCAGGATCTTGGCGGCATGGGCTTTATAGTCAAGTAGGCCCATGCCACCATGATGATGAGGGCCAAACATGACCTCTAGCCGTACTGGTGGAGGGCGGCCTGACCAAAGCCAACCTTGTAGCAAAGCATACAGGGATTTGAAGAAGCTTGGGGAGAAGGGGATGGCGTGGGCTCCAAACTAGACTTTGGATAGGAGCATAGAGTTGGCAAGAACAACCCTGCCAGTGAGGGTAGTAGGGTGGGCTCTTCAGAGGCGGTTCGATTCGTCACGTTGTCCAGTATATGGCACTCCATTACTGCTGACGCGTATCCACCTGCCTCCAACCACATGGCCAGGTGGCGTACCAGTCCTATGATAGGTCGTGGCACAAAGGGGAGCACCAGTGGAGTGGTGTGTTTTGAGTTAGTAAGGCGTGGACGTGGGCGAGCAGATGGGCTGGGTTGGGAACTACTTGCTGGGGCCCAGCAGTTCTGAAACTGACCAAGGAGGATGATTTTGGTTTTGGATGCGTTTAGTGCCGCGTTGCTTACCCGGGAATATTCCTGGATGAGGGCTTCAAGCGTGCGTGCATCTTTGTTATTAGACACCCCCACCACGCAATCATCTGCAAATGCCATCATCTTGACTGGGGTTTGGCCTGGCACATGGACCCCAGTGAGTTGGGCATTCACATTTCGCAGTAGTGGGTCAAGGCTGAAGTTGTATAAGAGTGGGCTCAGGGGGTCCCTTTGTCGCAGGCCCCTTTGAGGACAGACTACTTCCGTTAGGAAGCCTGGGCCACACACTGCCATTGTTGCAGATTCCGTGAGCAGCATCACCCAGTTAATGAAGCGGGGAGGTAGGCGAAATATTGGAGGCAGGCCCTAAGGTATTCCCAGTTTACTCTATCATAGGCCTTTTGTTGGTCCAAGAATACAAGTGCCCCAGAGGCTGTGGACTGACACACATTAGCCACAGAGTGCACGTTATCCCAAATCGACCTTCTGGGGATGAAACCAAATTGTTCTGGGGAGATGGTGGCAGATGCTACAGTCCTTAAACGGTTAGCAATGATTTTTGTTAAAATTTTGGTGTCTGTGTTTGTTAAAGAAATGGGGTGCCTGTTGGCTAAGTCTAGCCTATCCCCTTTCTTGAAGAGTGTGACCGTAAAGGCCTCATGTCCTCCTGGTAGGAGGCGCGTTTCCAACAGGCTTTGGTTGAGTGAGGCTAGCAGCAATGGGGATATATTTTTAAAATATTTTTTGTAGAACTCATATGAAATGGTTTCTGGGCCTGGGCATTTTCAGTTTGGCGCACCGCGAATGGTAGTCCATAATTCGTTCAGAAAAATTCAATTCATTATTTCTGGGTATCAGAAAACGGTGCGGAAATGAGCTCTGTTGAGAAATTCTGCCATTTCGGCTGGCTGAATTGGTTCAGCTCAAGATAACTCAGAGTAATATCTTTGCGTTTCAATTGCCACTTTGGCTGGTGTGTCCACAATAGAATTATCTGATCTTCGCACCTGTGTGCAGGCCACGCTCTGGCGTGGTGCAAAATTTTTTTGAAGAAGTATGCAGTGCACTTGTCGCCTTTAGTGATGCATGTGGCCCTGTATTGGACACAAACCTGATGTTTGTGTTGCCTTTCAAGTGCGTTGAGGTGGGCGGCTGCCTCCGCCCACCTCTGGCCCCATGCAGGGCTATATCCTGAGGCTGAAATGTTGGACTCCAAGTGGGCCAATTCCACCAGCACGCGCGATATAACTGCCAATGTGGCTCATGAGCATCTGGATGAGAGATGGCGATAGTGGTGGATGGTGTCTTCTTTGAAAGTTGCCCATGTGGAAATGGGGTCCGCGCAAAATGGTGCAACAAATGATTTTGCCAAAGTTGCCTCTTCCACCCACGTGGAAAATCCTGGCGACGCAAGCTCTGGGGGCGGATTTTGCTCCAATGTGGGGCCTTTGCAACTGTGACAGGTAAGTGGTATGTTATTGAGACCAGTCGGTGGTTGGAGAATTCCATTTTCATTGTTTTATAGTGGGAGATGTGGGGTTGGAATTTCGCTGGTGCTAGAATAAGGTCGATGCAGGTCATGGACCTTAATTGGCCATTGTGGACGTGGGGACACGTCATGTTTTCAAGCAGTGGGGCATGTCATGGCAGCGCATCCATTAACCCAAGGGTGGCTTTTAGAATGCATAGTTCTATGTGGCCCTGTGGGGCGTGGGGTGAGGGCGGCTACCGGTCCATTGGTGAGGTTAGCCAACAGTTCATGTCGCCAATAAGGAAAGAATCGGGGGGTAGCGGGAGGGATTTGACCAATGAGAAAAATTCCCGACGCTCTTGTGCACCGTTTGGGGCGTAAATGATGACAATTGTGTGTGCAACGTTGGCCCATGAGAAGGTGACAACGAGCACTTGGCCATTTAGGAATGTTTCTGAAGATGTAAATTTGAAAAAATTGTTTTTCCAAATTAGCACCCCACAGTGCTTCGACCAAAAGGATAGGGATGGTAGGAGCATTGTTTTCCAAGCATCCTCGGAACCTCGTGGACAGTGGGTTTCCTGGATGGCCAGGATATCCACGGGTAAATTATTTTTGTAGAAAACTCAGTTTCCTAGCCTGAGATGGGGAGGCCTTGAGTCCGGCGATATTCAGCATCCCTAGAGTGAAGGTTTCCCCCATCGCACCTTAGGTGCAAGGGGTTGGCCCCTGGGCCCACCAGCCTCTTCCAGGTCCCCATGGGCTTTCACAGCAGCGCAGGTATTAGCAGCAACACTATCGGGGTTTTTGTTAATTTTTGCAGAAAGAGTTGCATTGGCTTTGGCCTTCACTTTTTGTTTTCCCAACGTCAGATGAATTTTTTGCGGTGCAGATAAGTTCAGTGCACCATCGAGTGGGGCAAAAAAAAATTTTTCGATTGGGATAGGTCCCAAATCAGTTTTGACCGGAGCTTGGGTGCAGCGATTGGGTGAGATTGAATCTCCCATTGGATCCTCAGATTGAGTGGCCCGCTCGGCATGGGCCTCCCAATCTGATTGGGTGATGGATTCCTGAGTTGCTTCCACCACAAAGGTCTCCATGTCCTCCTGGCGTTGTGAGTGTGGAATGGTGGTGGTGGCCTTGGCCGCTTCCTTGGCCGCGGCCCTATGGGCCTGCTTGGCCTTCTTCCACTCCTGCAGGGAGATGGGTTTTACCAATAGGTAGCAGCCTTGTGCTCCCCACACGAAAGCCTCCTTGGTGCTTGCAGTTGGTTTGTAGTGCGCCTCTCCGCTGGCCATGGCCGCTGAGGGGTGCTCCTGGAATGTGACGCCCTCCTTGATGGGGCATGCATGTGCCTTATGGCCAAACGTGTCACAGTGGGTGCAAATGGGGGGCATGCTGTCCACAGTTACACGGAATGGGTGGGTGGTATGCCCTGCGATGTCAATAAAGGTGGAGTGCGGGATTTGGGTTAGGTCCTTCACAATCTCCTCAGTTGGGGTCAGAACTGCGATGGCTTTGCCGGTGCATAGGTGTGGCATCAGCATGAAATGTTGCATTTTGAAAGATTATATTTTGCCATATATGGTGAGACCATCTTTCAGGTGTTGCTCCAAAATGTCACGTTTTACTGTAGTAGGCAAAAAGTCAAACGTGAGAAAAATTTGGTTTGATTTTGTCCATCTGGTGCATTTGGTTTCTATGACCCGTTGCCCTTTGGGGAGGTTGACCACTATGCACACCACTGCAGCCTCATCTGCTGCTATTTTGCTTTTGAAACCTAGGTCCAGCCAACTGTGTGACATGGAGTGAGGTGCAACATACACCGCGGTCAGGATAATTTTGTGTACATCTTCACAAAATTTTTCCCATAAGGCCATTTTTGGATGTCCAGATACACACAGACTCTGAATTCCACCAACAAAAGTGGCTGGGAGTGTGGCGTGTTGATGTACTGGTTGCATCGTGCTTGCCATGCAAGTATCTCCGGGGAAATTGTGACCGCCAGTTTTTTGAGATTTTTTTCTATTCCGCCGGATTCTCCAGGGCGTTTTTGAATGTTAGAGGCCATGGGCCTTCCATCTGCTCCTCTTGCCTTGCTTGCCCAACTGCTCCCAGACATGGGCGCAGACTAATCTCCTCTGTGAGATTATCAAACTAGATTTAGTCTTGAATTGAATAGGTTGCAAAAGTGTTTGCAACGAGAAAGAAAAGTTTAGAAATAAGTATTCTTAGAGTGTGCATTAACTATGAAAGAATGAACAAAATTATGTTACTTGACCCTACCCCGTGTTGTTAATAATTGGGTTTATGCAATGTTGAGAAGATTAGATTGTTAAGCAAGCTGGACTGTTGAAATGTTTTAAATCAAACGAGCATTAAAGAAGGTCACAATGCTTAACTGGTTCCAGACCATGAAAGGTATATTACGTTTTGGGGCCATTCCATTTGTTTAAAAACATTAACTCTTCATAAAAAAGTTAGATGACTTTATCATAGGCGACCTCAAGTGATCCAGCGCATTAGTCTAGATGTTAATCTTTAATGTTTCCAAAATGTAGTCTTATACTTAACATCTAAAACTCATCATGAAACACTAATGACAGGCAAATAAGTCATAAAATAAATGTGCGTTTAAGCTGAACTTTGGTAAAATTACTAAAATAATTCTTTTTTCAATTTCCATTCACCAGAAAATAAAAACAGAAGTTGCAAATGAGCAACTTTTACTTTAACAACTTAACTACAAATATTATCAGATGAACAATAGTTTCATTATTTTTTTTCCCTAATGTCACAAATTGTTGCCCTTATCTACATATTATCATAATTACCTTATGTTTAACTTAGTCAACGAAGAGTTATTTCTTTGATATCCATATTATTATCAGGCCAAATCCTAATCTCGCAGATCAAATCATTCCGTCATTGCTTCCACTTACTCATCAAACTTTGCAATTGTAGTGGCTTTGTTGCAGGAAAGAGGTACATAGTTAGACAACCAATGTGCAAGGAAAGACTTGGCTTCTATTGGGGGTACTCCAATGCCCATGATAGCATCCAAAGTTACATCGCATCCCTGTTCAAATTATTTCTTGAATAAGATCTGAGGAAAGATAAGTTTAGGAAATTTAGTTGATGAACACCATTCCCATAATTACCATCAGGCTGATCATTAGTAAAAATCTTGACTAGGCTTCATGCATTGAAGTCTCACTGATTGGGTTGGGTGGGGGAGATTGTTCCATCTATCCAATGTGTACATTTGTCCCAAATCCTCAACTTATCTTGGAGCACAATGATAGTGGGGAGTAACAACTATCTCATCAGTTTAATCCCAAAAGTTCTCTTGGGGTGCATCTACCAGATTATCTTCGTTTTCTTAATAATTTTAGTGGATTGTATAAAATGATTGGCCATTCCGCGCAGATTGATATATTTGAATATGTTTTTCCTTGATCAGAGGGAGTGTGCATACTCTTAGTTGACAATTCCTGAGGGTTTTCTTACTGTGGGAGGTTAGTTCTGTAAACACTAACAAGACATCCATGATCACCACTGATATTAATGAGCGCAGGCTCACCATTGGTTAAGTTGGTTTCATTGGCCAGCCAGAATCTTTATAAATTTATAAATATTAACAGTATTTTTGGCGAAGATAGGTATTTTTTAAGTATATAATAAAAAATTAACCCAGCACTCTACCATTAGCTGAGCGCTGGGTTTTTAAAGCTTAAGGAAAATGAGGAACTCCGATTTGAGAACATTTCTGATGACAGGATGTGAAAATCTACTTCTGCAATGGGCCTTTTGTAAAAACCGCTGGGTCTTTACTGGTGCACAGGTTCACTTAACTATTGAGTCTGAATTAATATATGGACTTTGCTGACTGTATGAGGACTGCTAGCCTAGTAAAGCTAAGAATATGGTTAGATTCAGCCCTAGTCTGGTGGATAATAATATGACAAGTGACTTTGGCCTCATTCTTGCAATAAGTAAAGATTTAAGTGACTTCAGCTCGCTCTGGCAGTTGACACATAGACAAGAACTTTCTTCAATAAGTAGAAGACAAACTACAAGATATAATAGAATATAAGATTTATGTCTAAGATATATCTCAGTCTAAGGTGTTTAATATTATTATAATTAATTAGTATTTATAGGCGATAGAAATGAAGAACATGTGTTAAGGAAAATTGTGGCAAGCATGATGATCTCAGCACACCTGGATGACAAAAAAGGAGATTGTTTCAATTTTTGAAAAGACTTCAGTAGATTTTCAAGATAGTTAGCATATATAAATTTCCATTCAAATCAGCCAGCATGTCAGCTACTAAACCTGACAATTACCCATGAGTAATTGTTATCTTTGAGCCGAATTTCTACTTATTATGTTATCAGCAACAATCTCTGACAAAAAAGTAATCATAATTGTCATCTGATACGATCCTCTGTAAATTACAATCAACCATTTGGTCAGTAATTATCTTAAAAAGATGACATTATTATATTGTCATCATGGAGCTTAATCAAAAAGCTAAATTAGATATATATACCAACATTTAATACATTTTTTAAATATCCCAAGCTGGATTATGTGGTCATTAAAATTCCACACCTTTGCACCATAACATGGGTTGCACATTATAGGTTGACCATTTTGCAGTTTGCATTGCCAAACGTTACTCGTTCATTGTTACTATGTCATTCTTTAATCACTCATTATATTTTACCAAAATATTTTGGTCATCTTAGTGGGTCCTCCAGATCATCCTTGATACCTTCCATCCTATAGAGATTCAGTTTCAATATGCTCAAAAGTGAGCAGATTTCATCATAGATTTCTCAATCTTTCTCAATGTAATTTTAGACAAATTGTACTTCATGGCAGAATTGATCTTCCCTTCTTTTCAGCCAATTATAAAGTCAAATAAGGGTAGCAAAACAACCCAACGTTTGTGAAAGTGTCCCATAACTGCTATTTTTATTAGTGAAAATGAACAAAATCTCTTCCTCTTCTCTTATTAATAAGGGGTTTTACCGCTCAAAGTCACTTTTAAGTGATTTTAAATTTAAGTTTTTATTTATCCTGAGCTGTCTTAACAAGCCTATTCTTTGATGTCCTCGGCTCCACCGCCTGCCACCCCAGTGTAGGGCAGCGGTGCATCCCCACCTAGCATTCTCCACCCCACAGGCAAGCATGTTCAGATGGGCTCAAACAGCCTGCCCACTGCATTCAGCCATTTTGTCCCCCCACGGGACTTAGTGCTCCATCTGGCGCGCGTCCACCCTTCTCGCCCCCATCCTCTTGCCCTCCCTCATTCCATCATTTGCTATTGCCTCAGAGTAGACTATGGGCATTTGTTCCCATATGCTGATAAGCCAATTTTCAAGCTAGTCACTGCAGACTTTACGCCAGCTGGCTTCATAGACTTCCACCCTTTTTAAGGGCTACTTTGATGTCAGGTTCCAACCTGAGGAGGATGCTGAAGCAGCAGCGCAAACTCATCTAATTTATAAAAACACCCCAATTCATACAACCTGTACTCGCCTCCCTTCAGACACCACCCTGGTGGTATCCCTCACAAATCTCCCATCCCACCTCCCACCCCAGGTTTTGTATGACCTGTTGGTCACGGGGCTTATGGCTTATGGCACTCAGCCCAACCTCATCTTTGGCATTCCATCTGGTTCAGAGCGCCTTGCTGCTCCTCATGCAACTTCCACCATCATCCCACACCACCCTGCCATAGCCCAACAGATCCCACCCCGCGCTAGTGTGGCTGCAGCGCCTGATCATTTCTTTTAGGCTCAGGTCAATAATGGTCAGAAGATTTGTTACCTCTGCTTTGGCCTCAACTATGCAAAAAAAGCATGCCCTCAGGCCACTTCCACTGCTGCGGCTTCTGAGCCCCCCTCTGGGGGTTCAGTATGGGGTGCTTTGCTGCCCCCCTCCCACCCTCCAATCTCGTTCAGTGGGCCTGCGTGGGTAATCAGCCCCCCCAAAACCTTTGGCCTCACTCTCCCACCTAAATCCACCCCAGCCAATCAGAGCAATGCTTGGACCACCATTGGCACCCAAGCAGCCGTCCATTCGCCCAATCCTACCCACTCAAATTTAAATGCCACTATTCCAGTGAACCAAAATCCATGGGTTCTATTAGCTGAGATTGACGAATCAGGTAATGGCCTCATTAGTAAGCATAAAGGTCAACCTCTCAGCCAATTCAATTATGGTTGGGAGGAATTTTTTCTTCCTGACTTCAATGAAAACCCTACCCCTCACCATTTCGCTCCTCTGCCAAATACATCCCCCTTCCAAAGTGACCACCAGCTCGCCTTAGCTGCGGTGGCCTCTCCTCAGTGCCCAAAACTATGCACAGCGGTGGCCCAGTCAGTGGCTCAGTTCCAGCACGGCCTTCCCACCCTCTTCTTCCCCCTCAATTTCCCTGAATCCATCTGCAGTGACATCTCAAAACTATTCGATGATGCTGAAGTTGCTGTTATGAATGTCGCAACACTTTCTTCATTCAACCCCTCAGCCAAAATCACCCGCCACAGTGTCTCCCTTTTTGCTCAACTTCCCAAAGCCCACAAAGAAGCTGAAATTCTCCTCGAAGCTTTTGTTGAATCACTTTCCCATCATTATCTTGATGAGGAAGTGGAAAACTCTTACTACGCTGACCTCCACCCCCACTATGTGGATGCCCCAACGCCTTGGCTCTCTGCTCTGGTCCAATACTGTAACCAACATCCCATGATTGGGGCGGGTCTTTCTGAGGACCAACCCCCAACCCCTCCTCACCCTCTGCCATGGTGGGTTAGCAATTTCAGCTTCCCAATTGGTTAGTAGTTTTATTTTTGTTCGTTATTGGTGTTGTGATTCAGTACTGTCCGTCCCCTGGTTGGCGTACCTCAAATAAATTCAATTCTTATTAGTAAGGGGAAATTATTCAGTATAATTTAATGGGTGTGACAGAGACCCTTAAACTACCCTTTACTAAAAGGATAATTTTTACTCCTCCTTCAAGAGCTCATAAAAGAGCGTAATTCTTGTGTGGTAGGGGACATTTGATGGCGATTATGGTTGAGGGTTTGACAATGGCAGGCACTGGGGAAACAAGATTTCAAGCATGGAAGTCTTTAATTAAATTAAAGCTGTTGATACAGTATCAGGATGACATATAACTATTGTCATAGGTAGGGTACCCTTTTCATGCCACCATATATTAAAATTCCTCTCTTGATTCTTCTTGAGACCAGAATCTCTCAGCCTTGAACTCTAAGCTCCTTCTATCATTATCAGTTCAATTTTCGCCTACTTTTCGCCTTTGAAGGGTGACAGCACCAAAGTGTGAAATGACTTGTTGACTTTCCCAGGTTGGCGTTAGCATTACATTGAAAAACCCATTGTTCAAAACTGTGTTGATGAGAAATGGTCCTGCCCTCTCACAGGCCAGTTAGTGATATACACTTAGAGGCTGAGGTTCTCAGTGTCCCTTATCACCAGATTGCCTAGCTGATATCCCGTAGCTGCTCTGTGTTTTAAATCTGAAAACTGCTTGTCATCCTGGGTGGCATTTATTAGCTGCTTCTTCAATTTTTGGTGTATCTTCTAGAGATGTGGCACGAAATTGTCTGCCACAGAAATGCTTGTGCATATCTGAGGCTCAATTGTGAAGGTGGGGTTGTATCCCAAGTTTGCGTACAATGGTGAATTACCTGTAGAGTAATTTATTTTTTTATTAAAACTGGGCTAAAGCCAGATCTCCTGCCCATGTGTCCTGAGCAGTGGTGGCATAACATTAGAGGTATTGCTCAAGTGACTGTTTTGTCTACTCTGTTTGTCTGTTAAACTGGGGGTGTTATGCCAACAATCAGCATTTATTTATGTAGTGTTTCGCTCAAGGCATCCTTGAACTTTTAGATAAACTGAGGATTTTCAATCATTAGCTCTTGTGGTACTCCAAGCATAGTAAAGATGTGGGTCTCAATTAAATGGGCCATGTCTTCTGTCAGGGTTGCAATCTGAAATAGGTTAAATAAACTGACTTTTGTGAATTTAGCTAAAACCACCATGATTGCGTCAAACCTCTTTAAGGTGGGCGGGTCATCTATTTAGTATACTGATTCTGACGTTCGCAGTCTTGCTGCCTGTTTCAGTGGATGTAAAAACCCATTTCTCCATGTTCTGTCAGCTTTAGTAGCACAAAGGTCAGGTAACATTATATCCAGGGTGGCACAGCCTTTGTCAGTCCTTCAATCATATGCTCTCTTTATCAGGTTAATGGTCTTCTTACCTCCTGGCTTCCCCATTGTTGGCGGATCATGATGTTCTTTTATGACTCATGAGCATAAAATTTTGGGTATTCATATGCAATTGTGGAAGTAAAATACCTAATTATTTTATGAGTACCAACTGTAGTGGCTTTCCCCGCCTGTATCTTATCCACTAAGGCTTACCTTCAGGAATTACCTTATTGTGCTTCCAATACAGCATCCAGGAGGGAACCTTGGGCATTTGTCATTGGGATTATTTTGTGTGTACCTTTTGCGCAAAGCTTGTAAGGTTGACTTTGGGTTTGGCTGTGGGCTTAGAAGTAGAATTTGGTTGTTGCAGGGTTGTGACTGTGGCAAAAGTTTTCTGATTCCTCTGGTGGCTCAGGAAATACATGCTCTGGGGTATCAACTTAACTAACTCGACATACTTATAGTATCATATTCAGTGGACAAGCTCCTGATCAGTATATCAGGTAATTTGTGTGTTAGAATCTTAATGTATTCATGATTTAAATTGAGTTAAGGAGGTCGCGGTTCGTTATGGTTTTCCTGTGTGCTAATCTTGTAGTCTGCGATAATATATGAGAAACATGTGGTCCATGTGCATCATCATTGTGTGCTTCACTCCAAGAATCAAACACCGCTAGTACATCATCACCCATACTACACAGCCTATCAAATGTTGTATTTGCCCATGATCATTTAGCGCCAGTGAATTTTCTGGAGAAGTATGACATGGGTGTCCATGGCCATCATGTTCCTTTAGCAACAATGCCTGTTGAGATTCTGATATGACCTCTGCTTGGTGTAACTTTCTGAGCAATTCATTCAGTTAATTAGGGGCAAACACTTAATTGCACACCAAAATCTTGCTCTAATGTCATCAGATCCACCACTGACTGTCTCAGCGTAGGAAAGCAGCGAAACTCCCTCCTCCATTTTCTGTCCAACAGGAAAACGCGCTCAGACTGGCTCGCCCAGTCATTCCAATCCCTTGAGATGATTCGTTCCTCCCAAGGATCTAGATGCCCATCTCACACAAATCCAAGCAGTGCCCTACTACCTCCTGGTGCTCCCCCGGAGCAACATGCATTTTGGCCTTAGGGTCAAATATGGGAAATTCTTCCCTTACGATGACCAAGCCATCATCAAAATGGCTCAGGAGGTGATGACACCAGCCTGCTTTATTGACTTCCGCCCTTATAAGGGTAACTTTGATCTTGGCTTCCCCTGTGAAGCCGATGCAGCCTCTGTGGCAATGGTGCTGTTAGTATTTAATAATATTCCCCTTACAATAACTTGGACTCAGCTCCCAATGGACACCACCTTGGTGGTCCACTTTACTGGTTTGCCCACCCACCTCCCCCTGAAGTGCTCCACCAGAGCTGATGGAAGGTTTGGCAGCCTACAGCGCCAACCCCATCTTAAAATTTTGTGGTCCCAAATGGGGCCACATGCTTCGCTGGGCCTCAGGCATATGCCACAATCAGCCCTGAATTTACAAAAATTTCTTTGGCAATTCCCCCTCATGCCACCATCCCATCTGCCCCTGACCATCCCCTATGGGCCTGCGTTGAGGGCGGATGGACGATTTGTCCATCTTGTTTCAATAAAGACCACTCAAAATTTAAATGCCCATACTCAGAAACTTCTGCTGACGCTGAAAGTTTTCCTGACGCCCACTAATCCGCTGCCCACCCCGCGCCAACTCTGACATGGGGTATGATCCTACCTTCCCCTCCTCCAATGCCTGATGCTGCAGCTGCACCTGCAGCCACCAATCAGTATCCACCTTGCCCCAATGCCATAAATAATTTATTCAATCAAACATCAGATTGAATCCCAGTTCAATCCTATGCATCCGCAAATGAATCAAACAAACCTCAACCATACGCTGATTCCCCAATCCAATTCAACCAAAACCCATGGGAATTATTTGATGAAATTGAAGAATAAGGTAACGTCATTGAAGAACTGACGCTGCAAGTCAAGCGGCTATGTAACGCAGAATGAGATGCAAAATTCCCACCTCAGAAATATGTCCCACAACTAACGCCAAACCGTTCTATTGTGACCACCAGTTTGCAGTAGAAGCAGCTGCCACACCAGATTGCTGTCCGCTTCACAAAGCTGCTGCCAAATATGTGGCTGCACTTTCAGGAGGAATTCCACCTCCCGTCATCCCCATAAATCTTACTGCACAAAGTAAGATCAACATAAAACTTTACACAAAAACGTCACTGAAGCCATCCGAACGTGGTAACAGTAGCACGGAATTTGCAAGCAAAAATCACCCAAACCAATATTGCCACATTAATAAAATTCCAAGACGCCCACCTCAAAGCTGAAGACACTTTGCCAAATACATTGTTTGCATTATGATGGCTGGCAACTATCTGGAAGTTCCAGTCATCAAGGATATTGAGTCCCATGCCGCTGATCCCCCACACCCTTACTATCTGCCTTAACATGCACCCTACTCTGGGATAAGATGGATGCAGCTGAAGACAAGCCCCCAGATCCCCTCTCCCAATCCACCATGGAGGGATAGCAGTATTCGCTGACCACCTGGTTGGATATTTTGTTAGGTATAATTCAATTAATCCATCCATTTTGGGCGTTTTGTTTGAATCGTTATTTTTTATTATGATTTTTAGTTTTAGTTCAGTAATGTCCGTTCCCTGGTTGGCTTAACTCAGTTAAATAAAAGATTCTGATATGACTGGATGATAAGCGCTGAAGGGTTATGATGGAATGGTGAGAATCCGCCAACTAGGATGATATTTATGAGCATTTTAGCGCCTTGAGATGAGGCGATATTGGGTTAGAATGGGTTATTATTGGATCAACCTCAAAAAGGTGATAAAGCGATATCACCATTTGACAAGTAATTAGATCGCTTTGATTTAGGGCGTTAGAGAGTTGAAGAACAACAGCCAAAACAAATGAGAATCGTAAGAATAGAATAGCTTAAGCTTTGAGGATGGTATCATCTGAAGTCGCTGATATATAAGCGAGATGGGCAATTGAAAGAAGAGATTATTTAGTAGTAGAAAGGAAATGTAACAGCGAAGTGTCACTGTATTTATAACATAAATAAAAGTGTTGTCAGGGCAATTGTCCTATTTTCTTATATTTTCAGCCTGTTCAAATAACATACGATCCCATATCATCTGTCCATTCCACAGTGGGTTTGACCTGTGCAACCCTTTTGCGGATCCCAACGGTACCGCCCAAAATTATAACAGTAGTGCTCACTACATGGGCCTATTGATCAACCACTTAAAACTCAAAATCTCCAGTTGCCAGCTATGTCCCATAACGCTTACATTTGCTGGGAAATCATCACAAAGTTCTGCACCAGCCAACAATAAGGAAAACAAACTCACTTTAAACGCAGTGCTCAAGAAATATAAAGAACTTCTTTCAATAAAAAAAGTCATTATGATCCAACTTGATAGAACGTTTAGTCAAATGTTTAATTCTAGGACAACAAAACAAGGAACTTTACAATCTCTTAAATGGCACCACTGAAAGACTGCATTGTGTGGAGCGGAAATTGACCAGTACCTCCCAACCCTCTTATTGGGAAGAGGAAGGACGACAAGGGGAGTACAATATGATGAGGAATATGATGTTGGTCGGAGCTACTACACTTAGGATGGTAGCTCTGGATATGAGCTGAGTTGGAATGCCAATTACTTCAAGTGATGGCAGTATTACCCACAGCAGAAGGTTATGCTACTTTTGAAGCAGCAGACATCTCAAAATCCACTGGACAAGCTTCTTATCGAAAAACTTCTTTTGGAACTTGACCTATTTCTCATTATGCCCCAAAAAGTCATGACTATAAATGGAACGAGAAGCTCAATATTAAAAAGTGCCTCCATTTGATCAAAATGGGAACATCCATGGCTTCATTAAACAGTTTGAATTTGCAGTGGAAGGAGCATCCAATTTACAGAAAGCAAAACTGTTGATATCTGCCTTGGATGTTGGGAGTGCCAATAAAATCACCTGCTACCTCCCAAGAAGCTCCTTTAACTACAAGGTTGTAAAAAATATCATTCATCAACTGTTTGGGGCACCTCAAAAATGTCTCAGTGAAAGGCAGAATTCTTGGTGATCAGATTCCGCACAAGACACTCATGGAGCTCGCTGATTAATTTATGATGGAAGCTCACATGCTGATTAGGGCAGGATACTTGGTGGAAGCTGACATGTGCATCGCAATGACCTCTGTGGTGAAGCCATACCATGAGCTTCACAATTCTATTTCACCAATTCTGGATGACGACGTTCCACTGCTCAAAATTGTACAATCCTTGTGCCGCATATCCACTAACTTTTTACCACCAAATATGGAACAGAAAAATACCACCTTTGCTGTACCCTCTTATTTGGGGAATATGCTCATCTGGCTCATATTCCACCTAGCAACCCCTGGCCTTACTATAATTCCGCGCCTCATCCTTAGCCAAATTATTCTCATTTGGTTGACTATGCCCAGGGCCATTTAAAAAATTGTCAGCAATCTAAGTACCAACCTGGACCTAGTTATGATGAATGCCAGCAATCATCTTACTGGCATGGCCCAAGTTACGCCAAACGTCCCCAATCTTTCTGACCTGGACCCTCTTATGAAAATCAAGGACGTGGCTATTATGGGGTTAGTTGCTATATATGTGGTCACCCTGGCCACTTGGCACGAAGCTTCCCCAACCGTTGTGTGCACTATGTGCAACAAGATCAATACTACCAGGGAAAAGATGGAGCAGAGTAGATATGGGACTCTCTACCTCCAAGATCCCAACCCCAAACGTTCCTGAATCAATAGTAGTATATTTCTCAGATGTCCCTCAGTACAATGATGGAATTTTATACCAGCAGCCAGTTAGATGGATGAATGTAGTGACACAAGCTTAAGCCAAGGCCACGGCAGATGAAGGATCTCTGGAACAACTGAAGCCATACACCTGCCAAATGCTTGATCAAACTTCCTTGGATAAGCTGTATTCTTCTACAGATGCTCCAACTCTGAAAGGCGTAAACGTTGCCCTTACAGTAGACGCCATTGTTAAAGAATACCATATAGTAAGTGAAAGGATAATGAGTTTCTCAAAAAAGAGATCCTTTAAATGTCCATTTAATAAACAGTCAATATTCTTCTTATTCTGAGTGTATATACTGTGATATTTTTGTAGCAAAAAGTAAAGTTCACACTATAGTAGATACAGACGCTCCAGTCAACATAGTTTCCACTAAGTTGATGGCAAAGTTGATGTTAAACCCTAATGTGGACCATTGAATGGTGTATGGGACCGCTGGAGCATAAAGCACCATCTCTGAGGGAGCGTACAGTGGGCTACTGTTGCAGTTTGGGTCCATTGTCATTGTAGCTCTGGCAATTATGATACCAAACAAAAAAGATGACTTTGTTAATTCGCACTGCTTTCCTTCAACATTTTGGGGGTGGTTGTTGATATTCTGGAGGAGAACCTTGTCATTTTAGAGTATAACCCAATTTTTCTTTACCTCTATAAGAGTACCAAAGGATCTGGTGCACATGGGCCATATCAATCTTGCATATAGTGATGGGGTGATTCCAGTTTTCTATCATCAACTGAAAAGCAAGCCTCGGCCCTTCCCCAGCAGATAATTGAATACCAAGTGCTACCTCTCCGTACTGCCGTGCCTAGATCTATTCCTTATGGACACCAAGTTCTAGTGAACACTGAGTTAGAAGTGGAAGTGCCTGCCAGGCTTAATGGGGAGGTCCTTGGGCCCTATCATCAAACATGGCTTGAGCCTCAAGCGGCTCCAGGGATTATACTCATAGGGCATGGAGAGATTAAGGTTTTGGTAGCAAATCTCCAGAGCGAACCATTGCAAATCCGCTGGAACCAAATTTTGGCATATTTACACTTTACTCCATTTGAGGGGGTCCTTCAGGCCCACGAGTTTGGTTTGTTAGATGAATTTGGCCTAACAGTTGAGTCACTGGCTGGTGTAATCAAAGTGGTACCGCATAAGAACTTAATATTGCTATTGAAAGAACAAAATGACCAAGCAATAGCTTTATTTCAAAATTACAAGGAGATTTTTGCTGTCAACTATCACGATTTAAGTGTGCTTGGGGGTGGTCCATCAATTGGACACAGGAGATCATCCCCCATAAGGTCTCAGCCAATACGCTGATCAAGGGAAGCTGAAAATGTTGTCACTGTGGAAATTGATAAGTTGATGGAGCAATGAATTCTCGAACTGTTAAAGAGTCCATGGGCTTCACATGTTCTGATTGTAAAAAAGAAGGAAGGCACCAACCACATAGTAATAGACTACCGGAAGCTCAATAGTTTTACAAAAAAGGACTTGTAACCCTTGCCGCGGATCAATGATGCTTTGGTTCAGTTTAGGGTTCCCATTACTTCTCAGTGATGGAATTGATATAAGGTTACTGGCAAATCAAGTTACCCGCAGTGGAACAGGAGAAATGTACCATAGTCACATCCAAAGGCCTCTTCCAACTAACCTGTATTCCCCAAGGACTGTGTAACGCCCAAGCTACCTTCTAACAAGCCATGGACACTATCCTCAGTGACCTAAAGCTGTCATGTGTCCTCATATACATTGATGATATCAATGATTTCTTTTGAACCTTTACTAGCACCTCAATAATATAGAAGCAGTATTCCGCTGGCTTAATGAGACAAACATCAGGATTAAGCTGCGAAAATGTAGCTACTTCAAAGATCAGTTGGAATACCTGGGGTTTGTGGTAGACTCCAAGGGGCTGAAACAACAGCTGGCCAAGGTGGAGGCTAAACGAAAAATGACTACACCTAGTAAACGTGACATACAGTTTTTTTGGGAATGGTTGGTTACTACCAATGCTTAACAACCAACTTCAGCTGTATTGTGGGATCGTTGTTGAGTTGTTAAATAATGATGCTGCGTTTGAATGGATGGAAGGTTGTCAATATGCCTTTGATACACTTCAAACGGAACTGATCATTGCGTCAGTGCTACACTATCCAAACTTCAATATGGAGTCTATTATTCAGACAGATGCATCCCTTCCGCCGTTGGGGTTGTACTTTCTCAGAAAGATGACGAGGGTGAGGAGCATCCATTGTATACTGCAGTTGTAGTTTGAACTGCCATGAGCGTAAATGTACCATGACCAAGCAGGAGCGCTTAGTGGTGATCTATGTGTATAAGCAATTTATAGTCTACTTGCATGGGGTAAAGTTTAAAGTCATAAGTGATCACGCGTCATTACATTGGTTTTATACCCTCAAAGTGTCTGAAGGGCATTTTCTCGATGGGCTCTTAAGCTGCAGGCTTATGACTTCGAGATTCTTCACTGCGCAGGAGCTAAGCATCAGAACGCCAACTGTCTATCTTGATTGCCTACCTTTGCGATGATGGCAGATCTCAGCAATGTGATGTACAAGAAGATGCTCAGCGGAAAATACAATGATGAACTGCCC
Source organism: Massospora cicadina (assembly GCA_022478985.1). NCBI lineage: Eukaryota > Fungi > Entomophthoromycota > Entomophthoromycetes > Entomophthorales > Entomophthoraceae > Massospora > Massospora cicadina. The sequence continues at coordinate 60,184 of JAKSZP010013196.1, forward strand.
TAAGTGATCAAAGAATTAAATGAGAAGCGAGTGAACCTCCAATGGTAGGAGCAACTATACAATTAGAATGGCAATTCTACAGTGAATTTCAAGCGACCTTCAGAACGACCTGGGATTATTATAAGTGCCCTCTGGCAGTAAACATGGTGGTTTGCGCATGACAATAAAGTTGTTGCGCCCTCATAAATTATTGGTAAAACATGAACTTTGATGTGCTTAAAACCCATTTCCTGTTGCCACCAGTGCCAAGTGGAAAAGCCATTCTACCAGAATACCACGTATCAATTCGTGAAACCACATTCTTTTCTTGGCCTACAGTTACCTTGGATGACTTTGGCCCTATACTAATGGGAGCTAACCAGTCCAAGTACATCTTGGTTGCTATTGACTACCTGACCAGGTGGGTTGAAGTGCAGCTGATATGGGATCTGGGGGCGGTCACAGTGGCCAAGTTCGTAATTTAATGAATTATCCAGTGACAAGTTGTCCTCAGTTCATCTTACCAATAATGGTATAAACTTCACCTCGCACATTCTCCCCAGATTGAATGAGCTTATGGGCATCCAAGGGACTCAGATGACTCCATATCAGCCTAAGACCAACGGAATGGTCAAACAGGTTAATGGGACACTGGTGAACATCCTTAGGAAGCTGTTAACTGATAGAAACTCTGGTCGGAGTTTCTCTTGTCTACTGCTGTCTTTTCTTACAATATCAGCTACCTTTTACTATGGGAAGACTCCTTTCAACTGTTATATGGATGGCACCCTGCTCTACTGTAATTGCTTTATTTGTGCAAAGAAGATACTGGAGGAATGGATCCCCACTGTTACTTGACAAATTTAGCTGACACATTTATCAAGTTGAAAATGGAAGCATACTCATTTAGCTTGGCAAAGAAGATTAGAAATCAGACTGCTGATCAGGTATGACATAGTGGGTTGACCCGATTCCAAGAAAGTGAGATGGTTTTGTTCCATGACCAGCACGGGTTTGGTCTGAAACACAAGCTGGCCAACATCTGGGTTAGTCCATTTGAAATAATCAAAGAAACTGGCGTTAATTCATATACCAATAAAAGACCCAGCAATTGCCAAATCATTAATAGAGTACATGCAAAATTTCTCCAAGCATATAAACAATAGAAGTTCTATTGTCCAGTCAAATGGTGGGGTAATGTTGAGATCCTGATATGATTGGATGATAAGCCCTGAAGGGTTATGATGGAATGGTGAGAATACCCTGACTAGGATGATATTTATGAGTATTTGAGCACCTTGAGATGTGGCAATATTGGGTTATATTGGGCTGTTATAGGATTGCCTCCATAATTTGATATGGTGATGTCAACACTTGACAAATATTATTTAGATCGCTTTGATTTAGGGCGTTAGAAAGTTGAAGAATAACAGCCAAAACCAATGAGAATTGGAAGAATATAACAGATTAAGCTTTGCGGATGGTATCATCTGAAGTCGCTGATATATAAGCGAGGTGGGCAATTGAAAGAGGAAGTTAGTTAATAGCAGAGAGGAAGCAGAACAGCGAAGAGTTGCTGTAGTTTTAGAAAATAAAGAAAAATATATTTAGGGCAATCGCTCCTATTTCCTTATATTTTCAGTCTGTTTAGAGGACCAACGATCCCCATATTGTCTGTCCATTGCTCAGTGGGTTCAACCTGTGCAACCCTTATGGCGGATCCCAACAGTACCGCCCAAAATTTATAACACTGCACTTATGGCTGTTCTAGAGGCATATTATGAATAATTAACATTTTGTCTTTAATGGAATGCTGCAAGACTATTGCTAAAAACTTTTTGATAGCCTTGAAAGCCCTCTGTCATTTCACTGACAAGACAAATGGCGCATTTTTGCCCGTTAGGAATGATGGGGGTGGTCAGTTCAAAAATTTTTGAGGATAAGATCTTTAGAAGGTGATAGATCTTAGAATACTGCTAAGCTGTTTCTGGGTGATGGTTGTTGCCCATGTCCTTTAGCTTCCAGTTTTGAAGGAGCAATGACATGACCATACTTAAGTACCAAGCTTCCAAGGAAATGTACTTCATCTTTGTATAGTGCATACATTTTTGGCTTTAAATACAGGCCCGCTTGCTGCAAGGCATCAGCCACCACAATCAGGTTCTTTGCGTGATGCTCTGGAGTAAGGGAGTGGAAAAGGATACGTTCTATATATGCCAAAGTGAATGGTAAGTGGAGGTCGCCTAGCGCGTGGTCAATGACCCTTTGAACACCAGGGGCGTTTTTAAGCCTGAATGTCATAACCCTTAACTAATATATCCCATGGTGTGTCTGGATATCCATCAGCCATTCTCTCCTTCTTTCACTCAAACCCTATTGAATGTGCTTCTAGTTCCAATTTAAAAACACTTTTGACTTTCCGGTAGCTTGGGTAATTATGGCCTCCAGTGGGAGTAGGTAAAGATCAGGCGCTGTGATGTTACCTAAGTGGCCATAATTCACACAAGGCAGCAGAGTGACATTGGGGTTTTGAGAGAATAATAAGGGATATGACACCACTGAGGCTTTTTAAATCAACCATCTTTTAGTCATCACTGATTGTTTTAGTTTTTTAAGGCCTAATATTGATGGCAGTACATAATTATAATGGACAATTGTCTTAATGTGAAAAATCATCTAGGGGAAGTTAGTGTTAAACTCAGAGTGAGGTGACAAGAAGTTTGCTTTGTCTATGTCAAAAATATTTATTGTAGTGCTTGAGTATTGAGGGCATCATAGTCAGAATGGATACAGCACTCAAGATGGAGTATTCCTCAGCCGCTGCAAAAACATTACCTTTTGTCAACTTGGGAAGCAGCAGAATTTCGTTGGGATGGTAAAATTTTGGAAGGTAAGTATATTTTTTCAAGGTTGATCATAACCAACTGTCAGCGCCACCATCCTACGCCCAGTATCATGGGGTATAGTAGGTCCAGAATCGTCAAGAATTTGGTTTCAAACCAATGATCATGGGCTGAAAAGTGCAACGGCTTGAATAATGGTAGGGGGAACATTGGTACCCTAGAGGCTCCATAATGGAAACCCCCATGATAACTGCTAGATCTAATGCATGGACCATCTTTAGATAATAAATTCCACGAAACTCTTCTGTCAATTAAGGTGTTCACCACAGCCATCTGGTGCTGGCTGTATTGTTCATATTGAATAAGAAGTAAGCACAATTAATCTAAAAGAAACTGTTCATGGCGCATATTCTGTCAGCATTATTTGATTTTGTGGAAAAATTGGAATAATCCTAAGACTTGTTGAGAAAAGAGAATGTTTCAGGAATCATAAGGATGGGATGGACATGAGCAGGATTTAAACATGACCTAAATCAAAACTTGGTCATTGAAGCTCCACCTATTTAAGGAGCATTGAGACCAACTCAAACAATGAATATTTCAAAAGTTCAAAGGAAACTAGAATTCTGGAAGGATCCACCAAATTACTAACAAAGGCACTAAGTAAGGTGGTGAAGATCTTGCGACTTGGAGGTCCCCAGAATCAGACTCCCTGGCAAAAGAGATTAAAACTCAAAGAAAGCCTATTCCACCTGTCACATCGTCAAAGAGGTCTCCTTACCTTACTCGTTCCTGATTATCTTGCCAAGCTCCCCCGAGGCGATCCCAAATGTCTCGGTGGCCTATAAATATCTCCAAATTTTGACTAATAAGAATAACTTCAGAATTTTTAAGATATTTTAACTAGTAATTATTTTACCTGTTTTATACAGAAAACCTTGCCTGTTTGAAGTGAATAGAATAGCCTCACTATAGAGTTTCCGTTGAGAAATTGCCTAGGAACCTTTTTTTCCTTAAGAGATTCCGGTGGAAGCATGTTTGACTAATTAATGGATAGCCTTTAAAGACCCTGACCTTCAGAGAGGATGAAGAAGTCCTACAAACTGGTGTTCCCTGCCAGATCCTTCTGAGGCTCCTGGTGAAGACCTACCTCTACATGAATAACTCCAGTGAAGACAGCCCTCCTGATATGGGTGAGAATATGAGTTTGACCTGATGGGTCTTCATCAACAATCAAGATGTGACACTACCTCAAATGTGAGAAATTGAGCTATGCGCAACCATGACCATAACTATATCAGTGCCTGATGGATCCAACTATTAAATTCAGGCTCTCAATGTTGCCCAAACAATTTGAGAGCTTCTAGGTGAAGTTGTAACCCCTGATGGAAGAACTAGTCATAGCAGCTCTACATGTACTATTCAAGTAAGACAATTATATCTTCTCAGAAGAGCTTTTAAGCAGTAGAATAGGAGCGACCCATACATATTCATACCCCCAATGATTTGTGCATCCTGCATTACACCAAGACATACAGTTGATCGCACTCCACCACATGAAGATTCAGCGACTGTTAGACTTAACCTGCCAGATTCCTAGCTCCTTGAGCTATATGAAGCTGCCTCTAATTTTGGTTGAAATAATTTTGAGGCCATTTTATGCAACCTTTTGGGAGATCAATGACATCCAAAGTCACCTTGCATAAATTGACACTGGAGTCATTCAATACTTGCATAATGAGTTTGCCCAGAGCACGGTCCAATTAACCACTGGCTGGACCAAAGAGTGGAATATGCTTTTTCCACCATCCTTGACTGAATTTCCAAAGATCTTCAAGCAACCAAAATTTGCCTCATTGATTTGTTTGTCTGTATCCATTAGCCGAGTGAACGAATCACAATGATGCTGACTCCAGAAGCTATGGTGAAACTTTAGGCCCTCAGAGAAACAGCAATCAGTGGGAGTGAAGGAGAGTGTAAGGAGAGTGTCTATAATTCTCCTGTTCCTAACATGGCAGTGCACGGTGCACAAAGCCAACGTCAGGGAACTAGCCATTAATGCTAAAGTAATTAGAGCCCAGCAGAGGGTGCTGGAGCGTTAACTACCTAGGCATAGAAGTGCGAGTTTTCCAATAAAAACCCACCAAAAGCGACGTGGCACACATATAGAAAGGGGCTAAGCTGCCCAGGTTGGAGGGAACCTGGGCGAACAAATGGTGCATGAAGGGACAGCTGCAAGGTATTTGCGATGGCGAGGTTAACAAAGCACGAGACCTCCTCAAAGAGGTTTGTGCACAGGAGCATTCGGAATATCATAAAATTTAAAATAAACTTGAATGGGAAATGGTTTATTTGGGAAGTTGACCAACTAGGAATGTTGGTCAGGGAAAATATATTTAAGCTCAGATGGGGTAATATGGGATGTGCTGCAGTGGGCCCAAGCACCAACCCACCAATAGGGCAATGCTTTAATTTGAATTAGTTAATTAGCCAAAACTGACTTCACTTTAGTAATTAATTGAAGTTGGATTTACCCAAACGCATTGTTTCATAAGTGGAACGGGTTTTGAAACCCCATTCCTTGATGAACCAAATGGAACCATCTGCATTAATTTAGTACACCGTCCGTTTTAATGACTGGTCCTTTGGCACACCACTAGTACCAGCCTGGCATATTTTGCCCAAACCCAGCATTAGTCTAGGATGTGCCTCAGGTCAGGGAGGGCCTGTAGCTTCACCCTCTGGGCCTCCTGGCGCCCAGCCTTATCTTTGGGGTTGGTCCCCAAAATTATGTCATATGCACATGACAGAGAGCAAGAGCCTCCTGGGCCAAGAGGTCCCTGAGGTACGCAGGCACCTATACACCTTCTGGATCCCTTTTCAATGATGATCACAAAACCCAAATTAAAGCTCTTGAATGCAAACTGTTACTGGTGGTTTAAGGAGCTGAAATGACTATTGAGGGGGAACATCTTGATTCTTTGACCTTCCCCTCCTTGTACAACCACTATGATAAAATTACTGGTACCTGAACCAAAATGGTCGCCTCCCAAAACCAAACAAATAGCCATATTGAGCGAATGATTACCCAACTCCAAAAAACTGAAGCTAAAAAGGATGCTCTTTCCAAACAATTGATCCAACAGTCCAAAGTGATCAAGAGTCTATGCCAACTTTCTGGATTCAAAGACCCCTTAATCATGTCAATGAATGCTACGTCACCATTAAGGGTGACATAGATAAAATTTCTTTCAGTTTAATAGGCCTATCCTGCATTTTGATTAGGCACTAAGGAGCCACTAACTAAAAATGACCTCTCTCCTGTCATTCTTATCCTATCCAAACTCATCGGATATTAAAGCCCTAACTTTAAGGAGAGTACGTCCCTAAGCTGAATAAATTCAGTCGTACCTCTTTGTATATGAGAGCGTGATGGGGCTATCTACCAATGAACAAAAATGCAAGCATATAAAAAACCTGTTTAGCTGGCGAGGCATGAGAAAGTATGATGCATTATTTTAAGACATTTACTATGTGGGCGGCCATCAGGGAAACCCTCATAAAAAATTCAGATTTAACTTAACCATATTAACTGTAAACAGGCTTTCATGAATATCCTTCCAAGAGGAAAGGACTCATATTGAATTTGCAGAGCGCTTCTATCATGAAGCACAAGCGTTAGCTTCCTGTGACTGGGTTTCCTTGAATGACGCCATATTGGATGTTATCTCCGCTTTCCATCACAGTACCAACCTGGTACCCTTTCTCTAGAATACCAAAAAGATATTTAAATACATCCTCAACATTTAAGGATACAATAATGGAAAAGCTGTCATGTTTACATGACATAATAAAAGACACCGACCCCAAGGACAAAAGGGAGGCAGGAGATTCATAAGTTTAAACTTCAGGCCCTTCCTGACCTCAAGCACACCTTGGCCTAACACTGGGTACAAGCCAAACATACCCAGGTTGGTACATGTATGGTGCAAATATTCCCAGCCCCTTGTTTCAGCTTAGGCGTTAAAAAAGATGAGCTATTTAATGAAAAACGATAAGAAAATCAGGTTAATTGGTGAATGGGGGTTCAAAACCCATTCTATAAGGAAATTTACGAGCTCAGGTTGGGTACAACTTCAATTAATCACTTGAGTGATGTTGGTTTTGAAGTTTGCTACCATTACAGATGGAAGAATGCGCCTATTGGTTCACCAAGGCTTGGGACCACTTCTGCTGACCCAGATTTTCCCCAAAGTTGTTTAAGTATATTTTGCTCAAGACCAACATTTCTCGTTGGTCATCTTCCCAAATAAAACCCCATGTTGCTTTACATTTTTTCATATATGTTGACTTGGGTGCACTTGTGCGCAGGCCTCTTTGAGGAGGTCTTACAATGTGTTTGCCAAATTATTTTTTCTAAAATTATTAAAGCCTCTGGTACACCACTGGAACTACCAGGTTTCCATAAACCCAGTCACCAGCGCCCTTCACTCATATACCAAACAGGGTTAGTACCAGCCCTATGGAGCACGTCCAAGTTTTGTGGATAGCTCAATTTACTATTATATTCATTGTGCTAAACACCCTCGCCTTATGTCACTTCAGCCCAAGCATCCTCTGCTGGGGTAACTTATAACAATGGCTAATAGTTCCCTTGCGGTGGTCCTGTGCACCAAGCATCACCACGCTGGGATTTGGAGACTTATAGATACTCTCTTGATATTGTATGACCAACCATTTATCTTTACATGCACAAACTTTTTCCATGCGGGACTTTTGCAAAGTGCAAACAGTGTGCGCCAGCTGGTTGTAAGTCTCAGGGAACGTCCTATGGGATTTGAATGGCCATTTTTCTGTCCCTGAGCAAGAAGGCACCAAAGAGGATGGCTGTACCCCTCATTACTCAGGGCGATCTCGCTCACGTGGTAGACAAGTGCTGGGTAACAGCTCTTCCGCTCTGGATTCCACCTTTAATACCCACACTCACCTTGGCAGAACTGTTACGGGGAATCAACAAAATCTGCACTAATATTGTTGTAATGAAATTAATCAGAACTAATTTGAGTAGCAATGAGCCCAATGTTTGGATTTCAAATGGTCAAAAAGGTATGAAGACCAAGCTATTACTGGAACGCCTGACAGCTTTTAATTCAATTAACATGACTTTTGAAAAAAAACCCCATCCCAAGATTGTTGGGGATTATCCCCGATGGGCAGGCAACAGCATCAGACACCATCAACAAGGGTTCAAATCCCCCTGTTGGCAAATCAGGCGTTGCGCCTGATGCAACACCACTGATTGAACAAATGGCCCAGCGACCGAGCATGGGCAGGTTGGGTGTCCTGAACCTATTCCCAACCAAATGGGCCTGCCCCTAAATGGGGGGGCCTTGGGGATTCCCGCTGCTCATCAGGCCAAATGCTGTCGCACTAACCATCAGAAATGTAGCTGAGCCTCAGTTTGGACGTTTGAGGTCAAACATACAGTGACTCAGCCCACCACCAAATTCTTCAATGTCAGTTTCAAGTGAACTAATCTGCCCATTCCCAAATAATTCACCGGTTAAGTCGAAATTAAGGGTCCCAATCCCAGCTTGTTACTGCCCAATTGACCACTATCTAATCAGTTTCATTGCACTGAGAAAATTGTTGGTCGATTTTATCCCTTTTCCTTTGCAATAAAATTTTGCCAAAAACCTATCAATTTTTTTTGTGTTAATTTTATTCTGGCCACATACCTGATGGCTTTTCCCTGGTGGCCCGTCGGTCCATATACCAGATGGGCTTTACCATTACTCATGGTCACTATGGCCCCACTGTCATTGATTGGATTCAGTGAGTCAGATACTTCTGGCACTTTAACCCTGCTATTTTGAACTTCTGACAATAGTATATGTGGATCTTGTGGCATTACATCCACCATCTACAAGAGAGAATCCGCCTCCTTATCTCCCCCAGTCAAGACAACCCCAATATGCCAATGAAGTAATTGAAACTATTTCTTTGATTCCACCCCCTGCAGCAAGACCCCCAGGGTCTGGGGTGGGCTTGATTTGGTTCATCTTTATAGTCATACTCTCTTTGTTCTACACTAACGATATATCATTTTGCAATGCCTGACTCCATACAACGTCATTCAGTCAGAAATGCCTCTGGCATTCTGGCTTGCTTTTTGGGTGCTCACATATTCTGACTGGCAGGCCTGTCTAAACTTCTTCTGCCGTTTCCATGACATAATCAACCAACAACTGTTTCCATCTACTTCCACCCTGCTCTTTGAACTGGGCGTTGCAGTGGTTACCCTTTAAAAATAAATGTTCAATCAGTAGTATGCTGTTTGTTGTTTGTTTGATCACTTTCTGACTTTGGGAAAAGTATACGCTCTAACTTGGAGAATCTTCTTCAAACTGCCCAAGCTGCACGGATTGCTGCTCCTTCTCCTCCCACTAGCCCAGAAGGAAGCTCAAGTGTTCCTTCCCAGGAGATACCCAATCAAGTTCTTGACGCTCTCACTGAGGTGCAAATGTGTACAGCAATTGCGCTTAATAACGCTTCCACCTTATCTCATGTCCAGCAAGGGTTCGCGTTGTTAGATGCTGTGGACGGGGATGCCCACCGCTGGGTTAGAGGCCTTCTGCTCTCTTCCTCACAAACAGGAGACCCTACTCCACTGATGGCTGTTGTGTCAACTGCCTTGAAACCCCTGTATCACAATCGGACCACTTATTCAGTTTGCTCTATGCCATGGCCAAAGCTCCTAGCCTGGTTTCTTTAATTTCTACAGCTGCAAACTGGCTCAAGCGTTGGGATCTCTCTATTGATATGCTTCAGGCAGTCTTTAGATCAGGCTTGGATTCAGTTTCTGCTCATCACGTGGTCTGGTCCACCGTTTAAGAAACAGTAGATCAAATATGTGCCACCGCGACCACTATTAATGCCTTCCCCACCATGGTACCCATTATCAGAAGGGGAATGTTATGATAGGATTACCCAATGAAGACATGGAAAATGTGGTTACCTCCAAACTAGCGGTAGATCTGGTTGCCCATCCTGCCGCAACTCCCATGTCTGAGTTGGCTGATACAGAGTCACCTATAAATGAATCTGTGAAAGCCCAAACGGAGGAAGTCGGTTCCCCCGCCCATGTACTTCCAATTTTCACTTCAGCAAAAGCCCCCAATCTTACCCCCGATTTGCCAGTTATTTCTTCAGTCACAAAAGAGTCAGTCAAATCTTCCAATATACAAAAACTTCACTTATTTCCTATTGACTATGAAGATTAGTGTTTGCTCGCATCATGTCTCCTTCAAGGCCCTGGTGGATACCAGATCTGTGGGAAGCTTCAAGAGTGTTGAGTTGGCCCACAATTAGAACTGGAAATGGATGCGGGCCCCTCAGTGATGGTGGCCTCGTCTGCCTCCTAGACCTCGTATGTCATCTGTCAGCTAATACCTTTTTCAATCCACCAGTTTAGCTTCTGTGATTATTTTTCTGCTATTCCAAACTTGGTGTTTCCGGTGATCTTAGGTGCGGGGTGGTGGCATTGACAACATGTCTAGATTCACTTGGAGTCTAATATGTTTTTGTTTACGAATGATCAACTGGAGGGTGTATTTCCTCTGGTTGACACCCTTAAGTAGACACAAGGCCGCTGTTCTATCACTTCCCTTGTCACTTCTGAGGGCATACCAGCCGATTTTCCAGAGAGTTTAATGCACTATCAAAGTATCTTCGACTCAGAAAAGGCGGATTGTCTGCTCCTCACACTAGGTTCAATTGTGGATTCTGAACGACCATGTAGTTGGTAAACATCAACTATCCGTTGTATCCCCATACAGCGGAGGAAGAGATTGTACTCAACACCTGGTTGGACAATATGCTGAAAAAGGGTGGTTGTTTAAGGAGACCTCACCCATCGCCTCCCCCATTGTCTTCACCAAAAAAGCGGATGATTCACTCCGCCCCTGCAGGGATTATGGCCACTTAAATATAAAACGGTTTCTGATCCCTACCTTTTGCCTCTGGAGCAGATGATCATCCAGGCAGTCACTAAATCTTGTGTGTTCTTTAAGCTGGATCTGGTGAACGCTTTTAATCAAATCTGGGTAATGAAAGGGCATGAATGGTTAACGGCGATCCAGACAAAGCATTGCATTTTCCAATTCCGTGTAATGCCCTTTGGGCTGAAGATTTCACCCCTACATTTCAGCGCATAATTGACAATGTACTGGGTGACTTCCGGTTTATATGTGCAGTTGCATACATTGATGATATTCTGGTCCACTCCCCAACTTCTGAACAACATGCTACTGACCTGGAAGAAGTTGTGGACGCCTTGCATAAGGCAGGCTTGTTCGTCAAGCCTTCCAAGTGCTAGTTTTATATGGAGGAGGTTACCTTCCTTGGGAACCTTGTCCTTAAAGATGGTTATGCAATCCCTCCCAATAAGTTGGACGCGATCTGAGAGTGGACAACCCTGACTACCCAGAAACAACTTCGGAGTTTCTTGGTAACCATCATTTTCCTAAAAAAATTTTCCCCGGAACTTTACCAGCTGGCTGCCCCGCTCCACCTCCTTACAGGGAAAACATACCATTTAGTTGGACGCCCAAATGCCAGCAGGCGTTCAAATTAATAGAGGAGGTGCTCATGTCCCCACCCATTTTGAAGCATGCCAATCCCACCAAGCCATATATTGTTGCATGCGATGTTTCATCAGTAGTAATGGTAGCGGTGCTGTTCCAGGAGCATGATGGTTTGGAACATCAGGTCACCTATTTTTCCCAGAAGTTCACCGCCATGTATCAGTCTTGGGTCATTTATGACAAGGAATTGGCAGCTGTTGCATGGGCATTAACTCATTGGTGATACCTGTTGCAGTATGCTCAACATGAATTAACAGTCTGCATGAACACCAGGCCCTTTTGTACTTTTTGCAAACCCCAAAAATTGGCACATCAGTAAGCCCAAACCTATTGGGTCCTGTGCAATTTTAACTTCAAATACAAATTAGTAAAAGGTGCTCTCAACATACTTTCCGATTTTCTAAGCTGCAGCCCCACCCACTGTTCCTCAGACCCAGAGGAAGTGGATCTCGTTACCATGATTCCTGCTGCCCAAATCCTTTTGATTTTCACCCCTGTTGTTTCATCCATTGCTTTGGCTCCTGACGCCCCAATAGTGGCTCAGGTCTTAGCCAGTCAAATGTCCTGCCCTGAGGGCGTGGAGTTGGTCGAGCAGTTAGCCCACCCGAGTCATAAACACTCCCTATACTCGTTGGAGGAGGGACTCATTTATTTTTGGTCTCACATCTAGGTTCCCCCTCCTTCTGAATGGCTGTATTCTGAGCACATCATAATCTACCAACAGTCAGTCATCCCAGCAATAAAAAATGCATCAACTTGATCAAACAAAACTACAATTGGGTGGATCTGACGAAGGAAGTTTCAGTATGGATCACCAATTGCATTACTTGTGCCAGGGCTAAGTCGGACTGCTCTGGTAAAAACGGCCTTTTGCACCCCTTACAGCAGGCGGAGGGTCCATGGACATCAGAGTCTGTGGACTTTATCATCGAACCTTCCATCTCTAATGGGCTCACAGTGGTGATGGTGGTGGTGGTTGTTTCACAAAATTTTCCCTCTTTATACCTTACACTTCTGCGATTACGTTGGAAGAAACCGCCCGCCTTTTTATACACCATGTTTTTTATGTTTGGTCTCCCCCAGGAGATCATCAGGGACTGGGGCTTACAGTTCACCACGTGGTTTTGGAGTGAACTCTTATCAATCCTAAAAATATCCCCCTGTCGCTCCACTGCATATCATCCCCAATCTGATGGGCAGACCAATTGATAAACAAGTCCTTGAACAGTACCTGCATTGCTATATTGCAGCTGCACAAGACACCCGGGCTGATAATCTTCCTCTCGCTCAATTTGCTTATAATAATGAGACCCATGCATCCATGGGGTTTTCTCCCTACAAAGCAACATTGGTTTATAATCCTTCAATTTTGGTTGGACCTTGCTTGCAGCCTGAGGTTCAAGCTGCCGCGGACTATGCTGAACATATCAGATCCACTCAATCCTTAGTGTTGGAACACCTCACTAAAGCCATAGACGACTACAAGCAGTTCATGGATTCCAAGAAGCTCCAGGGTCACACTTTAACGGTGGGCTCCGATGTTATGCTCAATACCTGTCATTTAAGAATTCAGACCCCTTCCCATAAGTTTGCTAGTAAATGCTCGGGTCCCCATTTGGTGGAGGAGGTATTGGGCAACAGGGCGTTCTGGTTGAAGCTCCCTGCTCATTGGAAACAGCATCCCGTCTTCCATGTTTCCCAGGTGTCACCCTTCAAGGGTGAGATCCCCACAGAACCTGAACCAATCATCATTGAAAATGGGGAAGAGGCTGAGGTAGAGAATATCCTGGAATCTCGAAAATCCCGACGTTCCATACAATACCTCATGACCTGGAAAGGGTATCCGGCATATGAAAACAGTTGGGTCAAGGCGCGGGATTTTGCAAACTGTAGGGAACAGGTCGAAGCATATCATATATCCCACCCTGAAGCTCCCCCGCCCCCCCCAAAAAAAAATCAAGACGATTATGGCAATCAAGTTACCCAAGGTGCACAAGAATGTGGCTCTCATGTAGATCCCTGGTTGTGGGGCCCTTCCCTTGGAAAAAGGAAAGGGTAATGTAAGTCTTTGGGAATGTCCTCTGGGCATTGATCGGGCCATTTTTTGTTCCTAAGTAAGAAGGCACCAAAGATGATGGTTGTACCCCTCATTAATCAGGGCAATCTCACTCACGTGGTAGATGAGCGCTGGGTAACAGCTCTTCCGCTCTGGATTCCGCCTCCAATACCCACACTCACCTCAGTAGAACTGTTACAGAGAATCAGCAAAATTCTGCACTGAGATCATTATAATAAATCAATCTGAACTAATTTGAGTGGCAATCAGCCCAATGTTCAGATTTCAAACGGTCAAAAAGATATGAAGACCAATCTATTGGCTGGAATGAACAACATTTTCAATTTGGTTAACATGATGATCAAAAAAGTCACCCCCTTCCAAAAATTGTCAGGGATCATCCCCGATGGGTAGGCAACAGCATCAGACACCATTGATAAGAGTTCAAAGTCCCCTGTTAGCAAATTGTGCGTTGTGCCTGATGCAACACCACTGACCAAACGAATGGCCCAGCAACCGAGCAAGGGCGGGTTAGGTGTCCTTAACCTGTTCCCAACCAAATGGGCCTGCCCCTACATAGGGTGGCCTTGGGGATTCCCGCTGCTCGTCATGTCAAATGCCATTGCACCAACCATCAGAAACCTGGCTAAGCTTTGGTCAGACGTTTGAGGTCAAACTGACAGCGACTTGGCGCACCACCAAATTCTTTGATTTCAGTTTCCAGTGAACTAATCTGCCCATTCCTGAATAATTTGCTAGTTAAGTCAAAATTGAGGTCCTGATCCTGGCTTGTTACTGCCCAATTGAAACTATTTAATCAGTTTCATTGCACTGAGAAAATTGTTGGTCGATTTTATCCCTTTTCCTTTGCAATAAAATTTTGCCAAAAACCTATCAATTTTTTTTGTGTTAATTTTATTCTGACTGCATCCCCAATGGCTTTTCTCTGGTGGCCCGTCGGTCCATATACCGGATGGGCTTTACCATTTCTCATGGTCACTATGGCCCCACTGTCATTGATTAGATTCAGTGAGTCAGATACTTCTGGCACTTTAACCCTGTTATTTTGAACTTCTGATATTAGTATATGTGGATCATGTGGCCTTAATTCCACCATATACAAGAGAGAATCCGCCTCCTTATCTCCCCCAGTCAAAACAACCCCAATGTGCCGATGAACTAATTGAAACTAAATTTTTGATTGCACCCCCTGCAGCAAGACCCCCACGGTCTGGGGTGGGCTTGATTTGGTTCATCTTTGGAATCACACTCACTTTTTTTACACCAACGATTCATCATTTTGCAATGCCTGGCTCCATACAACGTCATTCAGTCAGAAATGCCTCTGGCATTCTGGCTTGCTTTTTGGGTGCTCACATATGCTGACTGGCAGGCCTTAATAAACTTCTTCTGCCGTTTCCATGACACTGGTGGCCATGGCTGAGGTGGGGCTCACCATTGTTTTTGCATTTACCCAGGGTTGAAGCAGACTGGCGTTATTATCGCTACCTCTGACTGAAATCTACTCATTTTTATTACTCATAACTGGTGGATACTCACTTGAACTGAGAGTTGTGATTCCCTGACTTTACACTAAGTTTTATAAAATGAACACAAGAAAATCATTTTTCTTTTGCCAACACATTCAGAAGGTGCAGGCACTTCATTGACAAACGGCATGGGAGTGCTGGCTATGAATAATGTCATACAATCCATCGCAAAAATGGGTATAGGGTCATTTGCAGCCCAAAACGCGTTTTATAATGATGTTTCCACATATACTACTGAGCCATGTCTCTTCTCATATGGCTTTGACAAAGACCCCATTACAGTATATAAATAGCCCTGAGAATCCCCTCTTGTCCCTTACCATGATTCGCAGAACTCAGGAGAAGTAAAAAAACTACTTTTAAAATATAAGAAGTTTATGCAACTGCAGAAGACATGGTGGGATATGTGGCCTCAGCAGTAAGAGTGGCCAAATATTCCTCTCAATTCTATGCTTCAAAACTATAGCTGGGAGGCATGCTTATACCTGATGAAGTGTTCTCTGGCAGGGTGTTGGTGTTTTCTGCTTTTAATAAAAATCATTCTGGATAATCTTTGTTGACTGCTACCCTTTCATCCTCTCAGGGGAAGATCATCACGACTATTTTGGTGGATACTGGAGCTCTTAGAATTCTATAACCAAAACCTAGCCGACTACCTGGAGCTAGATTACGTGCCAGGTGGTATGTTTAGAGGAGTGGCTTCCCTAGGTATTACCACGCTGAAAATCCTGGGGTTAGTGGGCTATCAAGATGGTACTTATCATTTCTCTGACCACTTCCAAGCTATAAAAACCTATTGTACCCCATCATTTTGGGTGTAGAGTTATGGCGAAAGTTTGACGTCAGGACTAATTTGAAATAAAATACCTTACCCCTAACTTTAAGAATAACACAAGTTGGTTAATCCTTTGGCCAAAGCCAACTTTATGGGCGATTGCCCCACTGGCCCAATAAACACACTTTCATCCTTTCCCCCTTGCTGAGACCCTCGGTGGATGTTCCCCTACCTTCCTGTTTGGAGGGGTTGAAATCTTTATCTGATGCGGCTTCAGCTAATGCACTACCTAATCATTCAAAGCTTGATTTCAAGTTCAATCTTACTGTTATCTGGTGTGTATATCTTCTCCAATTTATCAATGACTATCCAGGAGGAAGAGGCGTTTGATGTGTGGGTGAAGGAAGAGCTAGCCAAAGGTGCTATTTTTCAGCGAACCTCCCCTTTGTGTTACCCACTTCTCTTTGTTTAGAAGGCCAATGGTAATTTACGCCCATACATTTACTATGGGATAACAACGTCACTGTATCAGCCTTACATCCCTTACCCCCTGGACTCACAGATTGCACGCTATGTGAAGAAGGCGTGAGTCTTCCCCAAGCTGGATAGTTTAAACGCGTTCAATCAAAATTCATATTAAGACTGTCCAGGAGTGATTGACCACATTCTGTACCGAAAAGGAATCTTTCTGTTTCAGGTTTTGCCCTTTGGGCTTAAAAAATGCCCCTGCTATCTTCCAACGTCATATTAATGAAGCTTTGGTTGAACTTCTGAGGGTATGCGCGGTAGCTTATATGAATAATGTTTTATTATTCTCCCCTGACAATGAGTTCCATGCAGTACACCTTTGGCAGGTGGTGGAACGTTTGAGGGCTGCTAACCTTACGGTGAAAATAAGTATGAGTTCACTAAGTCCAAGGTCACCTTTCTGGGCAACATCGTGTTTGGCCAAGGGCTCATGATAAATTCAGACAAGGAGAAGGAGATTCATCAGTGGCCCACTCAAACTTTACTTTAAGAAATTGAGAAGCTTTTTGTGACGTGTACGTTCCTTAAGAAGTTCACACCAAACCTTTCTGAAGTTGCAGCGCCTTTGTATAAGGCAAGTGGGGCTTTAGTTCTTTGTTTTTCCCTGTTTTGGAGGATGCCTCCCAAGCAGTATAAGTGTACTTTGCTGTCCACTTCCGTTCTTTGCTATGTCGACCCCAATGAAGAGTCTATTGTTGCTTAAGATACCTCCAACTTCGCCATAGCGTCAGCCCTATTACAAGAAGGCGAAGATGGAATAGAGCATACAGTGTGATATTTCTAGGAAAATGGCTTTACCAGAGTTAAAATACTCCATATATGATAAAGAGTTATTAGCAGTGGTTGAGGTGCTGACTTATTGGCATCATAACTTGCATGCTCATCCCAACCCTTCCGTGTATGTACAGATCACCGTGCCATACTATACTACCAAGCACCTCATGTCTTAACCCCATGGCAAACCCGCTGTCATGGACCCTTGCCCAATTTGCGTTTTATTATAAGTTTAAAAAGGGCAAGGAGAATGATTTGGCAGATGCTTTGAGCTGCAACCCTGCACTAGATCCCAATCCCAAGGAGGTTGAAATTTTTAATACCATTTAATGATACCACAAGTAAGATTGTGTCTCAACTTTCCTCTCCCTTGGCCAATGGGCCATCACTCGCTTCTCTAGTAAATGCGGAAGAGTATAGTATGTTCAGAAAGGTAGTCCTTTCTCAGCCTTTGTCAGCTGAATATACTATAAAACTTGTAAAGAGCACATTGAACTAGGAAGATAATACCAGAGGTAAACGTTGAGGATGAGATGGTGTGGTTTCAGGGGCACTTATGCGTTCCTGCTGGACCACTTCGCCTGGAAATCATCTGGGATCACCATGAAAGAATCTCCGTTGGTCATCCTATGAAGGCGAAGACCCTTGAGCTTATCCACCGCACTTTCAGTTGGAAGGGATTAGCCACTAAGGTAGGCAGATATTGTAAAAAGTGCCTAGTCTGCAACCAAATGAAACCAAATCGTCAGCCTTTAGCAGGTTTGTTGGTACCAGTAAAAAAGACTGATGGTCCTTGGACTTCCCTATTGGTTGATTTTTTGTCAAATTGCCTTTATCAGATGGTTATGATGGTATCATGGTGGTGGACCGTGTTACAAAGTTCGCCCAATTTATCCCTTGCAGAACCACAGTCACCATGGATAAGATGGCTAGGCTGTTTGTTACTAATGTGTTCGCGCTTCATGGGGTTCCACAAGAAATTATTAGTAATTGGGGCCCAGTTTACCTCAGTCTTTTGGAAAAAGTCGTGTAAGATTCTGAAAATCCGTCCCTGCTGTTCAACTGCCTTTCACCCCCAATCAGATGGGCAGACATAATGAGTGAACATGCGCCTCAAACAGTTCTTGCAGTGTTATAATGCTGCAGATCACTCAGATTGGATTTCCCATCTCCCCGTGGCCCAATTCAGATACAACAACGCACAACGTGCATCAATTGGTTGTTCCCTCTTCTTTGCCAACTATGACTTCTATCCCGCCTTTAACATGGAGCCCAGTTGTGTATCCAAGGTGGAAGCGGTGGTGGACTTTTCAAAAATGATCAAGAAAGTACACCAGAGGGTAAGCAGAATTTAGATGAAGCCATGAAGGATTACAAGGAAAACGCTGATGGTAAGATATGATTAACACCAGCGTAAAAGGAAGAAGATCTCGTGATGCTGAGTGTTAAAAACATCCCAATCAAGCAACCTTGCAAAAAACTGGGACCAAAGAGGATTGGGCCATACCATGTTGTCAAAAAGGTGGACCATACATCATACCAGTTGGATCCCCCACTTTGTGTTCGAATCTTTTCAGGGCTTCATAAAATCAAGCTCGCATTGTTTGAGGTCCCTCCTCCAGAGACTAAAGAGGCTTATCTCATGGATAAGGCGCCTTGAGTTGGAAGTGGAAAGAAATTGTTGCATATTGTCTGGTGAGAAGAAGGCTCGAGTATCTTGTATCCTGGAAGGGATTTGATGCATTGGAGGGCAGTTGGGTCCCAACGCATGACTGCGTTCATGCCCAAGAGCCAATTGCAGCATTCCCTGTGCGTTTCCCTGAGGCTTCAGGATCGAAGTTTATGCCATCTGTAGCTGCCATGAAGTTGGCCCCTGCCCATAAATACTTTTCCTTGGCAAATGACCCTGGAGGGAGGTGGAGCCCAAAAAGAGAGGAGGGTAATTTCATGTTTACAAGACTTAATAAAAGACACCGACCCCAAGGACAAGCTGGGAGGCAGGAGATTCAGAAGTTCAAACTTCAGGCCCTTCCTGACCTCAAGCACACCTTGGCCTAACACTGGTACAAGCCATACATGCCCAGGTTGGTACATGTATGGTGCAAATATGCCCAGCCCCTTGTTTCAGCTTAGGCGTTAAAAAAGATGAGCTATTTAATAAAAACGATGAAAAAATCCGGTTAATTGGTGAATGGGGGTTCAAAACCCATTCCATCTAGGAAATTACGAGCTCAGATTGGTACAAAAACAATTGACTACTCTATTGAGGTTGGTTTCAGAGTTTGCTACCTTTTCAGATGGAAGAATGCGCCTATTGGTTCACCAAGGCTTGGGACCACTTCTGCTGACCCAGATTTTCCCAAAGTTGTTTAAGTATGTTTGCTCAAGACTGACATTTCTCGTTGGTCATCTTCCCAAATAAAACCCCATGTTGCTTTACATTTTTTTATATATGTTGACTTGAGCGCAGCTGTGTGAAGACCTCTTTGAGGAGAACTTGTGATGTGTTGCCCAACTTATTTTTACTTTAAATTAAAAAAGCTTCAGGTACACCACTGGACCTATCAGGTTCCCATGAACCCAGTCACCAGCGCCCTTCACTCATATACCAAACAGGGTTAGTAGCAGCCCTATGGAGCACGTCCAAGTTTTGTGGATAGCTCAATTTACTATTATATTCATTGTGCTAAAAACACTCGCCTTAGTCACTTCAGCCCAAGCACCCTCTGCTGGGCTAATTTATATTATAAGAAAGGCTACTAGTTCCCTTGCGTTGGTCCTGTTCACCAATCACCACCATGCTGGGATTTGGTGAGTTATAGAGACTCTCTTGACAATTGCACACACCTGAAGTATGTCAAGCTCCAAATAAAAGGATCTTACCCAATAGCTCTTTCATCAGGCGCTTTCAGAGATCATAAACCTGCAGTGACCCATGCTCATATTGCGGAATCTTTAGCCATCAAGAAAGTACCTTTTGGAAGAAGAAAGCTGATGTGTCAGTAAAAGCGGAGTCTGGTTAGGGCGGAAGGCACCCTATGCTGATGACACAACGCCTCAACCTAAACCTTCTGCCTCTACGCGCACTGAGTGTTATGTTCTAGTGAAATATGATAAATTGGACGTTCCAAATTCCATGATCTTGAATAATAACATAGCTTTCTTTTACTCTTCTTTTTCTGTAATGCTCCCTCCAGAAACTTCATTTACTCATTTCCACACTTTGGCACTGAAGTTACTTGAGTAGATGTCATTATCTACAAGGTGAAGATTTTGGCCATCATTGACACTGGCTCCCCATCAACATCATTTCCTCTTGGCTCATCAAGCGGATAAAGGTTGCAACAGACTAGACTTACTCCCTAGACTACAGAATGGTGGGCCTTCATTGTACCAGCTCTTGGGAGCCTACTCCTCCTGGCCTCTTTGATTTGGCTCTCTGATTGTTATGGCTCCCATATTGTGTTGGAAAATGAAGCTTATGGACTTGCTTATTGGCACTCAGTTCCTAGTTTGAATTCAATACTCTAAGAAGACACAAAAATTCTTAATTTTCTATCTTAGGGTAACGCATTTCTCTGGTTGTGAAGGACGTTCCTAAGTAGAAATGGAAGAGGAACCCCCAATATTGCTTACTGGAGCACTCAGACCGCATTGAATGTCTAGAGTAATGGGTATTTGGACTAAAAGCTAAGCTGCCGCCTCCTAGCGTAAAGGGTACTTAAGGAATGCCTGTGTATGCGCCTGGCTGCAGAGTCATACCTCCTAAATCGCAGAAACTGGTGGAGACTGGCCTCCAAGTTATCATACTGACAGACCAATTATAGAAAATTCAAGGAGAGAGTAATACAGCTATCTGAGTACCACTTAACTGTCCTGATATGCTTGATCCCGCTTATTGTGACCATTGACTGTCTTAATGGCCAACTTTAGTGATCAGATGACGCAGATAACTTGGAACAGACCTGTCACATACGTGCAGATATTGCCCATTGACAAGATTGAGTCCGTCCGAGGATGTTGAGACCTGTAATCCTTAAAAATGGACGAGAATGTTATGATAGCCTGAGTTGAAGTAAAATTTGGTGGCACTCTCACTTGCAAACAACAGGCCAACTCCCTAAACAAAGAATATGCCAATGTATTCTCCACTGGCCCAGAGAATCTGGGATGATGAAGGGGTACAACATCAAATGCTGACCAGAGATGCCCCTCCAATTTTCACTCACCCCAATTGAAAGTCTAAAATCGAGGAAAGCCCAAATCATAAAAGAATTAAAAAAACTATTATATGCGGGTTGCTAAAACCATCCCAGAGTCCCTGGGCCTCGTTGTTGCTGATTGTGCGGAAGAAGATTGGAGGGCATCATGTGATAATAAACTATTGCCATATGAATGCCATTACTCAGAAATATAGCTGCCAGTTACCTAATATTGACGCCTCTTTAGGCCTCCTCTCTGGATACAAATTCTTCTCCGCAATGGATCTTACCAGAAGGTATTGGCAAATAGAGCTTGCACCAGATGACTGAGAGAAATGCACGCTTATAGCGAGTGAAGGATTATTCAAACCCACTCATATGCCTCTGAGGCTGTGCAACGCCCCAGCCTTTTTCCAGCAGGCCTTGGACTGCCTGTTGGGAGATTTGGAGATTTTGTGCTTGCTGGTCTACCTGGAAGATGTAACTGTATTTTTGCGCGCATTTTACCAGCACTTGGCCCACTTAAAAGAAGTATTCAGATGGCTACGCTCTGCTGAGTTGAATTTATAGCCCACTAAATGTCATTTCTTTTAGACTGAGATGGAATTCTTTTGTTATAAAGTCACCCACAAAGTTTTTTTTCGCCCTTTTTTTGACAAGGTGACTGCTAAAGATAAGATGACTCAACCCATCAGTTAACGTGACATTCAGGTCTTTATATGGAATATTCAGGTACTACTGACAATCTAATCTGAACTTTGCCAAGCTTGCCAAGCCACTAACCTACCTCCTCCATAAAGAAGTTCTTTTACAATTGGAGGATTTCCAACAGCAATCCTTTGATATCTAAATAAAAGCCCTGACTACAGCCCCTATCCTGGTAAATCCTGACTTCAATAAACCCCTCATTATATTTACTGATGAAAATGATGTGGCTGTGGGGGCCATTCTGACTTAACTGGACGCAAAATCAAGTTGATCACCTCACAGCTTACTTTAGTAAGATGTTAATATAAGAAGAACGCAATTTCAGCTAATAAAACTTGAGTGTCTAGCCATATTATTGGCCTTCAAATACTTTTGTTCTTATCAGTATGGAAATCAGTTCACCATAGTGATGGACCATGCCTCACTATGACGGTTACAACATATAAAAGACCTGTATGGATTATTGTCCCAATGGGCCCTTAAGCTCCAGAATTACAGCTTCTCAATATTCCACCACATGAGGATGATACACCAAAACGCTAACAAGTTGCCCAATTGCTTATCTTGGCCCTTTATTCTTCCAAAGAGGGCTGGATCAGCGATATCATTGTGAAGCTGGGAGAGTGGAGCCATGAGCTGCCAACATCGCAACAGAGCTTTAAGCAGATGGCTGCTCAGACCTGAGTCAAAAACGGATTGTTAAATAAGCAAGTAGGGAATCTTAGATGCTGTATGTTTGACCCTCTGCTCGTGAAAAACCTATCTTGAGGCTCAAAGTTGCTTTGGGGCACTGCGCATTGAAGAAAAACTATCAATGGCTGAGAGACCACTACTATTGGGAAGATGTGAGTGAGACAGTACAAGATATCGTTGACACATGTTTCATTTGTGCCAATCAAAATCCGCCAAATACTCCAATCCAGCATCATGTCATGAACCCCACAGCCCCATTTGCCGCAGTTAGCATTGACGTTGTTAGACCCCAGACTACGGCAATGTACAGTCACCATTATATCATTCTCAAACTTAATCACTTTACAAAATGGGTTAAGGTTATATAAGTTGCCTCCCTAACTTCCAAAGTAACTGCATCCTTCTTTCTGAAGCATGTATTCAGTCACCACGGCAGTCCCAAGGTGCTGCTTTCTGACAATGGTACCAATTTATTTCCTGTGTGGTTGCTAATTTTAACTCTCTAATGGGCATTTATCATTCTTTCATGACGCCTTATCATCCAGCTACAGAAAGGGCTCTAGAACAAGCAAACGGTTCTTTAATTACCATCCTATGTAAGATGGCTTCCTCAATACTTTAGGATAAGATAAATGCTTACCAGCAGCCTTATTAGCATAATGTGTTAGATATTATTGAATGATTCAGGATTCAACTTTACAATCCTTTTTTCTCTCGCAAACGTCACTTTTAATTTTAAAGTGACTTGACCAAGAATATAAAGAATATCCGCATGCCAGTGAGTACTGCAAATATAAAGCAGTACACCACAGCCAAACCACCCAGAGTAAGGAATTCAATCCGCCCATTTGTGCGAAGAACATAGAAACAGATGATCTAGTACTAAAAACATAGAAACAGATGACTTGCTTGCGCCAATACAATTTATAACGAAGTACATTAAGATGGATGAACCATATGACAGACTTCCCGCTGGCCTAGGCCCCCATATGACTAATATTGGGGAAGGCCTGAACAATCCGTGCACATCAAATAAAGATTCAGCGGCACAAATGATAAAGAAACGCATGAATGTGATGAAGGGTCACAAAAAACCCTTACAACAAGCGCGAATAATGGTACTGACTCCCCAGAATCGGTGTCCACTGAAAACAAGATGATAGGAATTACCCTCAGGGAGCAGGAGCAACGCCAAGAACAGCAGTGTCAGGGATATTCCCCACCAAACCTCAATCAGTAGAGGGGATTAGGGCCTTGCAGGGTAAAACAATTATTTGTAAAATCAAAAAATACGGACAATGTATTGGTGGGATCTAAAACTGGCTCAGAACTGACCAACGAAAATCAGCCGCCCAAACCAACAGGGCAATGACAAAAATGTTTTCTGCTGATACAGAGAAACTTACTGAAGATACTTGAAGTGTTTGCTTAAAGGAGAAGTCAGGCACCAGTCCCAACAAAGCCCTGTCAGGGAGGAGAACAGTCCCTGACCAAAATTGATCTAGCAACCTGAGCAAGTCGTTGGGCATGATCCCCAATGCACCAATGGGTGCAATCCCAGATGATTTCACTTCGACAGTGGGGGCTAGCTCAACAAAGAATCAATTGACAAATCTGAATGGGTTATTGGGGACAATCCCTGACAATTTTAAGTCAATGGAGGAAGCTAGAATAGCACAAAAATCAGTCACCAAGACTTTATGAATCATCGGGGACCAACCCTGATGGGGGCGAAGCTATATTGGGGAATAGATCCAAAGGATCGGACACTTGAGAAAGTTGGCTAAAAATTAAAAGTGCTATCAGAAGGGGGCAAAACCCTGACAGCGGTCAAGTCAGTGGCAAGGGATCTGGTGAAATATACCCCAATTCAGACAGGCATGTTAATGCTTTGCAGCATGTCTGCCCATAAAATAAAGCAATGGGAGGCCTTCCAGTTCCCTACTCAATGGCAACTCAATGGGTCTCCAAAAACATCAAACCGGCCATTATGGCTATTTTGCAGGACCACAAGTTTTCCGCTGGAGCGTCCAAACGCTGGCTCAATACCCAAATCTTGATTGACATGGTGGTACTCTTCAAGGCATCATGGGTTTGGACTGAAGACAGCCTGGAATGGAAGAAAATCCCCGTGGAGAAAAAGTTGATCAAAGCTGCAATTTGTGAAAAAAAACTGGCAGATGCGAAGGCCTGGATGGAAGCCAGCATCAATCTTTTAAATGCAATGGAATATAACAAGGCCAGTTTAACAGTGCAATCCACTCAAGCTGTCGGTAGCTCAGGCCTCAACCCAACAGAATTAGCCAAATATGTGAAATGATTCCCAAACATCTTGACCGCCCTCAAATGGGCCCAACATACCATTTCAGTAGACATGGCACTGGAATGGTATAATACCACATTCTCCCCAGAGGAGGCGCTGCTGTAAGTCTTGGGGACCAGCCCTTGAAGCTGGATAGGGCTCAGCACCTTTTCTGGTCAAAGAGGGGGCCCAAGGCTCCTGTGGACCCTCTATCACAGTTGGGTGACCTTGCCCACGTGAAAGATGAGCGCTCAGTGACAGCTTTTCTCCCCAAAGCTGCCTCATTACATTCTCTTCATCCTCTTCAATCCTGGCAGGATTAATAGAGGGGGCCTGCAGGGAGGTAAGCACGTTAGGGGGCTTGGGGGTCCGGAGGCCACCCACTCCCCAGGCCAGTCATGGGAAAAAACTGGGAAAATTGCAATTCCCAGTGTCAGAGGCCAGCTGGTAAATTCTGGACTGGGGGGGCCAGTTTGGGTCAGCCGGGTTCAGGAGTTAGATCAGAATATGGCTTGGATTGAGAACATGGGTGCAAACAGCTCAGATCATTGTGTCCAATGTTCTGAGGTAGTTCCAGGAGGTTCAGATCATGTGAGCAGGCTGATTGTAGGATCAGCCCAAATTGCAACAAACCCAATCCATAGATCCCTGCTTTCTGAGACGAATCTGGAATTCCCAAGCCATGCGAATTGGCCAAGTTGAGTCATTGAAACCCAGATCATCAGCATCAATTTGTCTTTGTCACAAGAAGTTGGGAAAATTTGCAAAAATTTTCTAAGCTTCTGCCAAATTGGGAGCCGCCTTTCACCCCCCTCTGAGTCAGCCAACCAAATTCCCTCCCCATTCCCTGAACAACCAATCCCCTGACTCCTCCTTATGCCTATCAAACCATTTAAAAGGCAACTGGCCTCACTAAGACTTTTATCAGTTCAAATTTTTTTAGCTTTTTTAAAAAAATAAAATCTGTGTATCCGCCCTGTATGCCACGGACTCCGCCCATTTTTAACACTGATTTGGATCATCATTCCGTCGTTCAATCTGATGAGATGCACCGTTTCCAATATCCTTTTCCCGATGTTCGCAGACTGGATTATCTGGTCACTTGATCCTACCATGCGGCAACAGATCGCCAATGTGATCATTTGCCCGCCCCCAAAAGCAAGCCCACTGTTCCATTTGTTCCATCGCGTCCATTTAATGAAGAACATTCCATTTATCTGGATGATGAGTCTGCCAAGTTTGCTCCCCAGGGAGAGCAATCTCAAGGCGTCCCTGGCCCACCGCTCATGGGTTCAGCTCCATTCACTGCCCCCACCGATATAGGTCCAGCTCACCAGAAAAGCTCTGAGGGTCCCTGTTTGGGGAAGCTCAGTTCCAGCATCTCCTATGGGGTTTCTCCCTACTTCCACCCACATTTCCAAAAACAGGGCAATCCCTGTACCGCCTCCCATGGGTGCGCAAGCCTCTCCCTCAGGTTCTGAAGGCCAGCAACTGTGCTCCCTGGAGGAGTCATCGTCCTCCCTGCCTCTCCCGCCTCTGGGGGTTGCCCCCATAAGACTCGCAGTTGCACCCAACGCAACCATCTGGTTTGCCTTGGGGGCCTTCGGTACATTATTGAATGTTTGCTTTCCTCACATGACCCATAGATCCCCACTTCTCTTAGTAACTCAGACCTCTATGCCTCTGGCATACTGGGCCCTCCACTGGGTGCTCGCGCACCCTTATTGGGAGCCCAGTCTAGTTCTCCTTAGCTGCATCCTGGCATAATGAACCAACCACTAGTTTCAGCCTTCTCCACCCTCCTTGCTGGAGTGGGCAATGCGTTGGCCTTTGCCCTTACTTTGAGTGTGCTTTCAATTGTGACCCGGACTTCTCCTGCTGGGCAGTAGCCTCATTCATCAGGGCTTGCCACCAGGCTTGGTTGAACTGGTCCCCAGTCCGTCAGGAACCAACGGAGAGTGTTACCCCTTCTATGAACACAACAGGGTTGGTAGTTCCCCCTGTCCCCTCCGATGAGGTGGCATATCAAGTCCTGGGCGTCCTGGCCAAGATCCAGGTGTGCCTCACTGCTGATGGGGGAAGTCTCCACTTCCCTCTGATGCACACCAGAGTGTGGCCCTCCTGGACGCTCTGTATGGGGATGCTCATCATTGGGTCAGAGGAGTGCTCCGCACTGCTGCCAAGCCAGGCAACCCCACCCCCTTTTTGGCTCTGGTTAGCTCAGCGGTCCAAGCTCCTGAGTCAAGACCAGTGCGCCTCCTCCGCTTGTTTACGTTGGGACAGGCATCCATGGACCTAGCCTCCCTGATTGAGGCCTTTGCGGTCCTGGCTCCACAGTCCCTATTCCAGTCAAAGTAGCAGTCTCCGCATTCCATGCAGCCCTGGATCCCAGTGCAGCTGCCCATACCGCATGAGATCCCCTCCCTGGATCTTTAGAGGTCCATTTTCGGTGGCTTGGGCAATTGAGACCAGGCCCTGGCACAATCCAGCCTGTCCTGTCGCCACTCCCGAGGCACCTTGTGCGGTGCCTCCTCCTGCCAATGGGCGCAGCCAAGGAAGCAACCCCTGGTTTAGCTGCTTTGCGTCCCCCCAGGTGCATCCCTGGTGCATTTCCCCAAAAGGGAGTCACTGCTGATGATACTGCCAGCCCCTAGCTCAGATAAGGAGGCGTAATCGCTGGATCCCCAGTGCTCTGAGTCAGTTTTGGGTGAGGAGATCAATCCCCAGGGGGTGGAGGTTACTCAGTGTGATGAGATCGTTACCCAGGGCGAACCTGGTTCCCCCCTGGCGAGAGTGGGGGATGGTGCATATTAAGCCTCACTTACCTATGTGGAGCAAGGAGGTGTTGGAGACCCCAGATCAGCCACACACTATCCATGAGGGTTCCGGGCCAGTCTCTTCTGATGTAGGGATATGGGCCCTCCTCAGGTGCCCTTTCTCTAGCTCACTCTAATAAAGAGGACCAAGCATACTTCATGTTTCCAATTTCTTTTCCTTCAGAGTCTGGGGTGGTCACGGTGCAAGCCCTGCTGGACACTGGGGTGGTGGGTAACTTCATTGATCTAGCTGTGTCCCAGTCATTGAATCTAATGATGGATGAAGCTTCCTTCATTTTGGACGCCTCATCTGAGACTTTGATGTCTCGCCACGTCCAACGGCCAGTGCACTTCTTGATTCATGACTTTGGGTTCACCGACCATTTCTCAGCAGTACAGGATTTGATTTATCCTAATATTCTCTTTCTGCTAAGCATCACTTTTCGAAAATCAATTCAGCCTTGAAATTTAGCTCCACTAAAGAGATTTACGAAAAATATTAGCAAATATGACGGGAAACCCCGCAAAAAAACCCACGGGCTCGGCCAAACGAGCCAGCACCACCCCAAATGAAGCAACCCTCAGTTACCCACCTCAGGGTCAACCAGAATCACCCGCTCTCAAGCAGCGTCTGTGAAAGCAGGTACCACCCCCCAACCTGGAGCCACTTCAACTTGCGCCAGTTAACCTGATCGCACTTCTGCAACCTGCACGCCCAACAGCTCTGCGTGCGCTGCCTCCCACCAACCCGCTGGGCCCCCTCCAACCAAGGAGGCAATCACCCATGCTGTTTCAATGGCGTCTGCTCAGTTGAATGCAACTCAGCCCATCCAGGCATTCACCTCCCCCATTGTGTCAGCTAATTCATCCCCATCTATTATTGCTGACGCCATGTTTCTGGCTCCCTCCATGAGGGGCGATACCCAGCTATCTGGACCCCAAACCCTCGGATATAAGGTTGGATTAGCCGCACATTCTGGTTCACTAAGCACCAAATTGGGACAATCTACTCTTCCCAATGAGGATTCAAATGGTTCGGATTTTGGAATTTCAACCCAGTTTCAATCTCACCCGTCCCATTTAAGCCCAATAATTGCACTTCTCAAGTCGGCACTTTATCTCCATATGCTGAAAATGACCAATTTACCAATCAGCCATAGAGTTTTGCCCACGAAAGCACAGCAAATACTTGGGCTGAATTTACCCAAATAGATTGGGATGGTGATATAAAATTGCCCTCCTCCCAATTGGCTAGAGCTAATTCCAATCTGGATGGGCCTCCCCAATATAGCGAGGCCCAACAATCACCTGGCCCCCAAACCCTCGGATGTAAGGTTGAATTAGCCGCACATTCTGGTTCACTAAGCACCAAATTGGGACAATCTACTCTTCCCAATGGGGATTCAAATGGTTCGGATTTTGGAACTTCACAACAGTTCCAATCTCACGTCCCATTTAAACCCCATATTCGGCACTTCTCAAGTTGGCATTTTATCTCCATATGCTGAAAACGACCAATTCACCAATCAGCCAGTGAGTTTTGCCCACGAAATCACAGTAATTACTCAGACTGAATTTACCCAAATAGATTGGGATGGTGATGATACATCGCCCTCCTCTCAATTGGCTGTAGTTAATTCCAATCTGGATGAGCCTCCCCAATTTAGCGAGGCCTTACAACCCGCATTTTAATTTAATATGACGCCAGCAACTGCTGTAACATTCCAGCAACAGGGGAACTCCGCAAACTTTTCCAAACCACCAGCTCACATTTAACCCGCAATTGCAGCCCAAAGCAAACACAAACGTACCAAAGGAGCCACTGGGGCGTGACAAAAACCTCTGGCACCAACGCTACCCAAAGCTGATCCCCGTTAAGTGGCGTTTATTGCTGATGTTAAGAAAAATGGGCTGAAACTAGAGCGCAAAAAGCTCTACCTCGGCTCAACCCTCTCCCACGCGATTTGCCTTTATTATGGGCATAATTCTGTTGAATTCTATACGGAGGATTACTTCTCATACTTTGCAGTGATCGTGGAGACATACCCAATTAACACCACCATCCATGAATCAGTAAAGGCCACTACATCGATGTGGTTTTACTGAAGCTGCCTTTCTGACCATGATGCCACCCTCCAGGTCATTATTCCGCGTGGATCTCTTCACATCTCCTGCAAACGCTCTCACCTGGATAAAATTTCATGGGTTACTTTTTCCATCCTACTAACGACTGTTGATCCTGGTTCTCTTAAACTGGTGCTCCATCGTGGTTTAATGGAGTTTGGGTCCGTTCTTTCAAAGGACTTTAGCATTCCCTCTTACTATGCTTCCAAACAAAGAGCTCGCATTGCTAGGGCGTCGTTCATCCCCTCCCCCACTGTATCCCGCAACATTGAGGTTATTCCACATGTGGCGGTAGTTGGGGCATGCCCTGAGATCTTTTTTGTCGACCCTGATCAGACGCGCCCCCGGTGTTCATGGTGTAACGCCCTTGGACACCCGTATAGTGGCTGCACAGATCGAAAACAAGCCCTCTTAGCCACCACCCAGGGGCCTAAACCAGGCCAAAAACGATCCCACGTGGTCGCAGCAGCAATTTTACAACACACACAATGGGCTCCCGTTCAAGACCTGTCCCCTGAGGCCTTACGTTTAGCAGTTGAAGCAGCTAACCCAACTATTGGTACAGTATACCTTCGCGCTCATGCCCCCCTTCCAGTGGGCACCCCCTCCAATCTCCCAGAGTCAACTCCCTCTCCACCAAGCGCAAAGCATCTCCCACAGGGCGCCCATCATCAGCTACCCCCACTCAGGGCTCCGCGGCACTCCCACCAACTTTCACCATCAATTTATCGCATCAACCCTCAGCTCCCAACGGAGCTATGCCCACCAGCCTGGACTGGCAACCCGCGGCCTGTAGTAGAAGTGCCACCTCAAAGAGTCCTACCCCAACCACACAGTCCATTTCGCGCGGCTCCTTTGCAGTGTTGGAGGAATGAATATGGACTCAGACTCATCAAATGGGGACACCGCGGAGGTCGCCATTGAGCACCCTCAGGTCCTTCCCCTGCAACGGAGCGGGGGCAGCATCCTATGCTGGCCTACTGGGTCCTCCGCCCCCACCCTCTCCTTCCCCTCAGAACCCTCAACGCTCCTCACGGATTGCAGCTAATGGTCAAGCTAAAGGACCCAAAATCTAGCCGCCTCACATCAGCAGGTTTAAGCGCTGGCAACCCTCCAGGACATGGAGGGGAACATCTATGAGTCCTCATGGCAGCACCCTGGCCCTGCATTCCATCAACGAGAATGGGTTGCGGGACTTTAAGCGGAGAGCCCACCTCCTCCGCAACTTCAGGTCAGCACAAATTGACATCGCTGCTGTCCAGGAGCCCCATATCCTCCCCTACGAACAATCTGCATGGAATGAACAGTTTGGAGGCAACTCCTTCTGGACAAACCTGCCGCCCTTATATTTTGAATCCCCGAGTTAAAACCCGTTCTTTTTCACATTATCTAGGTGGCCGCCTCATCCTGGCCAAACTCACCACTTCTGATTTCTCTTTCTTCGCTGCAAGCATCTACCTGCCTAATGCAGGTCAGGAGCAAAACCAGCTCTTGGAAGAGCTCATTCAACTCAATCTCCCATGTAATAAGGTTCTCTTGAGATTTCAACACAACCATAAGTCGCTTCCGTGACTCTTACCCCCCTGCAGCAAAGGAACGCCCTGGATCAATTCGCCTCCAGGATTTCCTTCGCCTGAGTGGCTTTATAGATGCGCTTCCACCCTCCGCGTCTGGCCTAGGTTGCATGACTAGGATGCAGTATGATGGAGGAGCTTTCCAGTCAGCGTCACGCAAAGATATGGCACTGATTGGCCCCCTGCTAATTGGCCGCGTCTTCTCTCCCATCTCTCGTGACAACCATCTGAGTGATCACAGGTCACTCACCGTTGTCCTCACCACCACACTTAGATCGTCGCGTAGGTTCTGGCCTAGGGTTGCCCCAGCTCTTCTCAACAACCCCTTCACTAAGGAGAAGCTGTCTATGACCATCCGGGAGACTCTCACCTCCCCCACCCCACCTGCTTGACCACAAGGCTATATGGGCGGTGACTAAGGAGGGCATCACCCGCGTTGCTTACAAGTGTGCCAAAGCCCAGATGACTGCAGCTCGCGCCAGAGTCAAAAGGGCGGAAGCCAGAATCAGACATCTGGAGCGAAACTGCCAGCCTTCGCCCTCTCCCAGATGGTTGGAAGACTGGGAAGCGGCATATGAAGCACTCCGCTTGGAGCTCACAGTGCAGGAAGAACGGGCAGCAAACTTTACAACATCTCGTTACTATGCTCAATGGGAAC
This sequence comes from Massospora cicadina, assembly GCA_022478985.1. Lineage (NCBI taxonomy): Eukaryota > Fungi > Entomophthoromycota > Entomophthoromycetes > Entomophthorales > Entomophthoraceae > Massospora > Massospora cicadina. The sequence continues at coordinate 92,411 of JAKSZP010013196.1, forward strand.
GCCCCACTCGCTTCTTCTTTCAGAAACAGAAAGCCTGATCAACAGCGCAGGATATTACTGCACTGAAGATTGGCAATACAACCACTTCGGATAAGGAGGAAATCACGCAGGAACTACACCGCTTCTACTCCAGCCTCTTCCATGCCACCCAGGTGGACCCGTCAGACATCTAAAACTTCCTGTGGCGGGCTCCAGAGCCGCCCATTGACCCACGGGCTGATGAGGCTCTACTGGCGCCTATTTCCATCCAGGAGGTGATGGAAACCCTTCTGAAATCGCCACGGCTTAAAGCCCCAGGCCCAGACGGAATACCCTTTGAGGTGTACCTTCTGGAACCTGCGGTGATAGCCAGAACCCTCCGCTACCTCTTCGCTGCACTCTTGGTGAATGGCGAGGTCATCCCTGACTCCAGAGGCCCAATCACGACCCTCATTCACAAGAAATCAGACCGTTAGAACCTGGCGAGCTGGCGCCTCATAGCTTTGATCAACACAGACCACAAGCTCTTCACGAAGCTTCTGGCCAACAGCATCACCAAATGGGTGTCACCTCGCCTCTCCCCATCCCAGCACGGTTTTATTCAGACGAGGTCGTTATGGGATAACTATAATGACCTTCACGTGACTTTGACTGCTAACTCTCGTAAGGTGAATGGCTTTGTGACTCTCCTGGATATGGAGAAAGCATATGATCGGGTGGCAGGAATTATATTGATGCTTCCCTGGCCCGCAACCATCTACCCTGCAGCTAGGCGCTGGATATCAGCGCTCTATGACCAGCTCCACACTAGAGTCCTGGCGCCAATGGGTTTTACAGTGGCAGTACCAGTTGGACAAGTTCTCCGGAAAGGGGAACCCCTGAGCCCTATCCTTTTTAACGTCACCCTCGACCCCCTCGTGGCCTCCTTACAGGACAAGCTAACAGGGATTCTGGTCCCAGGTAAAGCCCCCACCCGCACTATGGCATTTGCAGATGACACCTCCATTGCATTTGGCTGCCCTGGGGATGTAGCCCTCGCTGCTGTGACCATTGAGAGGTACACCAAGGCGTCCAACGCCATGGTCAACACCTCCAAGACAACAGTTGTACAGGTCGGCTCCCCCACCTTCCCCCCACCATTTGGTATTGAACCTGAGCGCGGTACCTTCCGTCACCTGGGCGTTCTCACCAACCAACAAGGAGTTGCGCTAAAAGACAATCAGGACTTGCTCCACGCAGCAGTTAACTCCAGGATTGCCAGCTGCAACTGGCGGCACTATACCCCCAGGGTCGAGCTCTGATGGCCAATGTGTTCCTCCTCTCCAAAGTATAATCCTAGCACACGTCTTCCCATTCACAGATGCCTTTTATACGCGGCTCAATGTACTCCTCCGCTGTTGGATCTGGGGCTCAAACCATCCACTAATGGCCTTTCAACCATTGCCCGACCCTGCAATGAAGGGGGCCTAGGGCTTCTAGACACGCGATACCACGCCACCACAATCTTCCTGAAGTTCCTATGGCCGATTGTCTTCTGGGACGCGACCCCCATGCCCCAATGGGCGCCCGCCATCCACCAGTCAGTGTCAGCAGCTCTGGGTCTTCCTAGAGCATCTCTGACCTCATTAAAGAAGTGGCTCACAAACCACCCAGGTCATCGCCTAAAACCATCCTCATCCCCCTACTGGAACCAGGCTCTCCTTGCCCTGAAACGAGTAGGCGCGCGGATCCACCATGCCTTCCCATACAGAAGGAAGGCTTAGCCTCAGCCCCCATTGCCATGCAAATGTGCACAATGGACAAGTTGTCACAACTCGCCTCAACCCAAAACCGTCCTCCCATCCGCTCAAGACTCCTTGAGCTCCTCCCTCCCTCCGTGAGATTTGACCTTAAGGAATTGTGGAAGGACGTCTATCACACCATCCTGTCAGCAAAGGTGTCCAACACCTTATGGAGGGTGCTCCACTGTTCATACAGGACAGGAAACCGGACTGGTCCTACCTTCCAGCACTGAAGCTGCCCCCACTGTGTGGAGCTTATTGACTCCCACCTCCATCGTTTTTCCCCTGTCCAGGTGTCGCCGCATTTTGGCCAAAGGCCGCGCGCTCCTCCATGCTCAGCCCTGGTCTGGACACCCTGTGCATGACCTCATGTTCGATTAGACATTGCCTGGTTGCCACCGACCCCTCCGTGTCCTCGCCTATGCCACAGCCATCTGGACCATCCATAACTCCTTCCTTCGTGCTGCCTTTGACCAGCAGGTGTGGACCCTTCCACACATGATCACCCACTTTCAGGTACACTTTGAGATGGCCCTGAAGGTCTGCACTATGTCGCCAACTCTTTCCCGCTCAGTTGTCACTGCAGCACGGCTCTGGCGCGCAAACCCCCTCCCTTTCTCGATGCCTCCTCCCTCCCCTTCCCTCTCCTCAGGCTCTTAGGTGCCCAGGCGTAATTCAATAAACTGATGAATATCCCCTCAGGTTGAGATCCTTTAGTACTAAAAAAGGATTTTCTATATCATGTAATCTTGGGGGTTGATTGGTGGCGCCGCCATCAAGTTTATATTAATCTTGCCACCAACTCCTTGTTGTTTAAGAACCTCAAGTTGAGTGGTGAGATTCTCTTGCTGAAAACCCTTTCCCAGGGTACAACCCTCAGTTCCATCGCCCCACTGGATCCCAGTCTGGCTGACCTTCCTCCAGATTTTCCCCCGTGTTTATCTCTATACCAGACCATCTTCAACATGTCCTTGGCAACCAAGCTCCCATCCTAATCTGATTACGACTTGATGTTCCACTTGATGGTCAATCTGGTCAAAATCAACTGCACCCCCTATCCCTATACATAGGAAGAAGATAGGGCTCCTGGCAGTTGGTTGGACGACATGCTAGAGAAGGGTTGGCTTGTCAAGAAGAATCTCCAATTGCCTCCCCTGTGGTCTTCGCCAGGAAAGCAGATGGGTCCCTGCGCCCCTGTGTTGATTATGGACACCTCAACAACATCACCGTTTTGGACCCATACCTTTTGCCCTTAGAGCAGAGCATAGCACAGGCCATCGCCAAGTCTTGTGTCTTTTCAAAGTTGGACCTGGTGAATGCCTTCAATCATGTGAGGGTGGCAAGGGGACAGAAATGGCTCACAGCGATCTAAACTCGCCGGGGGCTCTTCCAGTTCAGGGTGATGCCATTAGGCTTAAAGAATGCGTCAGCCACCTTCCAACGCCTGACTGACGATGTGCTGGGGGACTTGAGTTTCTCTTGTGCGGTGGCCTACATTGACGACATCTTGTCCATCTTCCTACCCCTGAACAACACTTCAGTGACCTCAAAGAGGTTGTGGCGGCCATCCACAAGGCAGGGCTTTTTGTGAAGCCCTCCCAGTGCGAGTTATTCAGGGATGAGGTTATCTTCCTAGGTAATCTCATCTTATAGATGGGTATTATATTCCCCCTAGAAAGTTGGAGGCCATTCAGTCTTGGCCCACCTCAACCACTCAGAAGCAGCTTCACAGATTTCTGGGTACTGTCACCTTTTTAAGGAATTTTCCCCAGCTCTCGCTCAACTGGCAGCCCCGCTGCATCTTACCATCAAGAATGTCACCTTTGTATGGTCCCCCGAGTGCCAGCAGGCATTTGAAGGAATCAAGGAGTTGTTTGTCACCGCCCCTGTCCTGCGGCATGCTGACATGTCCCAGACTTTCATAGTAACCTGCGATGCCTTATTGATGGCTGTGGGTACTGTGCTGCTGCAGGAGCACGAGGGGGTGGGGCACCTATTGGCTTAATACTCTTGTAAGTTTACCACGATGGAGCAGGCTTGGCCAATATATGATAAGGAGGTAGCGGTGGTGGCGTGGTCACTCACCCACTGGCGATATCTATTGCAGGGTGCCCTGCATGAGGTTACTGTTTGGATGGACCATAAGTCCCTTCTTTATTACTGTAAACCTCAAAAGTTAGGTCACCGGCAGACCCACACATATCAAGATATCTGTGAGTTCCAGTTTAAGTATGAATTCATTAAAGGACCACTGAACGTTTTGCCAGACATGCTCAGCCGCAACCCCGCTCTGTGTCCTAACGGAGAGGAGGACCCATTGGATCTTATGATGGTAATGCCTCCCTCTTAAATCCTTACATTGGCTCCTCCTGTCATGTCTTTCATTGATGTAGACCCAGCCACTCCGCTCCTCCCACAGGTCCTTGCTTTCCAAACCTGATGCCTAGAAGGGATCAAGCTTCTCGCTGACTTGGAGTCCATGCATCGCAAGAAAACCCCAGATGCCTTATGGGATTGGACAATCTGGTTCCATGGTCAGGTCTGGGTTGCTCCTTCCTTACGCAGTCGGGTCATTGAGGAACACCATGTTCCCCAGACCGTTGGCCACCCTGGGATCAAGATGTGTGCCAATCTCATTAAGAGGACCTATAATTGGACTGGGTCCTCAAAGGATATTCTTAATTGGATCTCTTGATGTGTCACCTGCACCCGGGCAAAGTCTGATTGTTTGGGGAAAAAGGGATTGTTGCACCCCTTGCAGCAGGCTGAGGGGCCATGGACCTCATTCTCCGTGAATTTCATCATGGAGCTCCCACCCTCCTGTGGTTCTGATGCCATAATGGTGGTCATGGATTGGTTTACAAGTTGTCACTCTTCATCCCCTTCCTCTCTTCCATCACTGAGGTGGAGACCGCAAATTTATTCGTTAATCATGTCTTTGCCATGTTCAGTCTCCCCCAGGAGATAGTAAGTGATAGGAGACCCCAGTTCCCGGCTGGGTTCAGGGATGAGATGTTGACTCTCCTTCACATCAAGCCCTGTCAATCCACAGCCCATCATCCCCAGTCCGATGGGCAGACTGGGCGGGTGAACCAGGTACTGGAGCAGTTCTTGCATTGTTACATGACAGCCGCATAAGACACCTGGGCCAAGGATTTGCCATTTGCACAGTTCGCATACAACAATTCCCTCTATTCCTCCACCAGCCTTTCTCCCTTTGAGGCTACCTTGGGGTATAGCCCCTCATTCCAGATTGGTCCCCAACTCTCCACAGCAGTTCCAGCCGCTAAGAACTGTGAGATCTCTCCGCAAGATGCATAACCTGGTCCATGAACATTTCTAAAGTCCATTGAGGACTATAAGAGGTTTGCTGATCGGAAGCGCCTTCCAGGCCATGAGATCACAGTTGGTTCCCTTGTCATGTTAGATACCCGCAACCTCCCCATGAAGGCCCCCACTCACAGGCTCTCAGCTAAGCGCTCAGGACCTTTTGAGGTTGAGTTGAGATTTAGGCAATGGAGCCTACCACCTGAGACTGCCCGCGCGCTGGAAGCAGCACAATGTCTTACACAACTCCCTGCTGACCCCTTTTAAGGGGGATAGGCCAACGTCCACCGAGCCAATCATCGTCAGGGAATCCCAGGAATTGGAGGTGGAAGCCATCGTAGCTTCCCGTTGGTCCCACTGAACCATCCAGTATTTGGTCGCCTGGAAAGGTTACCCCTCATATTAGAACAGCTGGATGAACGCGCGTGATTGTATGAACTGCAAAGACCTGATGAAGGAATTCCACGCCTCTCACCCAATTGAACCCTGCCTGTCTCAGAAGATCTCGGCCATCCTGGCCATAAAGCTACTGAAACGCCACAAGAACTACGCCTTTGTCCATTCCCCAGGGGGTGGTATCGTCCCTATTGAAAAAGGGAAGGGTAGTGTAAGTCTTGGGGACCAGCCTTTGAAGCTGGATAGGGCTCAGAACTTTTCCGGTCAAAGAGGGGGCCCAAGGCTCCTGTGGACCCTCTGTCACAGTTGGGTGACCTTGCTCATGTGATAGATGACCGCTCAGTGACAGCTTTTCTCCACAAAGCTGCCCATTTTACTCCTCTTCCCTCCTCTTCAATCCTGGTAGGATTGATAGAGGGGACCTACAGAGAGGTGGTGCACGTTAAAGGGCTTGAGGGGGTCGGGAGGCCACCCACTTCCCAGGCCTGCCATGGTAAAAAACTGGTAAAATTGTAATTCCCAGTGTTGGAGGCCAGAATGTAAATTCTGGACTGGGGGGTCAGTTTGGGTCATCTGGGTTCAGGAGCCAGATCAGAATACAGCTCAGATCAAAAGCCTGGGTGTGAACAGCTCAGATCATCAGGTCCAATGTTCTGAGGCAGTTCCAGGAGGTTTGGATCATGTGAGCAGGCCGATTGTGGGATCGGCCCAAATTGCAACAAACCTGATCCATAGATCCCTGCTTTCTTAGATGAATCCGGAATGCCCAAGCCATGCAAATTAGCCAAGTTAAGTCATCGAAACCTTGATTGGCAGCATCAATTTATCTTGGTCACAAGAAGCTAAAAAAATTTGCAAAAATTTTCTAAGCTTCTGCCAAATTAGGAGCCGCCTTTCACCCCCTCTGAGTCAGTCAATCGAATCTCCTCCCCATTCCCTGAACAACAAATCCCCCAACTCCTCCTTATGCCTATCAAACCATTTAAAAGGCAACTGGCCCCACTGAGGCCATTATTGGTTCATTCTTTTTAGCTCTTTATAAAAATAAAATCTGTGTATCCACCCATTTGGTGTGGACTATGCCCAGTGTTAACACAGATTTAAATCATAATGCTGTTGTTGATTCAACAAGACATGCCGTTTCCCAGATCCTTTTCCCGATGTTTGCAGACTGGATTATCCAGTTGCTCAATCCCACCATGCGGCAGCAGATTGCCAATTCAATCATTTGGCCTGCCCCCAAAGGCAATCCCACTGTTCTGTTCATTCCACGCATTTGTTAAATGGAGACCATTCCATTTATCCAGATGATGAGTCCTCCAAGTTTGCTCCCCAGGGAGAGCAATCTCAAGGCGTCCCTGGCCCACCGCGCATGGGTTTGGCTCCAAAAGCTGCCCTACCCCTGTGGGTCCAGCTCACCAGCAGGACTCTGAGGGTCCCTGTTTGGGGAAACTCAGTTCCCGCCCCTCCTATGGGGTTCTCCCTACTTCCACCCACATATCCAACAACAGGGCAGTCCCTGTACCGCCTCCCATGGGTGCGCAAACCTCTCCCTCAGGTTCTGAAGGCCAGCAACCGCGCTCCCTGGAGGAGTCATCGTCCTCCCTGCCTCTCCCGCCTCTGGGGGTTGCCCCCATAAGACTCGCAGTTGCCCCCTACAACCCTCTGGTTTTCCTTGGGGGCCTTCGGTACATTATTGAATGTTTGCTTTCCTCACATGACCCATAGATCGCCACTTCTCTTAGTCACTCAGACCTCTATGCCTCTGTCATTCTGGGCCCTCCACTGGGTGCTTGCGCACCCTGATTAAGAGCCCAGTCTAGTTCTCCTTAGCCGCACCCATGACTGCTGCTGTGGATCACGGCTAGGTTTAAGACCACTAAGGCACTACACTGGTCATACAGCTAAATCCCACCAGCCACTGCATCAGACCTGATGAAAGCAGGCTGACAAAGGAGAAAGCGGTGGAGTGGGACCTTTCTGGGTTTGGTAGCTGGAAGAGGCCATTAACTGATTTGCCAACAGATTTCACTAATAGAAATAAAATACTGGTTCTAATGGGAGCCAGTATGGACCTATTGCACGAATGGGCAGATCTGGGGGTGATGAAACTGATTCATGAAACCCTTTGAGGCTGACCCTTCCCTATCAAAAATTGGAAAGTATAGCGCAACATCACAACAATAACAACGCTGCTACTGGGATGCATCGGGATTCACCCCAGAGTCAGCCCAACTGTGGATGGTAAATGAGATTTCACCACAGGCGGCAACAGCGATGAAAGGGTTCATGACTCTGGACCTGGGCGGAGAAATGCTCATAGTAGGGATCCACATTGAAAACATCTGAGATGGAAGCAATCCTTCAAGAACTGACACTAGCTGATCCATACGCTGACAAAGGTTTTACCCTTCAAAACATTCCAATGGAGTGAGGCAGGAGTTTCAGCAGCCATGTTATGGATATATACAGATGGGGGCTGGAATAGTGTCACAGTAACGGGCTGGTGCCAGCGTAGTTCAGTTAAGCTGGAGGTCCTTCAAAAGTACCTAAACCCAACGTAAATCCCAGAATATGTCCTTAAGTGGTACTGACTGGGTTTCTTGACAATGGAGGCCCTCGAGTGGCAAAACCTTGAGATCAGAGCACAAATGGCTAAGAGCATCATTAGCTGAGGTGTCAACATTCATCAAATTGAAGCGTTTCTCAATTGGGGATTCAGCCTTGATGAATTAGTGAGTTGGATTTTGAAGGGGAAGACCCCCGCCAATGTTTCCAAACCAAGCGCGAAAACCAAGTCCTACAGCACAGTGGCAGCGCATACTGATGATAACACCTGGAACAGAGTGGGAAGTCACATCAAATGTATTCTCCAGTTAATTAGTGGAGGCTTTACAGACCACCAAGCGCCGAAATCTTACCTAAAGGACGCTATCCAAATCCACCTGAAGCTAGTGGAGGAGGAGGAGTGGTCTGACCTGAAGTTGTTGATTTATCAGGAGCTCGATGAAGTCTTAACAGGAGGGGAATTTGACCATCACTAGGTACCCAAACGGAAAATATTGATATAGCAATCCCAGGCAAACTGGACCGCAAGAAACTCCTCAAGATTGGGATCAAATACAAGGGAATTTATCTACAAACAGAGCCAATCAGATATGCCAACCAAACAGTAAGGTGGGTAACCTTCCAAAACCTCCCAACTGATCATGAAAGGGAGTGGGTGTATGAAGCGATCCAGACTGGATTATCATACTATGGGGAAGTATGAGAACTTTGGCAAGCTAGTGGCGATTACATCGCAAAGTGCCTCTGCCCCCAGCCAGTGGAAACACTCTACAAACTGGCACCCTGGATGAAGCCAAACAAAAAGCCCTGCCCCGTTCATCCGCCTGCCTGGCCTAAACAGTTTGTGTACATCAAACACAAAGAAGCCAAACAAGTGTGCCAGTTCAGTTACCAGGCCGGCCTCACAATAGCTCATTGTCATCACCACAAAGGTAAAACAACTTGGGAGTACAAATATGACCCCATCAGTGGGGTTACCAAGGTCAGAACCAAGACTTTCCTCCACATGAAAGCCAGTTATAGATCCAATGCAGCCTAACGGAGGTCGTGGACATGAAATGCAAACAATAAGAGCTGGACCTGGCACATAGGGAAGCATGGGAGCGAGAAGCGGCCAAGTGACCTATTATAAATGGTGAGCCATTCATAAATCCAAACCCTGAATCATACGTAATGGACAAAGGAACAGGTTTTAAACCAACAGAGCCACTCCCATCCCAAGTGGAATGGACAATCCGCGAGGAGGAAAAATGGCAGAAGGTGAACCTGAAGAAAACCCCAAGAAGTGATGGACGCAGGATGCCAAAAAATCAAAATCAAAGCATGACAAGCCAAAAGCGAATGCTAAGTCAAATTGGAGATTATCAGCAAAGCAAACTAAGGATACCACAAAAAATCAGTTGAAGTGATGAAATTGGCAAAGTTGGCCTATGATCACTGACTAAAAAATTGAGTGCGGCTGACAAATTGAACGAAGGGGTGAGAATCCAAACAATGGATGAGGGGAAATCCATCGCTCTGCCAGTAGGGGACAAGGGGCACCTGGAGCCAATTATAAACCATCCCCATTATCCATCAGTATGGAGATGGGGATGGCGACCAAATTCCCGGTGCACAGGATGCCTGGGAATATAATCCCAGTCCTGACCAACAGACCCAAAAGCCGATTAATAACCCCATCCACCCTTGACGCCATCTTCTGTCAACAAACAAACCTCATTACATGACTCAATCCATAAACCAGATAACGCTAATTCTCATACCCATGGGTTAGGCAGCCAGAAATGAGGATTGCAACCACAAATGCTCAGGGGATAGAAAGCATACAAATGAGGAGGAGGAAGATGCACCATTTAAAAACTTATAAGAATATTGACTTAAATTTAATTTCAGAGATGCAAGCTAGTAACAATAAGAAATGGAGCTGAGCTCAAACTGTGACATGACAAACCACCCATGGTCCCGCCAAATAGGATATGAAGCATTCTGGATGGAACATGTAGCAATCGTTGCAATGGACAAGAAAATAGACCTGTAATTTGTGGAGGAAACTACGCCGGAAGTATCTTTATAGTGACAGCAACAAACAGGGAATCCTGCAAGAGCATAAGAGTGGTGGCGTCTACACACCACCAAGCTCCATGAAAACCGTTTTCTTGGCAATTTTTATTGGAAGTGCCATCCCAAGCGATGACAGTAATAGCAGGAGACCTGAAGTGTTGGGCAAATGTGAGCTGGGACACTCTCTGACCAGAGAACATCCCAACAGAAAGGCCAGTGAGATGCTGGAATACCTAGTCAAATTGGGGATATGCCTAATGATTGACAAAGAGGATGACAACCCAGCCAACTTAACGTGATGGTCATATGACTCCGCTGGATCCCCACAATCCGGATTACACTTAAATTACATCCTAGTGTCATTGTATCTTAAGCTGATGACGTCTATCAGCAAGGTCAGCATAAATGCTGAAAGTGATCATATGGTCGTCCTCGTGGATATCAATCTTGATGAACCCCCAAGGAATTACGAATGGCAGTTGGCACCAGCCACATTGAGGGATGTGGAATGACAATGAAAGATCAACGCTGCACTGGATCAACTGGTCACATGTATGGATAGCCGCACAGAGATAGACCCTCTAGAACAATGGACTCGGATCAAAGCAAAAATAAAGCACAATAGCATCATCTTGAAAAAGAAACCACCTACAAGCGAACTTCCACCGCAAAACAGCTGAACTCTAAATTAGAGACATTGAAGCCCAACTGGTGGGACAGAGAAGACTGGTGGAGCAAATACCAAACAACACACACAAAAGGTATTGGGCCCTAATGATGAAGCAAGACTTCAGAGCAACAGACCAATGCAACATACTATTATCAGAGCCTAGTGGGGACGATGACCAAAGAGGGCCTGGCGCACCTCAAGTAAATCTGAACCAAGGCTAGGATATGGGAAGTGGAGACAGAGGAAGGAGAAGTATCAACAGACCCAGAAATGATCAAGCGTAAAGTCAAACAATTCTACAGTGAACTTTTCTGACAACAAGAAATGAGTGAATTGGTGACGAATGCCCTAATTGACCTGGACAAGCCAGCACTGGGGGGATATATTCTGGAAGATGTCACAAATTTATCTGCCAAAATCTTTATCAATGAAGTTAAGCAGGCACTAAAGGTTTCATCAAGGATGAAAGCACCAGGCCCCAAAAATATGTGTGCAGAAATATACAGTGCATTCCACAGCCGCATCACGCCGGACTCAAAGCACTATTTAACCACTATTTGCAAATTGGCCAGCAAATTCTGGGGGGCCAAGAGACCCAAATTGTACTCTTGTACAAAAAGGGACTCTGACGCCAACCTCAGAACTGGCTCCCAATTGCACTATCAAACGCCAATTATAATCTGCTCATGCGCATACTATCTAATTGGCTGATGGCAATGGCATTGCGCACGCTCCATAAGGCACAGAATGGATTTGTCAAAAACTGGAGTATATGGGACAGCATTGGTGCAGTCCAAAGCATAAACCAGGATGTGAGGGGAATTGAGCAGGGGTGTCTTATGTTCATTGACATGATAAAAGGCATACAAATGAGTAGCGTGGCAATTCCTACATATGGCATTAAAGGCGGTTGGTATCCCCAACACTTTTTGAGCATGGATAACAACATTGTACTCAGGCCTGCCAACCAAGGTGATTGTCATAGATGGCATAACCAACGAAATCCCGTCAGGTAGGGTTTCTGACAAGGCGACCCTATGTCACCAATACTGTTTGATTTTGCAGCCACCATTCTGCTGGCGGCAGCGGATGCAAAACTCAAGGGCCTAGTTCACCCTAATCAAACGCCACTGAAAATGCTGGCATTCACCAATGACATAGTAGTAGGCATAAGCTCACTGACTGACCTCCAGGGCGCAAAGGAACTTGTCGCGAAATCAACCTTATGCTCCGCTAGTGAGTCATGCCAACAATTATTAAGACCGGTGGCCCTTTGCTATTTCGCCTTCTTGGCGTACCAACACCTATAAGTCCTGTGTCAAATTTACCAACTAACCACCACTGGCTTCGCCTTAAGCCCCAGGCATCCTTGGCGTCTGCCCTGGCAAGTCCTGCTGTCTTCCTGGGTGTCTCAGGCACTCCCGCACTGCCCCACCCTCATGACCCTTCACCAACCCATCTGGGCATGCCCTGGTGAGTCCATCCCCATTCTTGGGTGGCTATGGCACCTCCCGCGCTGCACCCCGCTAGGATTGGTGTTTTTGCAGCTCATTAGCTGGTAGCCAGCTGGCCAGGTTCCCACTGGTTCCTCATAGAGAGGAGGCATGGGAGCTGGCAGTGCCAGTTACTCTAAGCGTGATCACCCGCACCTATTGGGGATCTTCTATACCACCTTTCTCACTCTAGTTGCACCAAGCTACTTTAAACAAACAGGAAAGATTGCAAACGAGAGATGTTTATTAGGAGGGAATGAACGACTATATACTACTTTCTGGGCTACTGCGCCCAAGTGCTCTTTGACCAATCATCTTCCAGAAAACCCATCAGCCTCTTAATTCCAACCTCTATCAGATCGTAAACTATTCATTCATACTTAATAGTGATTCCCTCTTAGATCTGCTTATCTGATCACTGAATGGATATTAGGTCAATCCATCCTCAGCATAAGTCTCTGGTCGATTGTATATAAACTAATAAACAAATAGGAATTTGAGAATCCTTGGCATGAGTTGCCGGTGCTCTGAGCTAGTCAGTGGCTCCATTTTAGACGAATATGTAACGGATTCATCAGCTTTCTCGCTGGAAACTCCCACAACAATCTTCAGATGGCATTTTGGCAGTGAATGCAGCTTCTGCCGAACCTAAATTCAATTAAACATATAACATTAAATAGTATTCAAACTAGATGATCAGCCGGCAATTTTACTTAACTAACTGAAAACCCTAATTCAGATACTATCAGAAGGACTCATCTGGTTAAAATCCCAACAGGACTACTAGACTTATACCAGCTAGCTTCAAATGCAAAAGTCAACTTTGCAAAAACCTCAGTAATGAGGATTGGCAACCTGAACTTCAGCCCGCTGACTGACACAATGCCAATAATAAACTCCCAGACAATCCAGTGCCTCGGAATACTATTCAATTATAAGGGACCCACAGTACTGGAAACTAAATATGAGGTATTGTCAAGCTTATCAATCCAAATGGCATGCAGGAAGAACGCCAGATTATGCCTTGAAGAGAAAGTACAGGCATTCAACGTCTTCGTTTTCTCAAAGTTGTGGTACGTCGCTCATGTGCTGCCAATGAGCCCAAACCTAGAGAAGAAAAACAGGACACTGCTCTGAACTTTCCTGTGGTTCAAGGCAAAGGTGGCGCCAATAGTGCTGGAAACCCTGTCAAAACCAAAGGATGAAGAAGACATTTGCCTCCTGGACTTCAAGTCCCATGCTCAGCGAATATGGGGAAGTCATTCTTTAATCTAATGCAGACACACATGCATTGCCTGACCCTAGCATGGGGCATGAACTGGGTAAGACTCAAAGTCTCCAAGAGCTGGTCTTTTCTCGATCAATATGTGAATGGATGGCACACCACCCACAAATACTCTCCCAAAAGGGTACCCACACTATTGGAAACTATGCAATCAGGCTGTGCGCCAGGACAGATGGTCATTCAAGTGATCGGCCTGAGATGCTGACCAAATCAAAGGGACGTTGAGGCCCATAATTCTGCAATGATTTCCACAACAAATTGGGAGGAGTGTAACCAAATCACCAATGAATATGCCATCAAGTTAATCAAAATAAGGTACAAATTGACACTAATTGAATATGAGGATCTGCTCCTAAAACCTGGGCGCAACCCACCCTTTATCCACGAAATCCTAAATGACTGGGCTACTGAAGGCCACGACACCAACTACCTGATGAAGGAGTTGATTTTGAGCCTGAACTCCCGTTTGGTAATAGCCAAACAGTGGTTGGTGACCTGGCAGATGATAAACCGCACATCTAAACTGGGCAAGCACAGTGGGCCAGATTACCCACACAAGGAGTGCCCTGTATGCACTGAACCAGAGGCATGTATTTCCCACTAATATTATAAATGCGCCATGTTTAAAAAATCCTGGTCCACAATGTGACACATCCTATTGGGTGAACAATCACTGACAGAAATGCATCCATCGCAGGATCTATTTTTCATGAAAGCTTTGAGAACAGCTCTGATCCAACTACAAGCTTTCATCTACAATTATTGTGTATGGGTGATTCATTGTGCACTCGTTGCCAAGAGTTTGATCAACAAGTGTCCCCACCACAAGAGTTTGGTGTTGAAGACCATTCAGAGCATCCCCCATCAGCTCTAATTAATCTCACAATTCTTGCGCGTAATCCCCATGTCAGAAAATCAACTATGGGCTCTGCTAGTCGGCAGGCTAACCAGTATGAAGACTGGTCAACCCTTGCCATTTCGCCTTAAGTGACAGGTCCAGCAGCGCTGGCTAAACCCTTGGGGTCTCACCTGCGCCATTTGGGGATCCCTAGCCTATACTCCAACCAACAAAATAAATATAAACTTATAGCAAAAGGTAGAATAGGTAAAGGGAGATATTTATTGAGAAGGAAGCGCCAGGTATTTATACTATTTACAAAAAGGCTACTGCACCCACCTCCGACCTATCAGCTCTTCTGCTGGTTCTTCCAGCCAACTACTCTTCTTCTTCTACTAAATTATTTTCTTCCCTCGCGTCGACCCTCTTGCTCCATCCTTCCCTATGTCTGAATTAGTTTTGCCTCATCCTCAGCCTTAAGTCGCCGGTGAGCCATATAATTAATTAATCTAAATAAATGTCAAATCTGGGTTTGACCTTAAAGTTGACAATAATGCACCTGAAACACTTTATTTGCTCTCTTTGACTTGAAATATCTCAGCATCTCACTGACATCTCTTCTCATCTTATCTCAATAATAAATGAGGCACTGGAAACAACTTCAGTCACCTCAAACTCATAATCGTTGGATCTGACAACATTGGATTATCAGTACAGGCGGCGAATTCATAGATATACATCTGAAGCAAATACATCAGCTTTCCGCCATAAATCCCACAACAATCCAAAAAAGCAGTTGGCATCAAACACTGATTCCACTGACTGATACTAATTGTATCATCCTTGGCTATTAGCTGCCGGTGATCCTTATACTAATTTTGGCCACCAATTGGCCCCACTCGAACCTAATTTCAAACTTGGCAGAATACTAATTTCATCTCAACCCTAATTGAGGAGCTACTAACCAGCAATCATATCAATTAACACAAAATTCAGTCAATAAGCCATTACACCAGGATTGGCCATATCATCCCAAATAACGATTAATTATTGGAGGATTCCATCTGGTTAAATAGTTGACATTTCCCCCACTTAACCAGATGGTAAACCTCCTACTTCCAAACTCAGCGTGTGGGGCGGGCGTCCAGGGCTTGCCTCCCCGCCACCAAAAATTGCTGGAACCAAACCACAGTGGGACATCCCCGCCACTTCTTTACCAACTTTTAGCTACTTCAGCACCAACCAGCAGAGTCACCCCTGTAGTGAGTACCAATGTCGGATAATTGACTATAGGCTGTGCTAGTTGACAGGCTAACTAATATGAAGACTAATCAACCCTTGCCATTTTTCCTTAGGCGACAGGGCCAGCAGCGCCAGGTAAATATACTATTTACAAAAGGGCTACTGCACCCACTGCCAACCTATCAGCTCTTCTACTGTTTCTTCCAGCCAACCACTCTACTTATTCTACTACATTATTCTCTTCCCTGGCGTTGACCCTCTTGTTCTGTCCTTCCTGATGTTGGAATTAGTTTTGGCTCATACTTGGCCTTAAGTTGCTGGTGAGCCATATAAATTAATTAATCTAAATAACTGACAAAATTTTGGTTTGACCTTTGAGTTTGTAATAATGTTTCACAAACAACTTCGGTTAATCACTTTTGACTTGAAATATCTCAGCATCATGCTGACATCTCTTCTCGTCTTATCTCAATAATAAATGAGGAACTGGAAACAACTTCGGCCACCTCAAACTCATAAACGCTGGATCTGGCAACATCAGATTATCAGTACAAGCAGCAAGAACATATATGAACGTTTGAAGCAAAATCATCAGCTTTCTGTGGTAAATCCCGCAACAGTCCATGAATGGCAATTAGCGTCAAACTCTGATTCCACTGAAAGATACTAATTATATCATCCTTGGCTATTAGTTGCTGGTGATTCTTATACTAATTTGGGGCCACCAATTGGCCCCACTCAAACCTAATTCTAAACTTGGCGTAAATCTAATTTCGTCAAAACCTAATTAGGAAGCAACTAACCAGCAACCATATCATATAACACAAAATTAAGTCAATAAACCATTCCACTGGGGTTGGCCATATCATCCCAAATAATGATTAATCATAGGATAATTCCATCTGGTTAAAATTCTGACACCCTGGGTGTTATAAAGCTTCACGTTTGGCTTTCCCTGCTGGATCACTCATTGTACATGATGAGGCAACTAATTGACTAAGAATTGACTGGCCTGTAATCCCACTAATACTAGAACTGTGGCTAGCAATAGTGATCACCAATAGGCAATGGTTAAAGGTGTTAGAACTTTAGTGATCCAAACACCCAGTCCTTTTTTACCCTTAGCAGATTCGCCTGTATTCCACCCTTCCCTCTTACTTTCCCACAAAATTTATTTTTAAATAAAGTACGGAGCTTTAATAAAAGGTGTCATCTTTTCAAGCCCTAATGGCTGAGAACTAATTTTGCCCTCTAGTTTGCAGCCTATAGTTGAAAATTTCACACCAAAAATCACTATTTTAGCCATGTGAAGAATGGCCAACGATTTAATTAGGTTACATGCATTGGTCGCTATATCCATGGGAACTATTTGACAAAGATAAGATGATTGATTGAAGGCCCAGCGGCCAGTCCTGCCTGATTTCCAATTAGGCGACCTCGTCCTACTTTACCAATACTGGCCCAGGGGACAAATTTATAAACTTGATACTCTGTGGTCAGGTCCATACCTGGTAATCTACCTTTGGTGTCCTGGTGGGATTTTCTACATCTCCAGCCATCTAGATTACCATGGGTCGCTAGGGGATATTTCCTATAGTGATTGAATTGGGTATTAGTTGACCCTGATTTTTGATTAACAATGTTTTGGAAATTTTAGGTAATTTGCATGGTTCAAATCATTCTGGGAATCATCCGGGTGAGTGCTTAAGATCTTGTTGGCCAGAGTTGCAGACAAAATGTGGGCATCTGATAGTTGATCAATGATTAACTATCAGGTGTATCGATTGGGATTGGACAGGTTCCATCACTGACTAATTGGGAATTTAAGGAGCAAATTTCAAGGCAAAAGATGCCACCTGTAACTAGAAAATTAATCTGTTGGTTTGTGACCTGCCATAAAAGATAACAAGCCACATTACCAAAGCAAGTCGCTCATCAATTATGGTTGTTTTTCAGGGATCAAGTAGAAAACACTAGAGACACGTTTTCTGACTTTTTTTTGTTTTTAGGTCTTGAGGATGTCCAATGACAGAATACTGACAAGGATGGGGAAGACCATTGCTAATCAGATGATGAAGGGTAATTCAATTGCAACTGCTTCCATTTCATAGCTGAGGCGCCAACTGAGGGAAAGCCAAATTTCCTTTTATAAATTACCTTTAAAATTTACTAAATAGAAACAGTAATTATCAGAGTTCATGAATCTCTTTCTGCTAAGCATCGCTTTTCAAAAATCAATTCAGCCTGAAATTTAGCTCCACTAAATAGATTTACGAAAACTATTAGCAAATATGGCGGGAAACCCCGCAAAAGAACCCGCAGGCTATGCCAAACGAGCCAGCACCACCCCCAAACGAAGCAATCCTCGGTTACCCACCTCAGGGTCAACCAGAATCACCCGCTCTCATGCAGCAGCCATGAAAGCAGGCACCACCCCCAACCTGGAGCTACTCCAACTAGCGCCAGTTCACCTGATCGCACTTCTGCAACCTGCACGCCTAACAGCTCTGTGTGCGCTGCCTCCCACCAACCCGCTGGGCCCCTCCAACCAAGGAGGCCATCACCCACGCTGTTTTAATGGCGTCTGCTCAGTTGAATGCAACTCAGCCCATCCAGACATTCACCTCCCCCATTGTGTCAGCTAATTCAGCCCCATCTTAAATTGCTGACGCCGTGTTTCTGGCTCCCTCCATGAAGGGCGATACCCAGCTACCTGGACCCCAAATCCTCAGATGTAAGGTTGGATTAGCCGCACATTCTGGTTCACTAAGCACCAAATTGGGACAATCTACTCTTCCCAATGAGGATTCAAATGGTTCGGATTTTGGAACTTCACACCAGTTCCAATCTCACCCGTCCCATTTAAACCCCATAATTGCACTTCTCAAGTCGGCACTTTATCTCCATATGCTGAAAATGACCAATTCACCAATCAGCCAATGAGTTTTGCCCACGAAATCACAGCAAATACTCGGGCTGGATTTACCCAAATAGATTGGGATGGTGATGAAACATCTCCCTCCTCCCAACTGGCTGTAGTTAATTCCAATCTGGATGGGCCTCCCCAATTTAGCGAGGCCCAACAAACCGCCCCTCGATTTAATATGACGCCATCAACTGCTGTAACATCTCAGAAACAAGGGAACTCCGCAAACTTGTCCAAACCACCAGCTCACACTTAACCTGCAATTGCAGCCCAAAGCAAACACAAACGTACCAAAGGAGCCACTGGGGCATGGCAAAACCTCTGGCACCAACGCTACCCAAAGCTGATCCCCGTGAAGTGGCGTTTATTGCTGATGTTAAGAAGAAATGGGCCGAAACTAGAGCGCAAAAAGCTCTACCTCGCTCAACCCTCTCCCACGCAATTCACCTTTATTATGGGCATAACCCTGTTGAATTCTATACAGAGGATTACTTCTCATACTTTGCAGCGATTGCGGAGACATTCCCTATTAACACCACCATCCATGAATCAGTGGAGGGCCACTACATCGATGTGGGCTTCACTGAAGCTGCCCTTGCTGACCATGCTGCCACCCTCCAGGTCATTATTCCACGCGGATCTCTTCGCATCTCCCGCACACGCTCTCACCTGGAGAAAATTTCATGGGTTACTTTTTCCAACCTACCAACGACTGTTGATCCTGAGTCTCTTAAACTGGCACTCCATCGTGGTTTAATGGAGTTTGGGTCTGTTCTTTCAGTGGACTTTAGCGTCCCCTCTTACTATGCTCCCACTCAAAGAGCTCGCACTGCTAGGGCGTCCTTCATCCCCTCCTCCACTGTATCCCTCAACATTGAGGTTATTCCTCGTGTGGCGGTAGTTGGGGCATGCCCTGAGATCTTTTTTGTCGACCCTGATCAGGCGCGCCCCCGGTGCTCATGGTGTAACGCCCTTGGACACTTGTATAGTGGCTGCACAGCTCGAAAACAAGCCCTCTTAGCCACCACCCAGGGGCCTAAACCAGGCCAAAAACGATCCCACGTGGCTGCAGCAGCAATTCCACAACCCACACAATGGGCTCCCGTTCAAGACCTGTCCCCTGAGGCCTTACGCCTAGCAGTTGAAACAGCTAACCCCACTATTGGTATGGGATACCTTCGCGCTCATGCCCCCCTTCCAAAGGGCACCCCCTCCAATCTCCCAGAGTCAACTCCCTCTCTCACCAAGCGCAAGGCATCTCCCACAGGGTGCCCCTCATCAGCCACCCCCACTCAGGGCTCCGCGGCACCCCCACCAACCTCCACCAGCGATTTATCGCATCAACCTTCAACTCCCAATGGAGCTATGCCCACCAGCATGGACTGGCAACTCGCTGCCTGCGGTAGAAGTGCCACCTCAAAGAGTCCTACCCCAACCCCACAGTCCATTTCGCGCGGCTCCTTTGCAGTGCTGTAGGAATGAATATGGACTCAGACTCATCAAATTTGGACACCGCGGAGGTCACCATTGAGCACCCTCAGGTCCTTCCCCTGCAACGGAGTGGGGGCAGCATCCTAGGCTGGCTAACTGGGTCCTCCGCCCCCACCCTCTCCTTCTCCTCAGAACCCTCGACGCTCCTCACAGATTGCAGCTAATAGTCAAGCTAAAGGACTCAAAACTAGCCGCCTCACAGCAGCAGGTTTAAGAGCTGGCAACCCCCAGGACATGGAGGTGAACAGCTATGAGTCCCCATGGCAGCACCCTGGCCCTGCAATCCATCAACGCAAATGGGTTGCGGGACTTTAAACGGAGAGCCCGCCTCCTCCGAAACTTCAGGTCAGCACAAATTGACATCGCTGCTGTCCAGGAGCCCCATATCCTCCCCCATGAACAATCTGCATGGAATGAACAGTTTGGGTGCAACTCCTTCTGGACAAACCATGCCGCCCTTATTGTTTTGAATCCCCGGGTTAAAACCCATTCTTTTTCACAATATCTAGGTGGCCGCCTCATACTGGCCAAACTCACCACTCCTGACTTCTCCTTCTTCGCTGCAAGCATCTACCTGCCTAATGCAGGTCAGGAGCAAAATCGGCTCTTGGAAGAGCTCCTCCAACTCAATCTCCCACGGAATACAGTCCTTTTAGGAGATTTCAACACAACCATAAGTCGCGTCCGTGACTCTTACCGCCCTGCAGCAAAGGAACGCCCTGGATCAAGTCGCCTCAAGGATTTCCTTCGCCTGAGTGGCTTTATAGATGCGCTTCCACCCTCCGCGTCTGGCCTAGGTTGCATGACTAGGATCCAGTATGATGGAGGAGCTTTCCAGTCAGCGTCACGCATAGATATGGCACTGATTGGCCCCCTGCTAATTGGCCGCATCTCCTCTCCCATCTCTCGTGACAACCATCTGAGTGATCACAGGTCACTCACCGTTGTCCTCACCACCACACTTAGACCGTCGCGTAGGTTCTGGCCTAGGGTTGCCCCAGCTCTTCTCAACAACCCCTTCACTAAGGAGAAGCTGTCTATGACCATCCGGGAGACTCTCACCTCCCCCACCCCACCTGCTTGACCACAAGGCTAAATGGGCGGTAGCAAGGATGGCATCACCCGCGTTGCTTACAACTGTGCCAAAGCCCAGATGACTGCAGCTCGCGCCAGAATCAAAAGGGCGGAAGCCAGAATCAGACATCTAGAGCGAAACTGCCAGCCTTCGCCAACTCCCAGATGGTTGGAAGACTGGGAAGCGGCGCAGGAAGCACTCCGCTTGGAGCTCACAGTGCAGGAAGAACGGGCAGCAAACTTTACAACATCTCGTTACTATGCTCAATGGGAACGCCCCACCCGCTTCTTCTTTCAGAAACAGAAAGCCCGGTCAACAGCGCAGGATATTACTGCACTGAAGATTGGCACTACAACCACTTCAGACAAGGAGGAAATCATGCAGGAACTACACCGCTTCTACTCCAGCCTCTTCCATGCCACCCAGGTGGACCCATCGGACATCCAAGACTTCCTGTGGCGGGCTCCAGAGCCGCCCATTGACCCACGGGCTGATGAGGCTCTACTGGCGCCTATTTCCATCCAGGAGGTGATGCAAACCCTTCTGAAATCCCCACGGCTTAAAGCCCCAGGCCCAGACGGAATACCCTTTGAGGTGTACCTTCTGGAACATGCAGTGATAGCCAGAACTCTCCGCGACCTCTTCGCTGCACTCTTGGTGAATGGCGAGGTCCTCTCCGACTCCAGAGGCTCAATCACGACCCTCATTCACAAGAAGTCAGACCGTGAGAACCTGGCGAACTGGCGCCCCATAGCTTTGATCAACACAGACCACAAGCTCTTCACGAAGCTTCTGGCCAACCGCATCACCAAATGGGTGTCACCTCGCCTCTCCCCATCCCAATACGGTTTTATTCCGGGGAGGTCGTTATGGGACAACTATAATGACCTTCACGTGACTTTGACTGCTAACTCTCGTAAGGTGAATGGCTTTGTGGCTCTCCTGGATATGGAGAAAGCATATGATCGAGTAGCCTGGAAGTATATTGATGCTTCCCTGGCCCGCTTCCATCTCCCACCCACAGCTAGGCGCTGGATATCAGCGCTCTATGACCAGCTCCACACTAGAGTCCTGGCGCCAATGGGTTTTACAGTGGCAGTACCAGTTGGACAAAGTCTCCGGCAAGGGGACCACCTGAGCCCTATCCTTTTAACATCACCCTTGACCCCCTCTTGGCCTCCTTACAGGACAAGCTAACAAGGATTCTGGTCCCAGGTAAAGCCCCCACACGCACCATGGCATTTGCAGATGACACCTCCATTGCATTTGGCTGCCCTGGGGATGTTGCCCTCGCTGCTGTGACCATTGAGAGGTACACCAAGGCGTCCAACGCTATGGTCAACACCTCCAAGACAACAGTTGTACAGGTCGGCTCCCCCACCTTCCCCCCACCATTTGGTATTGAACCTGAGCGCGGTACCTTCCGTCACCTGGGCGTTCTCACCAACCAATAAGGAGTTGCGCTAAAAGACAATGAGGACTTGCTCCTTGCAGCAGTTAACTCCAGGATTACCAGCTGGAACCGGCGGCACATCACCCCCAGGGTCGAGCTCTGATGGCCAATGTGTTCCTTCTCTTCAAAATCTGGTTCCTAGCGCACGTCTGCCCATTCACAGATGCCTTTTATACGCGGCTCAATGTACTCCTCCGCTGTTGGATCTGGGGCTCAAACCATCCACCAATGGCCCTCTCAACCATTGCCCGACCCTGCAATGAAGGGGGACTAGGGCTTCTGGACACGCGATCCCACGCCACCACAATCTTCCTGAAGTTCCTATGGCCGATTGTCTGCTGGGACGCGACCCCCATGCCCCAATGGGCGCCCGCCCTCCGCCAGTCAGTGTCAGCAGCTCTGGGTTTTCCTAGAGCATCTCTGACCTCATTAGGGAGTGGCTCACAAACCACCCAGGCCATCGCCTAAAACCATCCTCATCCCCCTACTGGAACCAGGCTCTCCTTGCCCTGAAACGAGTAGGCGCGCGGATCCACCATGCCTTCCCATACAGAAGGAAAAGTCCTGGCCTCAGCCCACGTCGCCATGCAATTGTGCACAATGGACAAGTTGTCACAACTCGCCTCAACCCCCAAGATCGTCCTCCCATCCGCCCAAGACTCCTTGAGCTCCTCCCTCCCTCCGTGAGATTTGACCTTAAGGTATTGTGGAAGGACATCTATCACCCCATCCTGTCAGCAAAGGTGTCCAACACCTTATGGAGGGTGCTCCACTGTTCATACAGGACAGGGACCGGACTGGCCCTACCTTCCAGCACCAAAGCTGCCCCCGCTGTGTGGAGCCTATTGACTCCCACCTCCATCGTTTTTTCACCTGTCCAGGTGTCGCCACATTTTGGCCAAAGGCCCGCGCGCTCCTCCATGCTCAGCCCTGGTCTGGACACCCTGTGCAAGACCTCATGTTTGAGCAGACATTGCCTGGTTGCCACCGACCCCTCCATGTCCTCGCCTATGCCACAGCCATCTGGACCATCCATAACTCCTTCCTTCGTGCTGCCTTTGACCAGCAGGTGTGGACCCTTCCACACATGATCACCCACTTTCAGGTACACTTTGAGATGGCCCTGAAGGTCTGCACTATGTCGCCAACCCTCCCCGCTCAGTTGTCACTGCAGCACGGCTCTGGCGCGCAAACCCCCTCCCTTTCTCGATGCCTCCTCCCTCCTCCCTTCCCTCGCCTCAGGCTCTTAGGAGCCCAGGCGTAATTCAATAAACATCGATGAATCCCCCTTGGGTTGGGACCATCTAGTACTAAAAAAAATTATCAGAGTTCATTAGAGCTTTAGTTTTTTTTATCTTCAAGGAAATTATTGCTTGTGCTTCAATTGGGGACTCCTTGGTAGGGTAAAGAGTAAGGATTAAGGATTCTGAGAAGAGAAGCTGAGCTGAGATGGTAATTGCTGCAAGACTCCATAAGACTCTGCGTGACCAGAGGATAGGCCATAAACTAGGATCTGAGCTGGATCAAGTTAAGTGGATAAGGAATAATCCCTATTGAGGACATCTAGAGTATTTTGAGGAGAAATACCAGTCAAGCATTGGACCAGACACTAGTGATTTATTCAACTACAAATAATAGTCTTCATATTATTATCAATCATATATCATATATCATCAGACAACACAAAGAGTGCACAAACTGAACCTGTACAGTTAACAATTAGGGTTAATATTTGTAAACAAGCAGCGAAGCCCCTAGATTTAAAAAATTGATGATCAATACAGGGGCCAATAGTTAAGCTAGATCTTAATAATTGTTGCTTAATACAGGTGGTTGTTGAGTAGAATATGCCAATCAAGATGTCATATAAGGAAGGATTAAAAGATGCTAACGTTTTGGCAATGCGTTACATGGAAAAGTAACAACATTGGAAAAGGAATAAGAAGATTTAGTTTAAGAAGTTTTATAATTAAAGATGAAATGTGAAGTGGTTCACATTCGTTTGTGTTCTCTCAGCTCAGATGTGGAGCAATAAGTGAAGAAAATTGAAGAACTGAAGCTTTGGAAATGTGAATGTGACCCTATATGGTGAATGACACTAAAGAAGATACTCATGATTTAGGAAAAGGACTTGCAGCCTAGATATGGAACTGTCTAGTGCTTCAAGAAAACCCTTTCTACCAGACATCTACTAAAGATGAAGATTTTCAGCAGGTCCAACTCAGGTTGAAATTGGGTCCATTTGAAATAGTCCTGAAGATCAGAAGGGCCAACTTGGGTTGAAATTAGGTCTGCTCAAAATAGTTTTGAGGAGCGAGGTGTTTAGATGAGAAATTAGATAAGACATTGGATGAAATTGAAAAAGAAAGCAATCAATTCAGAGTATTGGATTACAATCCCAATGAAAAGTGCAAGGTCAAAACAGGAAGTAATCGATCCAAGATAGTGGAAGGAATTATTTGACCCAATATTATCAATCAATGAGGCGGAAAATGCTGGAGATGAGGGTCATCAATTCAAGAAGAAATTGGATAAAGTTAACATTAATATATCATTTTACATGATTAAGGGATCATTTCCAGAGCCATCAGTGGATTTATTTCAAAAAGTTTTTGGATGACAAAAAATGCCAAAAATCGTTTTATAAAAAAAAGAAAAAAAAACTGATAAGGGCAATTGAATGTAACTGCCAATTATAGAGGTATTCAAATTTTTGAGAGATACAAACTCTCAAGTATTGGTTGCTGAAATAAGAAATGATATTATGACCTGTTGGATGAATGACAAGTTAGGATTTAAGCCTAATGAATGAAACATTTCCACCCCTAGTGCTTGGTTTGAGTTCGAAACCTGCACTGGCTAGAAAACATTCTTGGTGCGGTATATTTGTCCCAAGGTTGATCCACCTTGATAATTTTTTTTTGAATGGAAACATTTATTATTTGCCAAAGTTGACAAGTGTTGCCTATACATGAAGAAACAGTACTGCTGGTCATATAGTGAAGAAGGTCAATACTAAAAACTGAAAGTATTGGATCTAAAAGTAAATAAATTGCATTGTTCCCAGAGGATTACTGAACCATTAAAATGGCCATGTCCTAATATTTTGGTCAAGTCCTAAAAGAGGACCATTGGACCAAATTCTTTTGTTAAATCTTAAGGGAATAAGAATTTGAACCATGAAAATTAGTAGGTCAAAGTATACCTAGAAACTAGTTTAATGTTGTGGAAAAGAATGACTTCCGACCTAGTTATTGGTTAAGTTCCATTGCCATAGAAAAATACAAAAAAATACAAAAATGTATAATATATTAATATATGTATTATTGGTCCATTATTTTTGGACCTACGATGAGATGAGATTGCCAGCATGGGTTGCCAAAAGTATTAATCTTTCTGTCAATCAAGAGCAACTTGCTGATCTGATGGAAAGACAGCAGGAGGAGGTTCTCAAATTATTTGACAAGTATTAGGAAGTATTTGCTCATGACAACCACAATTTGGAATGTACAAGGCTGTATCCTTAAAGTTGACATCAGGGAAAATTTTCTAATAAGAATGAGACCAGTTGAACGGTTGAAGGCGGCCAAAGAAGTATTGGAGGAAGAAATCAGTAAACTAGTGAAGCATGGGCTTCTAGTTCCGTTATTGAGTCCCTGAGTGAGCCCTATCCTAATAGTGAAGAAGGACAGCTCTGATCAGGTGGCAATCAATTATTGGAAGCTGAATAAGATTAGAAAGAAGGATTTTTATCCACTAGCACAAATAGATGAGCGCTAGATCTATTGGGAAAAGCAAAGTATATCTTTGCAATGGATCTAATATCTGGATATTGCAAATCGATTTGTCAAGGGAAGACCAAGAGAAAAATGCGCGATTATCACCGCACAGGGGCTTTATCAACCAACGAGGATGCCCCAAAGTCTATGCAATGCGCCTGTGAAGTTTCAGAGGGCCATGGACGCTATCTTAAATGACCTGAAGTTGTCATGCGTCCTGGTGTACTTGAACAATATAAATGTGTTCATTATGACATTCACTGACCATTTACACCACTTGGAAGAAAATTTCAAGAGACTATCCATGGCTAACCTGAATGATCAAGATGAGGAAGTGCCACTTCTTCAAGAAAGAGTTAAATATCTGGTATTTGTAATTAACTCTAGTGGACTGCAGTTTCAAGCCCAAAAATTGAAGCCATACTACAAATGGCTGTACCAAAGAGTGTCAAAGATTTCTAAATGTCACTTGGAATGGTCAGATACTATTGAAGATTCATTCAGGATTTTGTAAGAATCACCAGCCCCTCTTCTGCTTGCTTAAGGATCCAAAGAAGGACTCAAGTGGAGTCAAGAGGCACAGAGTTTTTTAGATGAATTACGTCAGTCTTAATAGATTCTCCAATATTGAAATATATGAATTATGATCAAGACTTTATAATACAGATTGATGATTCATTAACGGCGATTGGCGCTGTCCTGAGCAAGTGGATTCACTTGGGGATGAACACCCGTTAGCATATATGAGCCATAAACTCTCAGCAGTTGAGAGGAATTACACCATGAATGAGCATGAATGCCTTGCGGTACTTTATGCCTGTAAACAGTCTTGGGCGTATATTCATGAAACGCACTTCAAAGTTATGATGGATAACTCCTCGTTGAGTTGGCTACACAATTTTAAGAAAACTAAAAGAACAATTGGATTGATGGGCCTTAAAGCTACAAGCTTATGATTATGAGACATTCCACCAATCTGGAACTTCTCATCAGAATGCGGATGGCTTATCAAGGTTACCAATGGTCCAAGTGGTATACCAGCAAGTGGATGAGCTATTCTAGAGATAATGGTTGAAGGAGAAAGTTGGAACAAGCCCCAAGAATTCTAAGGTGCCCTTCATAAAGTAATGTAAAACACCAAGGCCATGGATGGACAAGATTTAAGATAATCAATGTAAGGTGATTAATATTCTTAAGCCATTGAAAAGAGCGGCTATTGTTAAAGCCTCTCATAAGGTTGTTGGGAATGGAGGCTTAAGGAAGATGGCCAATCTTATTTTCCAGTATTACTACTGGGAGTCCATCAACTAAGATATAGAGGATTATCTGGCTTGCTGTGTGAAGTTCCGGTTGCACAAGCCTCACAAGAACATGACTGGATACCAACTAGTCCTCCCTGGTTTTGATTGGCATATGGTGTCCATTGACGTGATGAGACCATTAACCATGAGTATCAGGGTATTCAAATACATCATAGTTGCGTTTGACCATCTGATGAGATGATTTGAAAAAGGCCCTGGCAAAATTAGACGCTACAAGCACTGCAAGGTTTATCCTGGATCAAGTAGTATATTGACATGTATTCCCACAGGTCTTGTTGAGCAATAGTGGAACAAATTTCACATTTCATGTGATATTGTAATTGAATATATAATGGTGATCCAAAGAGTCGTGTCAGTACCTTACCAGCCAGAGACAAACGGACATGTAAAACAGGTCATTGGAATGCTGGCCATGACTCTGAGGAAGCTGGTCGCAGGAAGATCTTCTGCATGAGAAAATACCTTAGTTCAGTGATGTTTGCATAATTATAAGTTATCATACAGTGATGGGAAAAATGCCATTTGAGTTGCTATATGGAAGGAAGGCCGCATTGCCACTAATGGTATTTGGTGGTGGAAACAAAAATGAGGGGTGGGTGCCAAGCAGTACCTGATCTGATTGTCATATATCCAGATCCTAATGCAACCGCAAGCATTTGGTATGACTTTAAAGAAAAGGATCAGAGAAAAATGACGTATGATAAGAACCAACTGGTCTTATCAGAACTCCAAATAATAAAAAAAGTTGCCTATTGCGATACCCATAGTTTTAAGAGAAGAAACAAGTTAGAAGCATTGTGGTCAGGTTCGTTTAAAATTATTGCCAAGACAGTGACAGATGCCTATTCCATCAAGAACCTCTTGGATGGAAGGATAGTGAATTAAATCCATGCTAAGTCCTTAAAGAAGTAGATAGATAAAAAAAAATAAAAAAGATGGACTGCTGAACCGAGTGAATGTCATGTCCCTTTATAAAAAAGAGAAGAAAAATAAAAGAATAACAAAACTTTAGTGGAGAATCTTTCTGCTCAATCTCACTTTGATCGCATTTTACTAAGAAAAGCGTTTAATTTTTACTGCCATCTGGCCACGCCCATTTTCCAAAGATGACCGCAGATCTGCCACCTGTTGCTCCAATGTGGGTTATTAGTGCTCCACCGCTTAGCGTTTTCTGCCCTTCAGGAAAACGTGTCAAATAAGGTCTAATAGCCCACCATATTCTTCAAGATTTGTTTTGTCCCCCCACAGGACTTCGCACTCCACCTGGCGCGCATCCACCCTTCTTGCCCCCATACTCTCGCCCTCCCACGTTCTAACACACTATTTTGCCAAGGGTCAACTATGGGCGTTTTTTCCCATATGCCAACAAGATAATTATCAAAGTCGCCACAGCTGCATTTTTACCAGCTGGCTTTATCAATTTCTGCCCTTTTAAAGCTATTTTATATTTGCTTCCAAACAGAGAAGGATGCTGCAACATCAGCTTCTACTTCCCTAATTTACAAAAATACTCCTATCCCTACCAACTGAACTCGCCTTCCTTCAGACACCACATTGGTGGTGTCCTTCACATCCCTCCCATATCACCTACCACCCAAACTGATTTATGACCAGTTGATGGCAGGGCTTTTGGCTTATGGGACACAGCCCAACCTTGTCTTCGCTGTTCCTTCTTGAACAGAGCGCCCTGCTGCACCTTGGGTCACTGCCACCATTATCCCACACCACCCTGCTATAGCCCAACAGATCCTCCATGCTCATATTGCTGCAGCACCTGAGCATTTTTTTGGCTCAGGTGGATAATGGTTGCCAAATTTGTCCCCTCTGTTTTGGACTTAACCATTAAAATAATCCTGCGCCCAAGCCAATTCCTCTGATGTTGCCTCTGAGTCATATTCAGAGGATTCCAAATGGGGCGTTTTGTTGCCCCTCCCACTCAACGTTCTTGTTTGATGGGCCAGAGTGAAAATCTAGCTCCACCAAACCCACTCACACTATCCCTCCTAATTTCACCCACATTAATCAAAAACAGGCCTGGACCACCATTTGAACCCAAGAGGTCCATCAACTTATGCCCACCCAAATTCTCCAGCCAATATTGCAGTAAACCAAAATCCATGGGAGCTATTGGCTGAGATTGATATATCAGGTAACGTTGTACCAATGAGGACACTGGTAGACCTCTCAGCCTACTCAGTTGTGTTTGGACCAAATTCTACAATTCTGATTTTTACAAATCCCCATCCCTAAGCGATGTACACCTAAACCCAATGCCACCCCCTACAAAAGTGACCACCAGCTCACCTTAGCAGTGGTGGCCTCGCCCCATTGCCCAATCCTACGCAAAGTGGTGGCCCAATCCATTTCCCAATTCCACCAAGGGCTGAGCACAATTGATTTCCCCCCTGATTTCCCCAAAGCAGCACAGGAAGAAATAACCATATTAGCCATTGAAGCCACTAATGTGGTCATTCATGTGGCACAATTAGCAGATTTTGACTCATCTGCAAAAATCATCTGACAAATTATCACCAAATTTTATCAACTTCCCAAAGCCCACATTCAAGCTGAACACCAAGTAGCAGAATTTGTTGAAGCTATCTACCAAGCAGATATTAAGTAAGTAACCAATATTTATTCATATCCACCCCTCCACGCTGATGCCCCCACACCCTGAATCTCCGCTTTTGTCCATTTATAAAATGAATACAGTGATTCTGACCAGCCAAATATAACTTTAAAAGCGCCGCCTGAGCCCCCCTCACCCTCTGCCATGGTAAATTAGTGGTATTCCGCTTCCTGTCAGGTTAGAGTTTAATTTTGGTCTTTTTTATATTGGTTGGTTTTTAGTTTTTTTATCTGTTTGATTCTT
Organism: Massospora cicadina; assembly: GCA_022478985.1. Classification (NCBI taxonomy): domain Eukaryota; kingdom Fungi; phylum Entomophthoromycota; class Entomophthoromycetes; order Entomophthorales; family Entomophthoraceae; genus Massospora; species Massospora cicadina. The sequence continues at coordinate 122,969 of JAKSZP010013196.1, forward strand.
TCAGTCATATTTTTTTGCTCATTGAGCATTGGTAATGTCTGTCCCCTGGTCAGCTTGCCTTGGTCAAACAAAAACTAAATATAGTGGGGAAAAAATAAAAAGAGTGTTCTTGAAGGACCACTGAACCATTAAGATGGTTAATTCCTGAAGATTTGTTAAGTTTAAAAAGAACCACTGAACCAATTTAGATGGTTAAATATTCAAAAAATAAGTCTTCCAAACCGTATAAAACTGTTAGGTCTAAGTATACCTCAGAACTAGTTTGGGGGAATAAGTAAAAAAATTGGAATGCTGAACCAAGTGAAGGTCGTGTCCCATATATAAAAGAAGAGGAAAAGTAAAAGTATTGATTAAAATATAGCAGGAAAAATTAGTAAAACGCACAGAAAAAGATATATTTTTATAATTTTTTATTGGTTATCCTTGACTTGGGGATGATTCCACCTAAGTTGCCTCTTGGGGGAGGGAGGATATATCGCAATAGGAGTGAACAAACCATCAAAATCTATGTGAGATTAGATGCTAGCAAGGACTAGACCTACTCAAAGCCAAGTTTGTTGAGTGGAGGCTGATCCCTGTGAGAAGGCGACTAGTGTAAGAGAGATGGAAATGTGAGTACTTACCAAATGAAAAACTCTAGATTAGGGAGGGAAGCAACAGAACAAGAAGAGGCAGTTGTCAAATAACCCCAAGTAATCCTGATATGGCACCAGAGCTTAAAGATTAGTCTTGAGCACTTTGTGATGTTCTTTGTCAAGTACATTGGACATATGAGCCAGCATCAAGCAAGGGATACTAGGTGGGGGTTGCTGAATCATGCCCCCTATTAAAACTATCTGGGGAAGATACTAATGGGATGTGTCAGAAATGAGATAATCATGCATGGAGCGAATGGCATCCTGCAGACAACAACTATGAACTTCTTGGAACAAAAGCAGAATGAGTGATGGAAGACAGGAGAGGTGGGAAGCTTTATGGCCCAACTTCAAAGATCTTGGCCGGCAAAGTGAAGAGAATAGGCTACAACGTCTTGATCTAGGATGTTTTCAAGATTGGAGGGGTTCAGAGCTATGGACAAAGCCTCAGCTACCTGGGCTTGCAATTATGCATAGGGGAGTTTAAAATGTTCACTGTTTCCGATGGCTAGTTCAGTTGACAGAACAGATGGCTTGTAAAACTGGCTAAGTCAGAAAAGGAATTCTAGAAGAAAGTCCAATCTGGTGAGGAACAATCTTTTGAGAGTGAAGGCATTGCTTCAGGAGGTTCAATGATGTTTGTAGGGGTATCTGCAAATGGAACTAAATCCAGGAGTATAAAAAACACTAACTCAGGAATCAATAACATAGGGAGATTTTGTTGTGAGTTGTTTGAGACAATTGCTAACCTGGTTCTGTCAGGGTTGGATACTGTTTCTGGTGCTTCCATGTAAGGGCTGACCACGGGTACTTGATTTGGAGTATGAGTCCTGGAAGGACCATAGAAGAGGTTCCATCGCGCAGATTTGCTAATCAGTTGAAAGAGCTGAAGTTCTTTATCAAACATGCTGTTGAGCAGTTGTTGATACCGAGGCCAAATTTGACATATGAGTTGGATGAGAGGGGGGATGTCATACTTTTATAATAGTCAACATTATGCACTTTAGAATAAATTAAGCTCTAATATCATAAAAGTATCTACAAATTAATGAGATAAGCTCTCTGGAGAAAAATTAAGAATGATATGAGCCAAGAGATTATTATGAGCTAATAACAAGGGAGAATATAAATTAGTATTCTTAATTGTGTTGAGAAACAAACATCAACAGCAGGTATATCATGTCAAGGACGAGGAGAAAGATCAGGAAATCGAGGACACCAGACAAAAAAACCTGAATATAACAATAGGACATATGCCCTGATGGGGTGAAACTAGATCCTGTAATCAGTATCATCATGAGTAAATTTATCAGCCCAGAATGACAGAAGGTCGTAGGGACCACACTCTGAGTAGGCGGTAGCAAGGAGGAAAAGGAAAAGAGCTGCATTCTAAGGTTTTCCTTAGCAGCGTTGAGTACAGATAAACTGTATTCCATTTGAACCCAAGAAGTATTTGACCTGGTGTCTGAAGCAATATTCTCCTTTCCCAATCCTATTATCGCTAGAAATCTAGGCAAGAGGGGGGATGTGTTGGAATTTTTTGCCCACATTTCCAGCTGTCTATATTACCATGGGTCACTAGGGATAATTCCCTATACCGAGTGAATTGAATATCAGTTGACCCTGATTTTTTGGTTAACAATTTTTGGGGGATTTTAGGTAATTTGCCTGGTTTGAATCTGTCAGGGATCATTCTGGGTGAATGCCTAAGATCTTGTTGGACAGAGTTGCCTTTAAATGGGGTCATCTGATAGTTGATTGATGATTAACTATCAGGTGTACCAATTGGGTTTGGTTGGGTTTGATCACAGACCAATTGGGAATCTAAGGAGCAAGTTGCAAGGCGAGTGATGCCACCTGCAACTAGCAAATTGGTCAGTTAATTCATGACCTTCCATAATGGGTAACAAGTCCCATTAGCTAAGAAAGTTGCTCACCAATTATAGTTTTTTCACTGATCAAGTAGAAAACATTAGGGACGCGTTTCATGACTATTCCATTTTAAGTTCAAGGATGTCCAATGATGGATTTCTAACCATGATTGAGAAGACCATCGCTGATGAGATTACAAAGGGTAATTCAATGGCAACGGCTGCTATTTTATAGCTGATGCACCAACTGTGTGTTGGTCGCCAAATTTTCTCTATAAATTCCCCTGAGAATTTGCTTATTAAAAACAGTTATTAAAGAATTCTTTATTAGTTTTAGTATTATTCATTTTTAAGGAAATTATTTATGGGTGCTTTAATTGGGGACTCTTTAGTAGGATAAAGAGTAAGATCTAGGATCCTGAGAAGAGAAGCAGAGCTGAGATAGGAATTGCTGCGAGGCTCCATAAGACTCTTCGTGACCAGAGGATAGGCCATTGTTGAGTTGTTGACTGAATCTAATTGTCGAATATTTGATAGGGACATAATAATGTAACGAGCTTTATTTTATTATAAATCATATTGGATATCAGTGATGTAGATCAGAGATATTTTAAGCTTATGTACAGCTTAAGATTTGTGGCCTAGCAATTCCACTTAATAATATTTAACTATGATGACATGGGCATGGGGGCTTTGTTGGTTTAGTTGGACCTAAAATAATAGCCAACTAAATGACCCATGCACGTGGGCTTTGTTGGTCTATGTCAAAATTAGTTTTTAATATCAATTGAGTTTTTTTTGAATTAATTACTAATTAGTGGTACAAATTTCCTTGGTATGTGCTGCCAATTGCTTGAGATGAGTATTGGTTCAGCTATTTGCAGATGCGTTAGGAATGCTGTCTTGAGTATAATTCTGAGTTTGAGACTGACTCTGAGATGTTTGGGATGGCTCAAGTTAAATGGATTGTAGACCCTCAAACAAACTCATTACTTTCTCTGTCCAAGTGCCATAGAAATTGAGGCGTCATGGGTAAGAGGTGGTGAACATCAAACCCTATAAATTATCCCAAGTTCATAGTAATAAAATATAATCAAATATCGATTATCAAATATTTTTACAGTTCTATAGTTTAATTTATAAGCTTTTAGCGTTAATACTTTACGTTGTATTAGGTTGAGGATTTACTTAGGATCAGGAAGATCAGGGCAGCGTGCCATCGTCTAAGTAATTACAGAAGAATACAACTTCAAGTAGAATTACCAAGGAGTTATATCTTAACTATAGTCACCTTTTAGTCTGTTGTCTTCATACAATAGATGTTTGAAACTTCGCCTTACCGCATTAGAAGAACCAGCCATTCTTAATAGACCAAAAATTCAACAATTGGCGCTCATGGCTGGGAATGCAGATGGTAACCATGCAGAGCAGGAGAGCAACCCCTGGCTATATCAATTTTTCCAGAACGAATTTGCAAAATTTCAAGACTCAGCGGACATAATGAGTCATCAAATTGATAATCTTAATGAAGAAGTTACTTTTATTAATAAGGCAAATAATGATTTACATAAAGAAGTGAATGAGTTAAAAAAAATATAGAAAAAGATCAAGTCATTTCTGCACTTCAATTGCAAATGACCATATTGAATGAGAAAATTACAAAGTTGAAGGATTGTCAAAGCCAGCACGCCCAAAGCAAAAATAAGGATAGTGACGAATTTGAACATTATGAAATTAAATATGAGCCATGTCATGAACTGCCACATAGAATGATTGCTTTGGCCAACCCAAGCTCCTCTAGCCGCTATGCAGTGCCTCAACGCCCTAGTACATATGGCCCAAGCCATCAAAGAAGCAATTCTAATAACCCTGGGTGGGAAAGCAATAATTACAAACCAGTGAACCTGCCTGCATTGACAAGAATGGAAGTATCACCACATTTGTCAAACGCTTTGAATTGGCTATGTATGGGGCCAGCGACCGCAACAAAGCAACTACTATTATTAACTGCTTGAATCAGTGGAGCATTGAGTTGTTTATGCCCCATATCAATGAAAACCCAACTTATGCTGAAGTCAAAGAGAATGTGCTTTTTTGAACTTGGAGGTCCAGAATGGATGTTGACCAGAAAATCTAAAATTTTGATATTTAGTTAAAAAAGATGAAGACATTGATGAATTTGAGGATTGATTCTATTGCAAAGCTCAAGTTCTCCTAGGCGCTAAGGCTACGGTCAATTTTGACACTAAAGTTTGCATTAGAGCATGCAGTACAACCTTACCAAAATTTGTTGAACGTTTTAATGCCTTCCCTTGTACAATACCTTACAACATCTTAACTAGTTGATTATCTTCGCAGATGTTCACAGAACTATGGCCCTCTTAGTACTGGGTACAAATCAGGACCTGCCTCTGTTGGGAAATTCATTGAAGCTGATAAGAAGATTGAAAATGATTCGTTTGTGAAAACTGAGCAGAACTCAGATGCAAAACCTACACGCTCAATAAATGATATTACCTGCTATAAATGCAACTGTAAAGGGAACTTTGCCTCTCGATGCTGTCAGTGCAACATCAATGTAGTCCTTCATGACAATGTGTAGGAGAAGGGAAAAGAACAAGCACAGTAGATGCGGGATGCTCTATTGTGCTAGAAAAACCAGTCCCACCTGATTAACAATAATATGCAGGCCACGGGGCCTTGCTTAATGATGTAATGAATTCCATTTTAGTACCTAATGAAGATTCTACAAATGTACATGCGGTAACTCGCTCTCAGAGTAAGGTTGTCATACCTGAGGCCTCTAAAGTAGTAGCTAAACTGTATGTACAAAAAATAATTGAAAATATTCCAGCAGAAGGTCCAAGCAATGCATCCAATACCCCAAGCCTGAAAGGGGTCAATATAGCAATGCCAATTGACAAATTCATCCATGAATGTCCTAGTATTGGAAATACTCTGAAGAACACTCTTAATTCTCTGGATTCTTCACATATTCACTTAGTAAATTCTATTGATTCCTACTACTCTGAGTGCACTTGTGTGGATATTCTAGTCAACAAAATCAAAGCTGATGCTATTGTTGATAGTGGAGCATCTGTAAACATAGTTTCCACAAAGTTGAAGAAACTGAAAATTGCGCCAGACATTGACCATCATTGGGAATATGGGACCACAGGCCCCAACAGCACTAAGAGTGAAGGAGCTTATAGCGCCTTACCACTGCAATTTGGAGCTTTAGTAGTAGCAGCACCCGCAATAGTGCTTCCAAACACCAATTATGACATCTTAATTGGAATGAGTTTTTTAAGGACCTATGGGATTTCATGCAATTTTAAAGAAAATGTTTTAACAATATTAGGCCAATCACTTCTGATTTATTACTCTTGTGACAATACAAAGCCCGCAAGCCATTGTCAAAACTTTATTAATATATCTTATGCTGATGGAATAATACCAATAGGATATATTCAGCAGGGAAATCGAAGCCATTCTATGCCAACTGCTATAAATGAAAATCGAGGAATACTCCTACATGTGAATAAGGATGTGACAATAGCTCCATGCCATCAACTGGTTATGAGGACTGGAACCATGATGGATATTCCAGAAGGACTATACGGTGAAGTTATGTCCCTGTGACATCATTCTCAAATGGAACCTTATGTGGCGCCTCAAATACTTATACCAGGGTATGGGGAAATTGATGTCCTATTAGCAAATTTGACCAGCCAAATATTTAAAGTCAAGACATATCAAGTGGTTGCATTCGTGCATCTGTTTCCAAGGGATGAATTAAAATTAGCCATCAAATTTGGCGATTTATCCAAGCTAGGTTTATCAAATGAAACCCTTGGGGCACATACTGTAATTCCTTGAGAATCGTTTACTGGATTATCAGAACAACAGTAGGATGAAGCACTATAGTTGTTTGAACAATATTCCGAAATTTTCACAAAAGATGATCAAGGTTTAGATTGTGCAAAAAGAGTCCAGCATTTTTTTGACACTGAGGACCATGCACCTATTAGAATGAGGCCAATTTGGCACCCCAGGGCTAGTGACAAAATAGTCAGAGAAGAGCTAGAAAAATTGCTAAAAAGCAGAATGATTGTGCCATCTAAGAGTTATGGGCCAGTCCAGTTTTAATTATAAAGAAAAAAGATGGCAGCAATCGAATTGTGATTGATTATCAATGCATAAATGCCATTACAAAAAAGAGCCCTTTTATTGCCTAGAATTGATGATGATTTGGATCGTCTGGGAGGGGCGAAATACTTTACTGCAATGGACCTTATCTCAGGATATTGGAAAATTGAACTGCCTCAAGAGGAGCAGGAGAAGTGCGCAATGATTGCTACTCAAGGACTATTTCAACTGACGCGCATACCACAGGGGCTGTATAATGCGCCAGCAACTTTTCAATGAGTGATGGACACAATTTTGGGGGATCTTAAATTATCCTGCGTACTGGTTATTTGGATGATATCAATGTCTTTTCATGAACGTTTTCCGAACATCTGGAGCACCTTGAACAAGTTTTTAAATGACTGTTGAAGGCTAATCTGAAGATAAAACCTAGAAAATGTCAATTCTTTAAAGAACAATTGGAATACCTTGGGTTCGTTATTGATGCCAAAGGCTTGCGGCCTCAACCTCAAAAGGTGGAGGCAATTAACAATATTTAACCTCTGAAAAGTATGAGGGATGTTCAAGTGTTCTTAGGCATGGTAGGGTACTATCAAAGATTTTTAGAAGGGTTCACAAGGATTGCTGAGCCCCTATTCCATTTGCTGCAAGGAGGAGCTCGATTTTGCTGAACAGAAGAATGCCAACAGGCCTTTGAGGCTTTGAAAACCAGAATGAGCTCCACGCCTATTCTTCGATATCCCAATTTCAGTAGGCCTTATTATCATACATACTGACACCTTGTTGACTGCAATTGGGGGTGTGCTATCTTCAGATTGGGGAGGATGATGAGGAGCATTCAGTCACTTATTGCAGCAGGACGCTGAATAAGCATGAGCGTAATTATACAGTGACCAAACGAAAGTGTTTAGCTGTAATCTACACATGTAAACAATTTTGGGTTCACATTCATGGTACCAAGTTTCAAGTAGTAATGGATCACAGCTCGTTAAGATGGCTCCACAACCTCAAGGAACCTGAAGGATGATTAGCCCGCTGGGCTTTGAAATTACAAGAATATGATTATGAAATTATTCATAGAGCTGGAGAGGCCCATCAAAAAGCAGACGGATCATCAAGACTTCCTATTGTAGCTGTCCTGAGCAGTTTGGCTGATGAACTTCATAAAAAGATGATTAATTGAAAATATGAAGATGAGCCAACTGAAGTGAAAAAAGTGATTGAAAAAGCATTAACTGACACTAAATATCAGAATGATTTTTATATAAGCTCAGGCCCAATGGGCAGCATAAATTTTCCCAAAACCTCAAACCAAATAGAAATTATTACACAAGCGCACAAGGCTGTGGGGCATGGAGGATTAACCAAGACGCTAGAATTAATTCAGTCAAATTACTACTGGGATTCAATGTGATTTGATATTCAAGATGTACTCAACAAATGTCATTCTTACCAGATTGCAAAGCCTATGAAATTGAATGTGAAGTATCATTTAATCAAGCCCAACTGGGCTTGCCATACCATATCAATAGATGTAGTTGGCCCCTTGCCTGTGAGCAGCCTAGGCAACAAATACGTAATTGTTGTTATTGACCATCTAATGAAATGGGTGGAAGCAAAGGCAATCTGAGACGTCAGAGCCTTAACTACTGCTAAGTTCATTATGGATAATTTAATTTACAAGAATGAATGCCCACAGATAATCTTGATGGATAATGGCACAAATTTTACTGCTCAGATGGTACAACGGTTAAATGGGTTGATGTCTATCAAAGGAGTGTTATTAACACCATACCATCCTGAGACTAATGGTATGGTAGAGCGAGTGAATGGCACTCTAGTCAGCATTTTATGCAAAAACGCAGCCCTAGCGCCTTTTCAATGAGCTACCTCTATTAGTGCTACCGTGTTTGCATGCAATATTGGACATCACAGCAGTACCAGCCACTCTGTGTTTTGATTTCTGTATGGTAGACAGCTATCTCTTCCTCCATTATTATATTCAGTACTCAGTTCAACTGAAGCAATTAGCCTGAATAATTATGTTGAGCAGCTAGTGAAGACCTTAATCAGGTTGCAATCTGAAGTTTACTAAAACGTGATTAGTCAACAAAAAACTAGTTAAAAGAGCCATGATGACACTAAACGAGCAGCAGTGACTAAATTTAAAGAGGGAGACTTAGTAGTATATTGTGATACTCATAGCGCAGGCCGCGCACACAAGCTTGCCTCACCTTGAAAAGGTCCGTTTATTGTAATGGAGAAATCATCTGATGATGTATATACTATAAAGAATCAAGGCAGCTGGGTTGTGAATCAAGTACACGCTAAGTTCCTTCATCTGTTTTATAAAGAATAAAAAGAAAAGAAATAATAATAAAAATAATAATATTAATTAAATTAAAATAAGAAAAAGGTATAAGAAGTATTATAAGGATATTAATGATATTAATAAAATATTAAAAAAATAGAAAAGTTAAGAAATAATTAACTATAAAATTTTATTCAGAAAGATGTGCCTTTTCATCATCAAAACTAGGTAACTCAATTTCGGAAGGGGGAAGAGTTAGATCAAATTGGAGAAATGCAAATTTCAAACAAATCTTGACCCAATGAGAAGTTTGATAAACAGTACTCGGAGCCAAGGGGCTTGCTTGGGTTTATTGATGATTTTTGTTTTACTAAGGGACACAAAACCAAACCCTCAAGGATCGTGGAAGCATAGCTGGTCAATCCAGCTTGTGAAATCGTGGGCAACATGCCCAAGTTAACCATAGCGCGCCACATAGACTTGCTTAGTTATAAGAAGATTCGTCAGTCAGTGGCAGAAAGACTATTGAGGTATCATTCATACTTGGATGAGCAAGAAAAGTTGGACATTATGAATCAGAGAAAAGAATACCACCATTTATATCCAGTCAAGGCGGGGGAAATGTTGAGTTGTTGACTGAATCTAATTGTCAGATATTTGATAGGGACATATAATGTTAATGAGCTTAATTTATTATGAATCATATCAGATATGAGTGATATAGATCAGGAATATTTTAAGCTTATGTACAGCTTAAGATTTGTGGCCTAGCAATTCCGCTTAATAATATTTGACTATGATGACATGGGCATGGGGGCTTTGTTGGTTTAGTTGGACCTAAATTAGTAGCCAACTAAATGACCCATGCACGTGGGCTTTGTTGGTCTATGTCAAAATTAGCTTTTAATATCAATTGAGTTTTTTTTTGAATTAATTACTAATTAGTGGTACAAATTTCCTTGGTATGTGCTGCCAATTGCTTGAGATGAGTATTGGTTCAGCTATTTGCAGACGCGTTAAAAAAGCTGTCTTGAGTATAATTCTGAGTTTGAGACTGACTCTGAGATGTTTGGGATGGCTCAAGTTAAATGGATTGTAGACCCTCAAACAAACTCATTACTTTCTCTGGCCAAGTGCCATAGAAATTGAGGCGTCATGGGTAAAAGTGGTGAATATCAAATCTTATAAAGTATCCTAAGTTCATAGTAATAAAATATAATCAAATATCAATTATCAAATATCAATATTCCTAAAGTTCTATAGTTTAATATTAACTTTTTAGTATTAATACTTTACGTTGTATTAAGTCAAGGATTTACTTAGGATCAGGAAGATCAGGGCAGCGTGCCATCGTCTAAGTGATGACAGAAGAATACAGCTTCAAGTAGAATTACCAAGGAGTTATATCTTAACTATAGTCACCTTTTAGTCTGTTGTCTTCATACAATAAATGTTTGAAACTCCGCCTTACCACATCAGAAGAACCAGCCATCCTTAATAGACCAATTATTTAACAGCCATAAACTAGAATCTGAGCTGGATCAAGTTAGGTGTATAAGGGATTGAAGACCTACTTTGGACATCTAGATTATTTTGAGGAGGATATTGGTCAAGCGTTGGACCAAACACTAGTGATCTAATCAACTAATGATAATAGTTTTCATAACATTATCAATCATATCATAAATCATCAGACAACGCGAAGAGTGCACATAACAAAACTGTGCAGTTGTCAATTAGGGGCTAATATTCATGAACGAGAATCAAAGCCCCTAGATTTCTAACAGGTCCCAAATAATCAAATGCTTCTGTGAAGTCAGGTGCTGTTGTAAATTGAGTTCATGCTATAACTCCAAAATTATGTCCCTCCTTGGCAAGATCTTAAGGGGGGCACTATCAGGAATCATGAGAATTGGACAGGTATGAGAGGAATACAAATATGATCCAAATTGCAACTTGGTATTAGAAGCTCTTCTGATCAATGAGCATTGAGAATAATTAAACAATGAAATCTTAAATAGGAGAATGGAAATTCAAATTCCAGAAGGATCTGCTGATTTTACTAATAAAGGCACTGAGTCAGCTGATGAAGAATTTTGCCATTCGGAGGTCCCTGGAATTTGACGCTCTTGCAAAAGAGATTCAGATTCAAAGAAAGCCTACGCCACCTTCCACGTCGTCAAAGAGAACTCTTTACCCTACTCATTCCTCTTTATCACGGCAAGCTCCCCATAGCGATCACAAATATTTTTGTAGCCTATAAATATCTCCAAATTTTGACTAGCAAAAAAAAAACTTTAAACTTCCTAATAATTTCACTAATTATTAATTTGCATGTTTTTATAAAAAAGACCTTGACTGTTTCAAGTATACAGAGTAGCCTCAACAAAGAATTTCAAATGAGAGATTGCTTTGCTGATTTTGTCATTAAGTATTTTCGCTAAAACTGTGGTTACTAATATTCATACAGCCTTTGAAGGCCATGACCTTCAGAGAGAATGACGAAGTCTTACAGAAGGCATTTCTGCCACACAACCATATGACAGAGGGGCTGATGTGTGATCTGAGGAATCCATCAATGTGTATATGTGGATGAGCTCTTCAATTATTAGCTTATGGTGGCTATCATCTTCAAATTTTTCATTGTTTCAAGTTGGTAGAGGGACAATTCTGGGGCTTTCTGGTCCATGGTTTTGAAAAGGGTGCCAGGTATCTGTTTGACTCTTCACCAACGAGGTCCATAAGTCTGGGTCCATGTGAGCTTTTTAAATTCCAAAGATCCCTAGGGCATTCTGTAGTTGATTGAGGGATTCACGTGATTATGTAGTTGTCTAGCCATGATATGTTGCTTTGGGGAAATGCCTAAGGTTGTGGGCCACACAGTCGAAACTTCACTAACATCTCTTTCCTGAGGCATTGGAGGATCATAGGGAGTGAGGGCCAGTACTTCAAGCAAACAAGTGTGTATATATTGATAGTTCACTTCCCCTGTGTCAGACAATCTCCTTCTCAACTTATGAAAAAGAATGTTGGAGGTATGAGTGCTCCCAAATCTGCTACCATGATTGGCCCATCTCCTGCCTGATCTTTGAATAATATTGTGGTTATCAACGATATGATAACCGACAGTGAAAAGACCTTGGCAGATACTTGGTGGAATTCTAACTATCAGAAAAATATGGGTCATAACAAAAGTTGGCTTATAAAGGTAAGAATTAATAATAGGATTGCTCCGACTTCTCAGCCAAATTTGAGGTGTTCATTACCACATGGGTCTAATCACCTTCAAGGTGAGAAGATTTTACTCAACAATGATAGGGTGCAAATTAACCAATCATTACCACATGAGTCTGGCCACCACCGAGGTGAGAAGATTTTACCCACTGGTGATTGGATACAATTTATCAAATCATTACCATATGGGTCAGTTTTGCCTCAAAATATTTATCTTCGTTCTAAAGGCCAAAAGCCTATATTTCCTAATTTGGATGATTCAACTTTATGTTACTTTATCCCCAAATACCCATGGTCCAGGTATTTGAACTAGTTTAAATAGTAACTACTAGTATCGAGAAAAGGACCTTTTTTGGCTTGCCCTACTTGTGGGATCCACCAATGGATGCCCCATATAATTTCTCAGAGTAGGAATCCTACTTTTTAATAAAAGTATAAAATAACGCTTTGTTAAAGTTTTTATGTTTTTTTATTGTTTTAAGTGAGGAAAAACCAAGGAAGGTCCTTTTCTCAATACTAATTTTTCCTATTTAAACTAGTTCAGATTTCAAGACCATGGGTATTTGAGGCAAAAGAATATAAAGCTGAGTTATCTAGATTAGGAAATATGGGCTTTTGGCCTATCAAATCGAGGATAAATATTTTTTGGCAAAACTGACCCATGTGGTAATGATTTGATAAATTGTATCCAATTACCAGCGAGTAAAATCTTTTCACCTTGGTGGTGGCCAGACTAATGTGGTAATGTTTGGTTAATTTTTACCCTATCATCATCGAGTAATATCTTCTCACCTTAGTGGTGGTCAGACTCATGTGGTAATGATTGGTTAATTTGTACCCAATCATCGACGGGTAAAATCTTTTCACCTTGGGAGGGTTCAGATCTGAGTGGTAATGATTGGTTAATTTGCACCCAATCCTAACAGGTAAAATCTTCTCACCTCAGTGGTGAGAAGACTCATTTGGTATTAACGCCCTAAATTCAGCTGAGAAGTCAGAGTAATCCTATTATTAGTTATTACCTTTTTAAGCCAATTTTTGTGATAAACCATATTTGTCCAATAGTTAGGATTCCACCAAGAATCTGCCAAGGTCTTTTCGCCATCGGTACTAATATCATTAATAACCATAATATTATTTGATGATTGGGCAGGAGATGGGCCAATCATGGTAGCAGATTTGGGAGCACTAATACCTTTAACATTTTTTTAAGTCAAGAAGGAGAATGTTTGACATTGCCCCCTCAAGAATGTTGGGAGGGGTGTAGGGTTGTAAGAAGCGGCCGTGTACCTGGATTATGATAATTCTTGTAGCCAAAGACTTTATAGAATACTCATTTCCTCTCTTATACACGATGGTAAATGGCCCCTCCCAGTTGAATCCAAGTTTGCCACTTCAGGGAGTTATGCAATTGTGGTAATATAAACCCTATCTGACACTTGGTAAGAAGATAGAGGAGCTTGGAGCTCATTAGCAGCTTGGCCTTTTTTAGTCACTGTTTTTGCTTGGCTAGACTTCCCAGCATATAATTCTTCATCCTCAGTGCGCGATGGTTTAGACCAAGGTCTGCGAGGGGTAGCATCCTTAAAAGAGCGATTCTCTTCGGTCTTGGAATGAGAGACAGCTGCCTCCACGGGCATAGAGGTAGACTTCTCTTTTTTAGGCTGTACTTTGAGAGCCTGAACTTCTCCTTTGAAGTTGGCCTCACTTAAGAGATTGAAGGGTTTTTGGGATGTGACTTTCGTGTCAACCACACATTGTTCACCTGGCATAATCGCCACCTCATCTGCTGTAAAATTTGGAATACCATCGCTAGCCTCTACTGAATCGTGCAATATCATAGTGTTGCACCTGGAGGTGACATAATGTAAAGGCAAAGCGGAAGAGGAGTATTCAACTAGGCAGATGTGGTCATTTTTGATGAGTTCTTTGTTGGATAAGACTAATGGAACTTCGTAGTTCATTAAAGATAGAGACCCTTGTTTCATGTTGATGATGCCTTTGTACTCGATCATAAACTGAGTACCTATAAGCATATCATAATTGTTATTATCCAAAGCCACTGTGGGGGCTGATAGAATAAGCTTCCCAATATGAATGGGAAGGGACGAGTAAGCACCCAGTGCGCGGGTGTTGTTAGGACCAGCGGTTCAAAAGTCTTGGTTGTACTCCAAGTCAGGTGCAAGTTTGATCTTTTTCATCAACTTGGAGGAGATTACGTTCACCAGGGAGCCTGTATCTAAGATAGCCATCACCCAAATTTTTTGGATAACCACTACAACCTTCATAAGTATCCCCCCAAAAGTGGGTGATAGCGCTAAGACCTCCTTGAGATGGAAATTTGAGGTTATTTTGCACGCAGTCTCAGAGTAATTTCCTGGATGGACTGCATGGTATGGCCATGCTGGATAGGGCGAATAAGGTGAGACAACACCTCATATGCGTCGCTGGTAGTATCAATATTGACTGGCTCCCCTAGAACTTGGTAGAGATACGTCTCTTCAGGTATGGTTGCTTCATCTACTCCTCCAGCATTTAAGAGATTGGGGACTTCCACTTCAGCAGGTACTCCTACAACGTAATAGCTGACTTTATCCGTACCCCCCTCAGAATCATCCCCTGGGGTATTAGTAACGCGAGGTACTGGCATAAGTTGTTTAGATGAATCAGGCACATGAGATTTGTCAGAAATAGGTGTGCCTTTCTCTACGCTGATATTTCTTTTCCCTGTTCCTGTTCCTTGGCATATAGGATGATTTAAACTTTATAGGAGCTGATCAGCGTCGCTAGCTGTGTCAATAGTTTCCATACAACCTATAGCTTTGCGGAGGTAAATATCCTTTGGTATGGTAGTTTCATCTACTCCTTCGATGTTTAGGTGATCAGGGACCACCACTTCCGTGGGAGCTCCCAATATGTAGTACCCAACATCATCGTAACCCCCTCAGAGTCAGCCTCAGGGGTATTATCAACCATGGGCAAGGTTGTAACTGAAATGGGGGAGACAGCCATGAGAGGTGGGGTAATTAGCTTCGCTTTAACTGGCATCTTCATAACCCCAGTAGTTCTGGAGGATATACCCCTAAAGCGCGCACCTATTGGCTGAACTGAAGGGGAAACCACAGTAGGGATCTCCGCTTTGCATGAATGAGGGATGTCTGGTTTAAGTCGCACCAAAACAGCAGGTTTTGCAGGGAGAATAGGCACAGGTGGCCTCAACTCCAACGATTCAGTAGGCTGCAGCTCACCCAAAGGAATATGAGCGACATCTAACAAAGCGTCTTTTATATCACACCAAAAAAGTTGTGAAGTGGCGTTTCACTGATATGATATGCCTGGCGAGAGAGGGTTGTGAAGCTAACCCTGTTAATATGGCGGCGATAGCATCATCCAGGGTAAGCAGGTTAGACGTAGCCATCCTTTGAGCAGTGAGATAGAATAGCTCAGCAAAACTAAAGAGGGTTTAATCCTCATACATGGTAAGGCGCATAAAAGCCTGTTTTTCCCTATGTAAGCTCTGATTGGATCTAAATTTAGCCAAGAGGGCCTTCTTAACATTTGGCCAGATGTGCTGAGGATCCAGGTGAGTAAAAATCAGCTCTTGGGCTTTGCGGCTTAAAAAAGGGAAGAATGTACTGAGCTTTCTGTTTATCAGTGGCGCCATCCATCGCAGCTTCATAAACGTACAAAAAGGAAGCAATGCTCCCTTCACCCGGGGTGTATCTGTCTTTTATAGGTAATTTAAATGGCCGTTGCTCTAGCTTTTTGAGATGGGAGAAAGAGCTGGCTAGTTGCCTCTCAGGAGAATCTAATCATAAATAGGAGAGCTGCTCACGTTGACAGCCTCCTTTGCCTTGATACTTTAATACTTTATCAAAGTATTCAGGGTAGCCCCTGTAGTGAGCACCAGTTTGTGGTATCCATTGATGAATGTTCCAAGTAATTTCTCATAGTGAGAATCTTACTTTTTTAATAGAAGTATAAAATAACGCTTTGTTAAAGTTTTTATGTTTTTTTTAATGTTTTAAGCAGGGCAAAACCAAGAAAGGTCCTTTTCTCGATACTAGTTTTTCCTATTTAAACTAGTTTGGATTTTAAGACCATAGGTATTTGAGGCAAAAGAATATAATGCTGAGTTATCTAGATTAGTAAATATAGGCTTTTGGCCTATCAAATTGATAAATAAATATTTTGAGGCAAAACTGACCCATGTGGTAACAATTTGATGAATTGTATCCAATCACCAGCAAGTAAAATCTTTTCACCTGGGCAGTGACCAGACTCGTGTGGTAATGATTGGTTAATTTAACTCAATCTCCACAGGCAAAATCTTCTCACCTCAGCGGTGGTCAGACTTGGGTGGTAATGATTAGTTAATTTGTACCCAATCATCGACGGGTAAAATCTTTTCACCTTGGGAGAGTTCAGATCTGAGTGGTAATGATTGGTTAATTTGCACTTAATCATCAACAGGTAAAATCTTCTCACCTCAGTGGTGAGCAGACTCATTTGGTATTAACGCCCCAAATTCAGCTGAGAAGTCAGAGTAATCCTATTATTAGTTATTACCTTTTTAAGCCAATTTTTGTGATAAACCATATTTGTCCAATAGTTAGGATTCCACTGAGAATCTGCCAAGGTCTTTTCGCCATTGGTACTAATATCATTAATAACCACAATATTATTTGGTGATTGGGCAGGAGATGGGCCAATCATGGTAGCAGATTCAGGAGCACTAATACCTTCAACATTCTTTTTCTTAAGTTGATAAGGAGAATGTCTGACACCGCTTAAACAATAAAAAACATAAAAAACTTTAACAAAAGTGTTATTTATTACTTTTATTTTCAAAAATTATAGTCTCATTCTGATAAAATGTTTGTGGCATCCGTGAGTGGATCCCACACCCTGGAATGGAGTTGTGTGCGTTGTTAGCTTCTGTTTTTTAATACCTGTTTTATTGTTTGGGTTCTCCTTAGCATTGAACAATACATTTACTCTTTCCTTGGGGTAGATGGAGTTGGTTTGGTGTAGCGGATGTGTGAATTAAGGGTGGGTGAGTTCTTGGAAGCTCATATTCCAGCGTAGGCCTCATCTGCTGGGATAACTTATATGCACCCTCCAACATTTGAGCCCATTGTACCATACCATGTAGGATCCCGCTCCTGGTTAATGAAGCCCAAAACGCTTTGATTGCAATGTATCTGGGAAAGGAGAGAATCTACTAGTTGGTAGAAGGCCTTAATTTGGTCATCTAAACTCATGGCTAAACCTCACTGCTGGAACAGTCAAAACAAGAGTTGTGGACTTGACGTCAGGGTGGCCACCATAGATGAAAAAAGGTAAAAAGTGAGGGAGGTGACTCCCCTAGGTGTAGATTTTTGGTACAACAGGTTCAGGCCAAGATTTTAGCTTCACCTCCCAAGGCTTCCAGCAGTGCCAAAGATTGCTGGTTTTCTGAGGCCTATCTGGCTCTATTTAAGGTGGCACATAATTTGAGATCCTCCAAAAACCCAGCACCTGGTGAGCTACTTTGTCTTAAGGGAAGGAAGTGGGTCCTATCACTGTTAAGTTTTACGCTTGTGCACTTGAGGTGGAAACTTGGTTGTGCCGCTCAAATGATTAATACTTGTTTGATGGCTCTGATCAACGCTACCCATGACTAATATTTTAGAGGCGCGCATAAGGCCATATAAAGGTCGTTTAGCTGTTAAAAAACCCAGGTTCAATAAATACTAGGACAACAACATATCAACGATGCTAACTGGCTGAGTTACTATTTTAAGAAAAGAACGTGCCAAATAAAGAATTGGCTACCATTGAGGGTACTCCAATGCCCATGACAGCAAACATAGTCCGCATGACATTGCTGTTCTGATAAATCTGGAATAAGATCCGTGGGGGATAAGTGCAGGAAGTATTGATAGATGAACGATACTCTCATCCTGTTCACCAGGATAAATGTTGATAACAACCTTGATTAGGTTTTAAGCATCAAAGGCTAAGTGTTTCTTTTGGTGGGGGAGCGGTTATATTCAATTAGTCATTTTGCCTGAATCCCTGAATCATCTGTATTTTCACTTGATAGCGGGGAGTAACCACTGTCTCATCAGTTTGATCCCATTAGTTCTACAGGGGTGCATCTGCTAGATTATTGTTTTTGTTTTCTTCTTAATTGTGGTGGATTGAAGTGAACAATTGGTCATTCCGCTTAAATTGATAATATGATTATCTATTTCATTTGATCATATGGAGTTTACAATACTTATAGGGGACAATTCGCGAGCTTCCCTGCTGAAAGAGCCTAATTCTGTACTCACCAATGAGAAAGCCACAACCATTACGGATACTAATGAGCGTGGGCCCTCCATTGGTTGAGGTGGTTTCATTGGGCAGCCAGAACTTTTTTAAAACCAAGTAGATCATATTTTTAGTAGAAATAATTATTTTTTAAGAAATAATAATATAATCCAGCACTCTACCATTAGCAGGATTCTTGGTATAAAAAGCTTGAGGGAATTGAGGAGCTGTGATTTGCTAAGATTTTGGGTGACAGATGCGCAAATCTTCTCCAGAGCGCTGGGACCTTTGCACCATACCATGGGTTGCACATTGCAGGTTGCCCATTTTGAAGTTTGCGCTGATGAACTTTTATTAGCTGTCAGTATTCCGGCATTCTTTTATGCTCATAATATTTTTAACAAGATTATTTCAATCACCTGAAGTGTTTCCTATAGACTGGCCTTGATACTTGCAGCATCATAAAGGATAAAGTTTCAATCTGCTCATTTGCAAGCGGCTTCCATCACAGATCCTCTCAATTCTCATAATGTATTTTCAGCTGATTTGAACTTCATGAAGATTTTAAATTTCCACTTTTTGGCCAATTATAAGATTGAGACAAGTGAAGCAGCGGAATCCCAACGTTTGTCAAGGGTGTTTTACAGATCCTCTAACTTTTCCAGTGAAAATGCATGGGATCTTTACTATTTTTTGGTTAAAAGTCATGAATTTGTCCATTCTAATTTACCAGGTGCAATGATTTTTCTTACATTTAATCTAACTTTGTGAAGACCTTATTAATTGGAGTTCACTGCCAAAAATTGGTTACAATCACTCATTTTACAAAAAAATTTTCATATGTACTAAAAATAGTTGAAAATGCCGTTTTTCTACAATGATGACTTCATTTGTCAAATCAAGTTTATTTAAAAATTGCTCAGTTATAATAAGAAATTTTCTTCTTAATAATTATTGGATTTGATATGTAAAATCATCCAAACGCAATTGTCCTGTTCCATGTTTTTCTGCTTGTTTTGGTCTGCTTCACATAGGGGCACGTTACTTCTTTAATTATCTTTTGCTCATGTCAGAAATTTTTTTCCAAACAGTGGGCTCCATTAGTGTTCCAGTCCAACCAGTATGGAGAATGGCTGACCCTTGCTGTTTCCCTTCATAAGCGTACCAATCCCCTATGAGTCCACTTCCAACCCGCTAACCCAGAAGACCAACAACTTTGCCTTAGCCCCATGGTCCCTCTTGGGTGTGCTCTAGCGAGTCCATCCCCCATCCTGGGCGGACATGGCACTCCCACGCTGCACTACCCTCATGACCAATCGCTAATCCACCTTGGGTGTGCTCCAGTGAGTTCATCACCCATCCTGGGCAGCTATGGCACTCCTGCGCTGGACCACACTCAAGGTTGATGGCCAGCAGCAGATCATCGTCAGTGGGTGGTTGGGTAGGTTCCTGTTGGTTCCTCATAGGGCTGAGGTATGTCAGCGGTAAGTGTCAGCCACTCCAGGAATGTCATACCGCGCCTACTTTGGGGATCTCCAGTCCAACCCCTATCCACTTTAGTGGCTCTTGCTATTTCAAAGAAATAGGAAAGTGGGTGAAAGAGAGATCTTTATTTGGAGGGAAGGAAGACTATCTTTACTATATGCTACTGCACCTATGAAAACCCTTTGCCATCCAAGCCTGAACCTCACTAAATTGCAGTCATACGTGGTAGCAATTCCCTCCCATTCAGCTTGTCCAAACACCAAATATTAGGTTAACTCATCCTTGGCACAAGGTTGCCAGTCAGACGTATATAAATTACTATTATAATAAATACTATAAAAATCCTCGCCCTAAGTCACCATTACACCGATTTTGGGCAGCAAATTCATAATCAGACGATTGATAACAAATACTTCATATTTATGACAGAAAATTCCACAATTGTTTACACATGGCAGTTTGCGTTTAGATAAATTCTGAATAACTGGGAATTGAGGCAGCAAAATCAATGTCAAATGATTTATACAAATACATTTGCTTTCCGCCAAAAATCTCCACAATCACCTACAATTTTGCAGTTGACGCTGAACTAGAATCCGCCAAACCTAACCAATTAATAATATTATAACATTAGATATTATCAAACTAGGTGATTAGATGGAAAACACCCAACTAACAAACACCCCTAATTCTGGTATTATTGGGAGGAATCCATCCGGATAATTCATGACATTTCCACCATTTAACCAGATGGTATACCTCCAGAGCAACCCACCCCAATGGTGGGCCAAACATACACAGCGCCTCTCAAAGGAGTGCCAGGTCTGAACCAGTGGCTCTCACCACCTCCTAACCTGTCCTCCAACTACTTGAGCAGCCCACCAGCAAAGCTTTCTGTAGTGAGTACCAATGTCAGAAAATTGCTTTTCTGAAAAGCTCATTTGCCTTTGCTTTAGAACAAGTAACCACATGTGCTTTGTATTTAATACTTTTTCTAAAGAGTTTTGGGGTCATCATCAATAAAAAAGTGTTCTATTGTTATTATCATTTTGTTGTTTTGTTAGTTCAAGTGAAACTTGAACACAGATGCAAAAATATCTTTTCCTTGTCTATTCCACCTGATTTCTCCTGCAAAAGGCACTTGATTGTCATTAGGAATAAACACATTAACATTGCCCTTTTAAATCTGCAAAACTTCTAACACGAACTTATCTACTGCACTTATATCAAGTATGCTGAGATTTTGTGTCATCAGGTTCAAAATTAGAAGCATATTGACGATATATCCTGTAGTGGTTACTGCTCTGTTTTTATTGGAAAATTTTTCTGCATAATTTGCATTGCCCATATTAACACCTTTTGTAACTTTTGTTTGGTAAATCAAATGTTGTCACACAAACCCATAAGTATATAACCGTCTGTGCATTTTTCATTTCTGGATTCAGTGATGAAATCTATAGTCCAATGAAAGTCTTAATAGAAATGAAGCTCAGATTTCATTGCAATCTGTGCATCAAAATAAATGAGCGTTCCTTCTCATTTAGTATCTGGGCCTCCTGATTACCCTATTAGCAAAGTCGTCTATGGTTTTATCTATCTTAAATTGGATCTTCATGAAATCTTGTTTCCAATTTGCAATGCATTACTGAAAAACCCCGCTCATAATGGTATTAACTGCCTAATTTAAGTCCATATACCCTCTGATAATCTTAGTACAAGAATTTGACTCTCCATATCTAGACAATTGATTATGGTAATAGCCTTCTGACGGTTACCAAATCCTACCATGATTTTATTTAACCGAGGTAAGCTGACCAGGGGACAGACAATACCGAATATATGTGAAACTAAGAGAATAACTAAGAAATGTAAAAATTTGGGCACCCCAGGGTACTCAAGTTACCCCTGTTGCCAGCGGGACTGCCAGGTATGGGGGTTGGTGCACTACTCCAGGGGTTTCCCCTGCTATAGAGCAGGTGTGAAGGAAAGGGTCTGTGTGGAGGAGCCAGAGTGGGAACCATGATTCTATGAGCGCTTTTTGTCTTGATCCCATATATCCATAGAGCCAGGCTTGGAAGTGCTCTAGTAAGTGGACATGGAATCTGTTAATAATCCCATGAATGGTTGGGACCGTGCCCTTGAACGCATCTAATGCAATTGTGTGTATTGTCCACATTGCAATGGTTATTATTAGGGAGCGGAGTGTAGACAGGATTGGTGACTCGATCTGGAGCGCGAAGATACTCTTTGATATCGAGAATTCCTGTTCGTTTTGAATCTTGAGCAGGCGTGCGACTTCCTGCCATATAGCTTTGGTTGGAGGGCATGTTTCTAAGCGGTGATGTAGGGATCCCTCCCCTCCACATACTGCACATGTTTTGTGGATGGAGTTGGAGCGGTCCGCCATCCTATAGGTCCTTCTCAAACATCCCCAGGCGTTTGCTCTTATCCTTGGTTGTAGGAGTGGGTGGTGTGTCATTTTCCACATTGTTTTCTGTGTGGTTAAATCATAAGAATGTCCATCATATCTAGGTATTCTATCCTAGCTATGCTTGGGGTTATTGCGAGCATATCCCTCTGGGGGTGGTTTTCTGGGTTTCTTAATTTGAATTGGGGGCTGGGTCGTCCCCTTCCCTGTATAGTACCCACGTTCTCTATGGTCCATCCCATACGGCAGATAGTTCAGAGGATATGTTTGAAATGAGGGGAGGTTCCATGTGGACCCGTTGCAGTAGGGTGCTTGGCAAGGTATGAGAGTAGTCTGGGTGGACTATGTGGGTTGGTTAATTTGAGCGCCTGTGCAAAGTTAGTCCTTGCTTCTCTGGACCAATGTTGTTGCAGGAGGTCTGGGGCAAGGACTTCCTTTATCCAGGTACCTAGGATGTGATTAGCATGGCTCTCAAAATCTATTAGTCCCATGCCTCCTCTTGAGCGTGGGCCAAATAGTGTTTCCATCCGTATAGGAGGGTGAGAGTCAGGCCACAGCCAGCCCTGGATAAGCGCGCGAATTGAGGTTATAAAAGTAGGTGAGAAGGCTATCGCATGGCCTGGTACCACAGTATTGGGAGGATGAGCGAGTTAGCAACTGTAACTCGTCCTGTTAGTTCTGGGGTTCTTCCCTTGAGGGAGGCGACACTGTTGGATACCCATTGTAACAGGTTACTTTCCATTGTCTCATTAACATATCCCCCTGATTCTAGCCAGATTCCAAGGTGTCAGACAGGAGTGGTGGTGGGAGATGTTGAAAAGGGTAATATAATTGGGTTTTTTTCTTCGAGTGTTGGTGTGAGGTTCTGATGTTGTGGCCCAATTGTTTGTGTATTTGCTTAAGAGGATGATTTCTGTCTTCCTTTTGTTGAGCGATGCATTGCTCACCTTAGAGTATTCCTCTAGAGTGTGTTCCAGCTGTCGGGCATCTTCATTGTTTGCTATACCTGCTACGCAGTCATCTGCAAAGGCCAGTATCTTGACTGTTGGTTTTCCTTGTGCAGTTATCCCCATGAGACGTGAGTCAGTTACTCGGAGGAGCGGGTCAAAGCTGAAATTGTATAGCAGTGGGCTGAGGGGATCCCCTTGTTTGAGCCCTCTGTGTGGTTTAATCTTGTTTGTTAGGAATCCAGGGCCGCATACAGCCATGGTTGCAGATTCTGTTAGGAGCATCGCCCATTTTATGAATCTTGATGGAAGTTTGAAGGCATGTAGACATTCTTTTAGGTATGGCCAGCTAACTTGGTCATACGCCTTTTCCTGATCTAAGAAGACCAGGGCACCAGTTGCTTTGGATTGGCAAATATTTGCAACAGGGTGAATGTTGTTCTATATTGAACGCCCTGGTATAAACCCAAACTGGTTGGGTGATAGGACGTCAGATGCAATTGCGCCTAATCTAGCTGCTAGAATTTTTGTTAGAATTTTTGTGTCAGTGTTGGAGAGTGCAATTGGGCGCCAGTTGGCCAGGTCCAACTTGTCACCCTTTTTATACAAGGTTATAACGTAGGATTCATGGCCTCCTGGTAATAGGCGTGTTTCCAACAAACTCTGGTTCATTGACGCCAATAGGAGGGGGCGATTTGTTGAAAATATTTTTTGTAAAATTTGTAGGGTATCCCATTAGGCCCTGGGCATTTCCTACGTGGTGCACCGCGAATTGTTTCCCAAAGCTCCTCCCATGTGATAAGGGATAGTATATTGTAATTTGGTGGTGTACTTTTTATCTTGGCAGTTTGAATAAATATTTTAGTTTTTTGTGGATCTGTTGGCATATTGCGATATAATTCGGTGTAATAGCGGTGTACTTCTGCCTTGACCTCCTCAGGGGCAGTTGTCACAGTGCCATTGGTCTTGCGGACCTGTGTGCACATGAGCTGGTTTCCGCGGGAGTGGAATTGGTGGAAAAAGTATGCCAAACAGGTTTCACATTCCTTTATGAACTTACCTTTGTTCAATACTTTGATTCTGTGTTGGTGTTCAAAGATGAGATTGTTAAGTCAGGCTGAAATTTCTGCCCATTTGCGTCCCCAATTATGGCTATAGCCAGATCTCAGAGTATTTATTTCCAGGTGGTCTAGTTCTGCCAAGGTACGCTTGATTGTGGCTGTGTCCGCGGTGTACTTGCGTGATGCAATATGTCAGGTTTTGTTGATTAAATCTTTTTTGAAAATTTCCCATGTTCCGATGGGATCTGAAGTGAATGGGGCTGTGAATTCTGGGTTTGTAACCTTGTTTTCAACCCAGTCAGATATCTCAGGCAATCTTATATTTTCTGGGTGAAGCTTTCTCCAAGGAGACACCTGTGTGTGGGATTGGGTTGGCACTAACTGCACCGTAACTAATTGGTGATCAGAAAAATTGATCTTTTTTGTTTTAAATTTAGAGATTCTTGAGTGGTGGGATTGTGGGATGAGGATGTGGTCAATACAACTCATTGATATGAGCAGTCCCTCACGTATGGTGGGTCTTGTCATATGGGGAAGGATTGGTGAATTGGGAGGAAGAGCATCCTGTAAGCCAAGAGATGCCTTCATTGTGCGATATTCAATGTGTCCAGGTGGGTATCCCCTGGGATTAGGCCATCGATCTGTATTGGGGTTATCCCAGCAGTTGAAATCGCCTAACATGATGATATCTGGTGGGAGGGTGAGGGTAGAAATTTTTTTCAGAAAAAAATTTTTTTCAGTTGCAGTGCATGGTGCGTAGATACATGCTAACAAAATTATTTCATCTTGGCATGTGATTGTTGCTACCAGGACTTGACCGTGTAAGTGTGATGATAGTTTTGTAATTTTAAATTTTTTGTTGTTTTGGACTATCATCCTACAGTGAGATGTCCATACTGATTGTGATGGTGCGACCCTGGTTGACCAGGATTCTTCTTCCTCTTGTAGGCAGTGGGTTTCTTGGATGGCCAAGATGTCTACAAGAGGTTTTCGCAGGAATGCCAGCTTTTTGGCTTGGGACATATGAGCCCTGGCTCCCGCGATATTTAACGTCCCTATTGACACTGAGGTGCCCGTGGCGCCTCAGGAGCGGTTGGGAGGACCCTCTGGTCCTATCCCACTGCGGCTCATTTTGGCCATGCTCCACGTCTGTACTCCAACCTTTTCACTGCCATTGTTGGTTCCCTTGATCTGACCCAATGGTTCAAGAGTATTGCGGTTTTTTGCATTTGCATCAACTTTTCCTGCACAGGTCTCATGTTGATTTGATGCAAATTTTTGATTGGATTCTATATTTTTGAGGTTCAACTTTGTTGCATTGTGCACCGCATTTTCACACACATTGCGGTTGCATTGTTCCTCAGTATGTGCATGACTGATGACGCTTTGTGGCTCAGTCTGATTACTGTGAAAATTTTTGACCTGGGCATATTGTTCTAATTGGTTGGTTCAGTGAATATCTGAAATATCCTCCTGAATTTGTCCGTGGTTAATGGCAGATTCCTCATGTGCCGCCGCTTCAGCCGCTGCTCTCTTGTGGGCTTTTTGTGCTGCTTTACGCTGTTTACTTGTAACTGGGTCCACGATGGAGTATAGTCCATCTTTACCCCAGCGGAATGGGTGGTGGCCATCAGTCATTTTGGCGAAGTTTTCATTATCTTCGTCCATAGCTTCTTCACAAAAATCATTTTCCATTAAGCCCTCTTTTACAGGGCATGCATGTTCCTTGTGGCTCAGTGAGCCACAGTGGTTGCAAATGGGTGGTGTGCGTTCTGGTGTAACTCAGAATGCAGCTGACTGGCCCCCATCTGCAAAGTGAAATACTGCTGCGCGGGGAATTCTGGATAAATCCTCTTCCACTTCTGGGAAGGAGTTGATTACAGCGATAGCTTTGCCCATGCACAGGTTGGGCATTAAGCGAAATAGCTGTAATTCAAGTTGTTGGATTTCTCCGTAGGCCACAAGACCTTTGCGGAGCTCCTCCTCAATTACCTTATGAGGAAGGTTGGTGGGGAGCAAGTCAAAGGAGATGAACAAAGTTTTTGCTTTGTTCCATATGGTGTGCGCAGTGCACACAATTTTTTTCCCTCAGGGTGGGCAATTTCCACGCAGATTTTTGCTGTGGCATCGGCTTCATTGGCTGTTTCAAAACCAATATCAATCCAGCCGCATCCCATGTTGTTGGTGGCTACTTACACCACGTGAGGGAAAAGTAAGGGCTGTGCCTCACATGTTTTCTCCCACAGGGTTGGTATCTCATCCCCAAGGAAGATTCTGATCCCATGTTCCACCTTCAACAAAGGTTGGTTGAATTGAATGTATATGTATTGTGCGTGCTTTACAGTAAATACCATAAACCCAGATGGTGTCTGAGTTTACGATTTCTTTACAGTTTGGGTTCCTGGTCCCCCTCCAGGGCGTTTCTTGCCCTTAGTTGCACCGTTAAGCGCACCACTTGCCACGACGCTTGCCCACGTTGTATTATTTTTTATTAAAGTCGCCCATATTTCCTGTGTGTGATTATCCAAATTTGCTGTTCAAATCAAATTGTAGTAACTAAAGTGATTGTTACAAGAAAGAAAAGCCAAATCCTACCATGATAAATCAGGAAAAGTCTAAAAACTGAGACACTACGATTTTTTATTCTGGCATCTTTGGAGTTGGTCAGGACTCTACATTTTCAAGGGATTGCTGCCATTATTTTCCATTTAACTGGATAAATTATTTGTTAATGAGTGGCGTCATTTCAGATAGCTTTCAAATACCTTTAACACATATTGCATGCTTTAAGGAGTAGAATTAATAAAGCTATCATTTTCAGATGAGAAGCTTTATATGAACAGTTAAATTCTCTTTCATTTTATTTTTTGCATTGCATGCACTTCCTCCAACTTAGATAAATGATCTAATATTTTTCATCTTAATACATTATGACTCAGTTTTGTTGCTTTTGATTTCAAATTTTTATGGCGCAATTCTTTAAACTCCTTAGTTAGTTGCCAATTTTTGTCAATCTTCTATAACGTTCTACCAATGTTGTAACTTGATCTTATAGTACTCTGAGATCTTAAATACAGTTTTATCAAAGTAAACTTTACCAAATCAACTCTTTTGGATACCAATTTTTCCTATTTGATTGAAAGTGAATCTAATTTATGATGATCAGATTCTTTTAACTGGGCTATACTCCTCTTCCAATTATCTCTGTGTTTAGAGGTCACTTTTTAGGAGTTGCAATTTTAGAAAGGTCTCTTTTGCCTTGCTGTGCTTTAAAGGGTTATTTACTGCTTTATTATCTGCACAGGATCCAGTGGTGCGGCAGCCATTTTCATATAAATAAAGTGGCATAGTTCCATCCGTTTTAGATTATACAAGTCCATGTCATGTCTCCATTTTGTTTTATAGTTTATTTTTTTCTTATATTTTTTATAATTTCACTTAATTTAGTGTTTAATTTGGTGACTAGTTCTTGAGTCTATTGTTGCCTTGTAACACACTTTGTGAAGTTAGCAAGTCCCTGTTGGATCTGGTATAAGCCAAATCCAGCTGGGGTGACCAAATTGTAAAAGCTGATGATAATTTCCCAAATATACAGACTGGATCAGTACTTGTTGTCTGCTTTATGGATTGGACTAGTCGCATAATTTAGGTTGTTTGTTGTACATATGTGACTATATGACCTTCTGTTTATCCTGCATTATTTAAGAACTCTGCTGATGTGGAAGGTGACGGTGTAAAATAATACTTAAACTGCTTTTATTTTTCATGCTGATTCTTTTAGTAGGAAAAAGACCACATGAATTGTCAATAGTGTCAGTGAGCAATAATTGGAATCCTTATCAGTTATTCATACCAATCTTTAATTATCCCCTGAATTTTCTCCATTGGCTTCTTATATATTGTAACTGCGTTTCCTTCATAACAATATATTCTGAGTAAACTTACTTGGATCTCTATGCTCCCCTCGCTTTGAACTGGACGGTATCCCTCTGCTGGATGTTTTTCCACTTAATCTGTTGACTAATTGCTTCAAAGTAGCTGTGCCTTAGATGCCAATGTAGTGGACACCACTTTTTTTAAAACAGTGATGGCATAGGTCTGAGGAGGCTACTTTAATAAATAGAGTTCTTTCTTTTTAGTACTAGATGGTCTAAATAGAGTTCTTTCCTGTTTGATGACAAGAAGCACATATGAGCTAGAAATGGTTCATTTGGGGAAACTTTAGACCTATCTAAAAATATCTTTGGCACTCAGTGCCTACAATATAATAAACTGCTATAAAAACTGGTATTTTAAGTCAAGGTTTAATATGGATGAGAGGTGGATTTTTCATAGGTGAGAGTGACAATCAAATACCCACCTATCTAATTATCACATCGGTTTTTTATAGCATAAAATAAAATACTTACTTCTCCACCACACTTTATTTTTACCAAGAATTAGAAGTATATAAAACATAATTAGATCAAGCCAATGTACCCAATGGTTGAATTACAAAAAGTTATTGACATTGGTTTTTCAAATAGTAATTGTCATTGAATTAACTATTATTTTAAATTTTAAATTTTAAATTTATTGCGGGGAAGGCCGACCATGGGATGGACACTTCCAAATATGACTCAGATGAGACAAAACTCAGTACCAGGTGAGGCACCCCAGAGAAGCGATGCTATCTCTTGTTGCCAGTGGGAACGCCACTTATGGGAAGGGGGAGGGAACGTGTGTAGGGGGCGTAGCCACTATTGAGCACGTGTGGAGGAAGGGGTCTGATTTGATGAACCAGACTGGGAACCAGGAGGAGACCAGCTGCCGGCGACGTGGTGGGAGATATCCAAACATCCACGCTTGAAAGTGATCCACCAAATGAGACCGGAATCTGTGGACAGCTTCAGGGAGGGTGGGGATGGATCCGGCGATGGCATCCTAGACAATCATGTGGATAGTCCACATGGCGATTGCAACCACCAGAGCACGAAGGGAGGGTGGGAGGGGGAGGCCATTGATGAAGCAAACATATCTCTTGACAGACTGAAGGGATGTGTTTGATCCTGGCCTAGCAGACGTTGGACTTCGCGCCATATTACTTTAGAGGTGGGGCACTTCTCCAGGCGGTGAAACAGCGTTCCATACTGGCCACACACGACACAGGATGAGTGTAAAGCATTAGAGCGCTCAGCTGTACGATACACCCGCCTCAGGCAGCGCCACACATGGGAACAGACTTGAGGCTGCAACAGAGGATGGTGTGCGTATTTCCAGATAGTCTTTTGGGTCTCAGTGGAATAAGGGATGTCCATCATGTCCAGGTAGTCCACCCTGGATAGGACTTGGGGTCGAGTGGGGATCATGCCATCATGGATGGGTAGCCCCTGTACCTCTTGTGTGAACTGAGGAGAGGGGCGACCTCTTTGGGTTGTATGTCCACTAATATGAATTCTCCACTCTGCGCTTCGCATGGAGAGTAGGATTCGTTTGTAGTGGGTTTTGGTCCCGTGAGGACCTGTGGCTGATGTGTGTGATGCGAGGTATTTCATCAGGGAGTGGGGGTTTGATGGATTGTTGAGGCCCAAGGCTCGGGAGAAGTTGGAGCGGGCCACGTGGGACCAGTGTTGGGATGGGAGTGTAGGAGCAGTGACGGCCGCAATCCAGGTGCCTAGGATCTTGGCGGCATGGGCTTTGAAGTCAAGTAGGCCCATGCCACCATGATGATGAGGGCCAAACATGACCTCTAGCCGTACTGGTGGAGGGCGGCCTGACCAAAGCCAACCTTGTAGCAAAGCATACAGGAATTTGAAGAAGCTTGGGGAGAAGGGGATGGCGTGGGCTCCAAACCAGACTTTGGATAGGAGCATAGGGTTGGCAAGAACAACCCTGCCAGTGAGGGTAGTAGGGTGGGCTCTGAGAGAGGCGATTCGCTTCGTCACGTTGTCCAGTATATGGCCCTCCATTACTGCTGACGCGTATCCTCCTGCCTCCAACCACACGCCCAGATGGCGTACCGGTCCTATGGTAGGTCGCGGCACAAAGGGGAGCACCAGTGGAGCGGTGTGTTTTGAGTTAGTAAGGCGTGGACTTGGGCGAGCAGCTGGGCTGGGTTGGGAACTACTTGCTGGGGCCCAGCAGTTCTGAAACCGACCAAGGAGGATGATTTCAGTTTTGGAGGCGTTTAGTGTCGCGTTGCTTACCCGGTAATATTCCTGGATGAGGGCTTCAAGCGCGCGTGCATCTTTATTATTAGACACCCCCACCACGCAATCATCTGCAAATGCCATCATCTTGACTGGGGTTTGGCCTGGCACATGGACCCCAGTGAGTTGGGCATTCACATTTCGCAGTAGTGGGTCAAGGCTGAAGTTGTATAAGAGTGGGCTCAGGGGGTCCCCTTGTCGTAGGCCCCTTTATGGATGGACTACATCCGTTAGGAAACCTGGGCCGCGCACAGCCATTGTTGCAGATTTCGTGAGCAGCATCACCCAGTTAATGAAGCGGGGAGGTAGGCGGAATTGTTGGAGGCAGGCCCTAAGGTATTCCCAGTTTACTCTATCATAGGCCTTTTGTTGGTCCAAGAATACAAGTGCCCCAGAGGCTGTGGACTGACACACATTAGCCACAGAGTGCACGTTATCCCAAATCGACCTTCTGGGGATGAAACTGAATTGTTCTGGAGAGATGATGGCAGATGCTACAGTCCCTAAACGGTTAGCCATGATTTTTGTTAATATTTTGTGTCTGTGTTTGTTAGAGAAATGGGGCGCCAGTTGGCTAAGTCTAGCCTATCCCCTTTCTTGAAGAGTGTGACTGTAAAAGCCTCATGTCCTCCTGGTAGGAGGCGCATTTCCAACAGGCTTTGGTTGAGTGAGGCTAGCAGCAATGGGGATATGTATTTAAAATATTTTTTGTAGAACTCATATGGAATGCCATCTGGGCCTGGGCATTTTCAGTTTGGTGCACCGTGAATGGTAGTCCATAATTCGTTTGGAGTAATTAAATTCATTATTTCCGGGTATCAGAAAATGGTGCATATATGAGCTCTGTCAAGAAATTCTGCCTTTTCGGCCGGCTGAATTGGTTTGGCTCAGTATAACTCGGAGTAATATCTTTGCGTTTTGATTGCCACTTCAGCCAGTGTGTCCATGATAGAATTATCTGATCTTTGCACCTGTGTGCAGGCCACGCTCTGGCATGGTGCAAAAAATTTTTTGAAGAAGTATGCGGTGCACTTGTCGCCTTTAGTGATGCGTGTGGCCCTGTATTAGACATAAACCCGATGTTTGTGTTGCCTTTCAAGTGCGTTGAGGTGGGCTGCTGCCTCCGCCCACTTCTGGCCCCATGCAGGGCTATATTCTGAGGCTGGAATGTTGGACTCCAAGTGGGCCAATTCTGCCAGCGCGCGCGATATAACCACTGATGTGGCTCGTGAGTGTCTGGATAAGAGATGGCGATAGTGGCGGATGGTGTCTTTTTTGAAAGTTGCCCATGTGGAAATGGGGTCCGCGCAAAATGGTGCAACAAACGATTTTGCCAAAGTTGCCTCTTCCACCCATGTGGAAAATCCTGGTGACGCTAGCTCTGGGGGGCGGATTTTGCACCAATGTGGGGCCTTTGCAACTGTGACGGGTAAGTGGTAAATTATTGAGACCAGTCAGTAGTCGGAGAATTCCATTTTTGTTGTTTTGAAGTGGGAGATGTGGGGTTGGAATTTCGCCGGTGCTAGAATAAGGTCAATGTGGGTCATGGACCTTAATTGGCCGTTGTGGATGTGGGGATGCGTCATGTTTTCGAGCAGTGGGGCATGTCGCAGCAGCGCATCCATTAACCCAAGGGTGGCTTTTAGAACGCGTAGTTCTACGTGACCCTGTGGGGCGTGGGGTGAGGGTGGCCACCGGTCCGTTGGTGAGGTTAGCCAACAGTTCATGTCACCAATTAGGAAAGAATCAGGGGTAGTGGGAGGGATTTGACCAATGAGAAAAATTTCCGACGCTCTTGTGCACTGTTTGGGGCGTAAATGATGACAATTGTGTGTGCAACATTGGCCCATGAGAAGGTGACAACGAGCACTCGGTCATTTAGGAAATTTTTGAAGATGAAAATTTGAAAAATTGTTTTTCCAAATTAGCACCCCACAGTGCTTTGACCAAAAGGATAGGGATGGTAGGAGCATTGTTTTCCAAGCATCCTCGGAACCTCATGGACAGTGGGTTTCCTGGATGGCCAGGATATCCACGGGTAAATTATTTTGTAAAAAACTCAGTTTCCTAGCCCGGGACAGGGAGGCCTTGAGTCCGGCGATATTCAGCATCCCTAGAGTGAAGGTTTCCCCCATCGCACCTTAGGTGCGAGGGGGTGGGCCCCTGGCCCACCAGCCTCTTCCAGGTCCCCACGGGCTTTCACAGCAGCGCAGGTATTAGCAGCAACGCTATTGGGGTTTTTGTTAATTTTTGCAGAAAGAAACGCGTTGGCTTTGGCCTTCGCTTTTTGTTTTCCTGACATTGGACGAATTTTTTGTGGTGCAGATAAGTTCAGTGCACCGTCGAGTGGGGCAAAAAAAAATTTTTCAGTTGGGATAGGTCCCAAGTCAGTTTCAACTGGGGCTTGGGTGCAGCGATTGGGTGAGATTGAATCTCCCATCAGATCCTCATATTGAGTGGCCCATTCAGCTTGGGCCTCCCAATCTGATTGGGTGATGGATTCCCGAGTTGCTTCCACCGCGAAGGTCTCCATGTCCTCCTGGCGTTGTGAGTGTGGGATGGTGGTGGTGACCTTGGCCGCTTCCTTGGCCGCAGACCTATGGGCCTGCTTGGCCTTCTTCCGCTCCTGTGGGGAGATGGGCTTTACCAATAGGTAGCAGCCTTGTGCTCCCCACGGGAAAGCCTCTTTGGTGCTTGTGGTTGGTTCGTAGTGCGCCTCTCCACTGGCCATGGCCGCCAAGGGGTGCTCTTAGAATGTAACGCCCTCTTTAATGGGGCACACATGTGCCTTATGGCCAAACACATCACAGTGGGTGCAAATGGGGGGCGCGCTGTCCACGGTTACCCAGAATGGGTGGGTGGTGTGCCCTGCGATATCAATAAAGGTGGAGTGCGGGATCTGGGTTAGGTCCTTCGCGATCTCCTCAGTTGGGGTCAGAACTGTGATGGCTTTGCCGGTGCACAGGTGTGGCATCAGCATGAAACGTTGCATTTTAAAAAATTGTATTTCGCTGTATATGGCGAGACCATCTTTCAGGTGTTACTCCAAAATGTCACATTTTACCATAGTAGGCAAAAAGTCAAACGTGAGGAAAATTTGGTTTGATTTTGTCCATCTGGTGCGTTTAGTTTTGACGACCTGTTGCCCTTTGGGGAGGTTGACCACTATGCGCACTGCTGCAGCCTCATCTGCTGCTATTTTGCTTTCAAAACCTAGGTCCAGCCAACCACGCGACATGGAGTGAGGTGCAACGTACACCGCGGTCGGGAAAATTTTGTGTACATCTTCACAACATTTTCCCATAGGGCCATTTTTTGGATGTCCAGATACACACGGACTCCAAATTCCACCGATGAAAGTGGCTGGGAATGTGGCGTATTGATGTACTGGTTGCATCATGCTTGCCACATGAGTATCTCTGGGGAAATTGTGACCGCCAGTTTTTTTAGATTTTTTTCTATTCCACCGGATTCTCCGGGGCGTTTCAAACGTTAGAGGCCGCGGGCCTTCCGCCTGCTCCTCTTGCCTTGCTTGCCCAACTGCTCCCAGACATGGGCGCAGACTAATCCCCTCTATGAGATTATCAAACTAGATTTAGTCTTAAATTGAATGGGTTGCAAAAGTGTTTGCAACGAGAAAGAAAAGTTGAATCAACTATTATTCATCAATCTAAAAAATGACTATGTCAGGGCTTACAAACATATGTCTAAAAAAGCTGTGCTGATTTCACCTGCAAATGTTGGTCACATTCAAGTTATTAAGAAACATCCCTGATAAAAACAGAATTTCTAAAATAATTTAATTGGTATGATTAAGTGAAGTTAAGTTGATACTCCCCATTTAAAAAGTTTAAAAGTTATTAAAACTGGCTAATTAATTGGCAACCTTGATCAATAAAATAGAATAATAACTTTTTATATTGGAAAGGCACAATATGGTTAAGATCCCAACACCAAGTAATGTCCAGCCAAAGTGTCCTAATGTTGTAGTCTTCTTTAAGTCACTTCATTTGTTAGCCTCTAGGAGCTATCAGGGCTACCATTTGGAAAGTCTTCACATAAACTTTCTTTGAAGATTGAGGATCTTAATACAGTTTTTTGAATTTGTAGTTTTTCTTGATGCTATTTAAGACTTAATTTTATTGAAGTATTTTCCATATAAATAACAACTCATTTTGGGGTTTAATTGTTCCTACAGAATATCTCCTTTGCTGTGGGGTTGTTAGGAATTTGAGAGATCTTATTGGCACTGGTGTTTATCTTTCCAGGAAGTTGTACAAGTTAATGTATAGCTCCATTTTTTCTTATGGCCATTGAATGCATCTTTCATTTATGATTGTTTTATTAAAAATGAATTAAAGAGAAAATTATTTGTGATTAGTGTGATTTATAAAATTTGCAAATGGTAAAAAATTAAAAAAAGCAAACATGACAACCAGGTCTTTTCACATAAGTGAAAATTTAATCTTGAATAGAGCATCAATCTTAAGGGTCTCAACTGGTAAAAACCATTCTTCAGGGCTGAGTCATTTCTGCTCTATTTCAGTTCACTGTCATTGGTAAGCACTTAAATGCTTTAATATCTATTGGAATATCAATATAGGAGATAAATCACATTTGCTTTTGGTCTTACAAAACTTCACTATGACTAATCTATAAATCCAAGATTATCTGATAGCAATACAGAGGCTTCCTAAAACTTGCGTCTTAGATGCATGCTTGGGTGCCATTTACAATTCCCAAAACATAGTAAATTATGTGTATTATTTGAATTTTCAAGCTGGAGATGTCTTTGACATTATATGGATCAGTTAGATTATTTGATTTCTGATATCTACCAGGAATCTAGCTTTTGTATGCAAAGATCAAATTAGAATTGATTTCTTCTAAGCTTAATTTATGCGATTTTTTAGAACATCAATTTTAAAGCTTGAAAGCGTTCCAGGAACTAGTTGAGTACACCTGTGATATTGTCATAGTACCTGGTAACACATTTACTATCTAAGTCCATGAACAAATTATTATAAGTTTTTATACAACTGAGGGGCTCCTGTCATAAAAAATGTATTCTAGAGTTTTTACTTTCCCAACTTAATGTCAAAGAAGGAATTTGGTCCCAAATCTTTTTCCCTACCTAACTAATATTAGCTAAAAAACATTTCAGCGATGGTGTAAAACTGATCTTTTTATAAATTTAAAGATGTTGACAATCAAAAGCAGTAGGTATGAGCTCTTCAAAATAGCTTAATTGAGCAATTTATAGTCAGCATTCTTACTTTTTTAACTTTTAAACCGCCATTACTGAGAAGGCTCATGAATATTGGGTTGGTTGAAGAGAACATTGGTCATTACATTTTCAATTTTATGTTTAAGTTTAAGAAAAAATATTCCTAAGCTTGAGGTAGTTGATGTGGACGTCTATCATGCTCCCAGGCTCGCTGGATATTAAGCTATTCCATAGGAAATGAAAAACTAAATTTCAGTGTAAGATCTAAAATTTTTCTAATACAATTGGAGCCAAAGCCTTAACTAGATCACTTTTTGAGAGGTTTATTAAAGATGAACTTATATTTGGAGGAATATAGAACATCATAAGATTGGATGCTTGATATCACCAATTTTAGACATATTATTATTATAAATCATAGAATATTGAATCCTTATTTAGTATAATATAATTTTATATAATGCTATCAACATTATCACTAAAAAGAAAATTAAGAAATATAATGTTTATGCATATGGCACACTGACTAGAATAATTAAATCCATGAGGTGCAGAAGTGGCTGTAAGGATTGATTCATTGGCAATATGAATATCTGCCAAATAGAAATAATCATCTGATATATCAAAAATAATAAGCAAGTCATTATTAAAAATTAGTTTGGATTAGGCCTTATTCTGATATAACATATATAAATCTGGAATCATGTATTAAGTATAGCTAAGTCTTTAATTATTGCAAATTATTGTAAAGTTAGACCAGTTTTTCCAATGTAGGTAATTATAAATGTGATCATAATAAGTATTTCTAATGATTGCTATGAACCAATATTTTAAGTTAAATGTCAAACCTCTCCCTTACAGAATATTTAAGAGTTAATAATAATTAAAAAACTACTGTAAACACAGTTGATTGTCACTATATAATCATTGACTTGCTTTAATTTTTCCCTTGCTTGTTTCTACTAACAAAAGGTGCATCCTGCTTTACTGACTTATGGCTTTTCATCATTATTCAGTCAGAGGAGAGGACAAGTTTAAAAGTTAAAACTTAAAAATTATCTCTAATTTCTCATTAATAGAAATTTCTTCACACTTGGTAGTTTTTTTGATATTTTTCTAAACATCAGATTATATAGAGATTAACTTCCAAGCCAATTTTATAGGGATATATCAAAATCTTCATTAGGTTCACCTGTTATTATTTAAATAGTAAGATAGAAATTTTTTATGTTCTTTAACATACATTTCTATTAACACTACTATCTTTGTAAAGCAGTGATAACTTTTGTGGTAATCCATCAAAGCGTTTGCTGTATACAATCCTTAATGTAACTGATCTAATGTTACAGATTTTCTTAGTTTGATATTAGAGTTCATCAGCTTTCTTGACTGGTAAATTGGTCAAAGAGTTATATATTGATGTAAAAAGTTTCTAAGGGCGTATTCTTAAAGTTAGGATCTACACTATGTGCGAAGTAAAGTTGCATCTATTTTAATATATGGAGGTATGGACATCTGTGTGAGGAGAAAATATAGTTTTTCAGGAAGTTAGCCTTAGCTTTCGCAATCTTTGTAGGTATAGGAACAGCCATAATTTATTTAGTAAAAAAGATAAATATTCACTTAATTGTATTAATTACTCAAGATGCTTGGTCTAATGGACCCTAAACATAATATCTAGTTTTATGGATTGGCTGGTATGAGTTTTTAAGTTGTATTAGTACCTTGATGGCTTGTCCGATTGCTATTGGGAAGTTATGCAGGCTTTAAGTACCTCTACCAATGTTCCTATCATTCTATTTCAGTAATAGAGATCTTTAAGCTATTATAAATTTTTCTGGTCCTAAATGACTTAAGGTGATATGTGGTTAAGTACTACAGGTACTCATTTCTTGGGCTTAAGATATTGCAGAGACTTGCTTCTTATATTTTTAAAAGCAAACCTTTTCCTAAATTCAGTATTCCTTGATTTCAACTATATCATCTTTGTTAAAGAATCTTCATTATCCCAAGATTCTAGTTTAGACAACAAGTCATGGAGGTGTTTTTTCTTAGCATTTTAAAAAAAAGAATAGCCTGACGTGATAAACTATTAGTATAAAGATGACAAGTACCGGTCTGATTATCTCCATGTATATGAATCTATCTCAGAGCTTTATAATGTAAGTTGTACTTTAGGAATCTTGTCACCAGCTGTTCTAGAGGTACATGAACTTTAATCACAGTAATTTGTTTCTAAAGGCAGGGGAAAAGTGCTACACAGCAAGCATAGTTTTATAGCGTTCTCACTTGGTAATAAAGTAATTTTCTGCCTTTTCATGTTTTTTATAAAAAACTTAATGTTCAAAACCATTCACATACAACTATTAAAATGAAACTCTTTGGTTAAATGAAGCGTTTTTAAAGAGCTTGAAAGGCCTAAAGTATTACAAATGACTAAGAATGATCATTTCTAGGGTTACTTTTATCATTTTATAAGCATTATTATGCTTGACCCCACACATGAACATTACGTTTTTCATTAAACGCCAGATTAAGGGCCAATCACTTGTGCAAATTTTGGAATGAACTGATGATATTAAACTAAATACAAAGGAAAACTTGTAATCACATTAGGTATTTGGCTTGTTCATCTTAGCCTTGGATTCAACTTTGTCAAAAATAGGTGAATCATATCATTGAAGATAAAATATCCTAAAATTCTATTTTTTGCTTTAAAAAGGTACTTTCTAGTATAGTCTAATATTTAACTTGAAGAACCTCTGAATACATCCATAAAAATGGTCAATATGTTGTTAACATTTGAGCGCCTGTACTCTGAGAATTGAGTACCAAATGAATCTTCTGGTGTGTTGCTGGCTTAGCTCCCCAGTTAACTGTACAACTCCTACAACATTAAATAATATTTTATATTACGTAAATATTGATGACCAGTAATAGTATGCAGACTATTACTTGGTTGATCTCTCTCAGGCCAAATTGAATGTTAAGTGCACCTCTAAACAGTTGCTTGATCTTCAAACAGTTGAAGTTATCTCTGAAATAAATAGGAATTTACCAGCTATCCTTTCTCATTAATTGCAGAATCTGCAGAAGTCGTGATAGCCAATATACCGCAACCAAATAAAATTTAATCCACAAACTATTATCTCTAGAACTAACTATACAACCATTGTATTAAAGTCTTAAAATATAAAGTAATTGCACTAAGATTAGATCTTAGATTAATTAACTAAAGTATCAGAAAATTTATAGGGGATCTAGTGACCAACTCTTCTGCTGGCGCCTTACTAGGAATCAGCAGCTGTTGCCAATGGATTAGCCTTTGAGGACGCACACATGAGGACCAACATCACTTGCCTAGTTGGATTGCTCTGCAACTAGAATTACGACCTTTTCATGGTTGATTTAAGAAGGATTCCCCAAATTATTCAACTAATCTCAGCGGAGTACCTTCTTTGGGCTAGCAGTCTGCTTAGGTAATGGGGCCTTTACCCCTCAACCGCAGATTACAAAACCTAAAAGTTAAACCGTAAGTTAATTTTAGATGCAGTATTAAGTCTTCATCAATTAAAAAAGATTCCTAAATTGATTGGTGACAAAACCCAATTAACTACTATGATTAAATTAGCAATTAGCTAATGGGTAATGCAACTATGAAGTAAATATATTTGTCAGCAATCATCCCCAAAAAACATGACAGTTCCAGCATATCATCACCCTGCAGATCAATAAATATTCGTTTAGGTAATTATGCAAATAGTAGTTATCATTAATAATGATAACCCCTATTGGAATTTCGTGAGAAATTATAATATTCAGGCGCTACAAAGGCTATGAAATTATTATCTTCTGGCTCTATTGAAGGTAAAAACAAAGCAAAGAAGTTAGTTCTGTTGCAAAAATTCCAACGGAATGATGTACTTTGTTGTAAAAGACCAAAATCAAGCTACACGAGACAAAAATAGAGGTACTTTATTAGTTAAAAAAGAGTGATATTTATAGGAGTAAATTTGTTAGTTCTTTGAGGATCTTCATGCTTCAACTGAGGTAAGCTCTTTTCTAGTAGAGGACCAATAATGCTGATTATTATTAACATACTTGTGATGGTAAGATCTGATAAAGTTCTTATTAGATGGGATTGACCTTCTTGTGGAGGGCTTACCCCCTTTGGATTTCTTAGCCTCATTCGTCAGAGGAGGCTGGTAACTCTGAATGGTTTATTGTCATTCTAAAAGAGAATTGGATATCTCTGATGGGGCTTTAAGTTCTCCTTAGACTGAGACACTGAACCTTCAATCTTGATTATAATTGGTCATTGCAGTTAGATTCAACAATGCCCCCCTCAAGATCTTGCTTAGGGCGCACGTACTTAAAAAGAAATCTACTATGAACTCTATTGATAATAGTCTCAGTATCAATAGCTGAAATGGAGTATTCAATATTCCGAAGATAAATATTATGGTAAGGACCAGCCATAAGGTATTAAGTTTATGAATCCATCCTCCAGGTCTATGATTTAAAAGAGTACAAGATCCCCAATTTGATATTCAGGTAAAGTAGGTCAAACAGCATTATCTTTAGTTCCCCCTTTTAAGGTTGTAGCAGCAAGAGAACTTGAAGCTAAGGCTTGTACTTTGATAAATTCATCAGCTAGTCTCCTCATAGCTAAATTATTAGTTTTCAGGGTTGCAGCATCAAGTATAGTCTGTACACTTGAGGGCAAAATAGGATCCTGAGTTTAAAGAGCCTTAAAGGGAGAAATTCCAATTATAAGATGATAGCTAACCCTCTAGGCTAACATCACACTAGATAAGTAGAGATTCCATCTAATAGATCATTGGAAGCCATCTTTTAAAGAATGGCTACAAGGGTACCATTTGCTCATTTGACCACACCATTAGCGGAAGGATTAAAAGGAGTTGTAAATAACTGATAGGTGCCCTTTATTTTTTAATAAGCTCAGATACCACCTGTGAAACAAAATTGGTCCCATTATCAGATAATAGAACTTTTCTGGGCTACTATGCTAGGTAAAAACGTGCTTAAAAAGGAAGGATGCAGTAGTCTTAGCGGTGACAGTGGAAACAGAGACAGCTTCAATCTATTTGATAAAAAGGTTAACATCTAATAAAATAACGATGTCCATAAGTAGCAGTAGGGAGAGGGCCCACCACATCAATACTCCTAGTGGAAAAAGGTTCTGAAGTTCTCACAATTTTGTGTTGGAAAATCAGATATCCACTACGCTGTTGTTGGCAAGTGATACAAGTCTCCAACACATCGTGCACATTTTCCAGCATGTCATCCCAATAATAATGATTTTTAACCATTCTTTTCAACCACTCTAAAGTCTTTGTGACAGCACCATGACCTACAGTTTGATGAGCCTCCATAATAGTATCAGTCCTTGCAGAAAACCGAATAAAAAGCAGCCTTTTAGATCCCAACTTCTTATATAAAGAGCCTTCTTTAACTTGAGTATTCTCAGTTAAGGATTGTAGCTTCGCTATAACATCCTTAGATTCACGATATCAGAGTTCAGGTCTGCCAATCATATCATAGATACGATCTTCCTCAGCAGTGAATAAAGTTAGTATAGGTAATCAAGAAAGTACATCAGTATTTTGGTGTATAGTCCAGCGCGATATTGAATTAAAAAGTCATGATTCTGAAGCTTTAACTCCCACCTAGATAAGCGTCCATCAGGAAATTATTTGTTGTAACCATCTTAAAAACATAATTCATAATGATAGTAAAATGTTTTCCATATAGATAAGGGTGAAAATTCT
Source organism: Massospora cicadina (assembly GCA_022478985.1). Classification (NCBI taxonomy): domain Eukaryota; kingdom Fungi; phylum Entomophthoromycota; class Entomophthoromycetes; order Entomophthorales; family Entomophthoraceae; genus Massospora; species Massospora cicadina. Next base: position 164,597 of record JAKSZP010013196.1, read on the forward strand.
TGATGGTGGATAGGACTGCAAGGCTTTCTCTCTCAGTAATGCTATAATTGCGTTCTGCTTTGAAAAGGGTCTTACTATAATAAGCGATGGGATGACCTACTAGGTTGGAATTATGCTGAGCCAGAATCGCCCCAATAGCTATATCACTGGCATCAGTAATTAAGATAAAAGGTTTTGAAAAATCAGGATGGGCTAAAATTGGGGCACTAACTAAAGCTTGACGCAAAAGATTAAAAGTTGCTGTTGCAAACTTTTTCCATAAGAAAGGAACTTCCTCCGGCCTCATTAATGAAGAAAACCCCCAACTATACCTCCTTATGCCCCATGTCGCTGATGCTCCCACCCCAATGCTGTCCGCCATGGTCCATCAGCTAAAGTGAGCACCGGACAAAGTTTCCGCAAAGCCTCCTCGCCATCTGATATGGCTTCCTAGGCTGATAACTTAGGGGCTATATTAAAATTTTTTTAATTTATATTAATCCCTTTGTTTATCCCATTTGCTAATAAAAATGTGTGGCAGCTCCCCTTTTTGGGTTGGGCACCATTAGTATTAAAAAGAGGTAGGTCATCACAGGGAGCCCCTTTCCCTATTCTGACTCCTCTTTTTTGATTCTTCAGCTTGTTTCTTCCAACATTGAGTTTCCATATGAACCACTAGACCGCAATAGCTGCAAGATTTTCTGAGTTTTAGGTTTGGGTCTAGGCGGCATCACATGGATATAGGAAAGAGGGTTACTAGTGGAGATCGTGTGCACCACACCATTAGAAAACTTCAGCAACGCCTCTTTAATGTCGAGAATGTATCTAAAAATTTCCTTTAAGAGATTTTAAATGTAATAACAACTGAACATGAGAAGCAAACGCACTCATCACAGCCAAAATGGCATCATCTATGGTAATAAGATTACAAGTAGCGAGAGTCTGGGCCTCATGATAAAATTTCTTAGTGAATTCTTGAATTGACTCCCCTCATTTGACTTAGATGCTCATAAAGGCTTGCTTTTGATAAATATAATTTGATCACTTCTGAACTCCTTAATAAAGTCGTTTTCACTTGAGCCCACATATTAAAATCCTTAAGGTGAGGGACCATGATTTCTTGAGCAAATCGGCTTAAACAAGAAGTAATATGCCAAACTTTCTGTTGATCCATTGCCCCATCTATTGCTCGCTCATAGACAAATAGAAAAGAATAAATGCTACCTTCACCTGGTTCATACTTATCCTTAAAGGTTTGTTTGAAAGCGAAGGGTTCATTGCTTAATACTTGTACACCAGATACCATAACTGGATCAGCTTTATTGGTTCAGACCCAGGGATATGGGCTTGAGTAGGAATTTGGTCAACTTGTTGTCATAAATGGTTGAGATTATCCTGTAAATTTTGGACCCCTTGTGTAGAATGGTCATTTGCAGGCGATTGATTTAAGTTATAAAATCTCAGAAAGCATCTCTTCTTGCTTATTCTCATGTACTCCATATTTCGCAGTTAACTAATCAATGGAAGCTGTCAACATTGCAAACTAAGTTTCTTGCATATATTGGTTAGCATCACCTAGATGATGAGCATTATCAACACCATTCAATAAGTTAGTTAGTGAATAATCTGGGTTAGTTTAAACTTCTTCTGCCGTTTTCATGACACTATGGCTCAGACTTAGTTTTCTAATGCCTGCACTCATGTTACCTGTAGACTTGAAGAGTCAGAATCATAGGCTGAAAGCATTGGGCCAGGGGGACCAGGATGTCCCAGTGGTCCTTGCAAACTGTCACGACCTACAGACCCAGAAGGCCTTGTTGATCCGCAGGTCCTTGAGGACATCGTTCACCAGGGGGTCCTGGGGTCACTGCAGGAGAACTAGGTGGTCCCAGAGGTCTGGGAGGACCAATAGAACTGGTCGACTTCTTGAATATTATCCACAATTTGGATAAGTTGTTGAAGTAGCCCATTAAGTTTAACAAAATGTTCCTCATACTAGGCCCACAATTGTCCCAGTTGTTTAGTAATCTCATCTTTAAGGGTAGTGATTCTATGTTGAATAGATTTAGCGACACCATTAACCTGTTGAGATAGTTCTTGGCTGATGTAACCCACAACTCCATTGTCAAATCTCACCAGATTGTTATGTATAACAATGATTTCCCTCCTATTATCAAGTATGGCTTCCCAATTATCCCAACCAAAGTTAGAAGTATTCTCGTATAAAGAGGATAACTAATAATGAAATTGTTGCACCAGGGTCAACTAGAGGTGGATTTCAAGTTGATGTAACCCCAAAATCTGAAGTACGTTTGAATGGCGTGATGCATGTATCACTGGAGATACTGCTCTGTTCTAACCTAACTAACTTCATTATGTTGTAAAACTGTTCTGTTATATAAAAACATCATATTAGATGCAACCTTAGATGCTTGTTATTGGTTAGGATATGCACTGGGCTGAATAGCCCCCTTATTAATTCCTTGACCGTTTATTCCACATCTGCAGATCTAAATTTATAAATATCTTGGTCAGGGCCCTCAATGGCCAAGTCCATAGATGCTCAAAAGTGAAGATCACTGATATTAGCGTAAGGCATCTCCTGCCTATTGGAGTGTACCCATTGGGTGATACTCATTTTTTTTAGTACTAGATGTGGGTGATACTCATTGATTCCTCAAAAGAGGTGCTTTCTTCATTAGACGTATTTAAGTTTTAAATTTATTGTGAGGAAGGCAACCATGGGACAGACACTTCCAAATTTGACCTAAAAGAAACAAAACTTAGAACAGGGAAGGCACACCAGAGAAGTGAAGCTATCTCTTGTTGCCAGCGGGAACGCCACTATGGGGAGGGGAGGGAACGTGTGAGGAGGCCGTAGCCACAATCAAACACGTGTGGAGGAAAGGGTTTGATTCGATGAACCAAACTGGGAACCAGGAGGAGACCAGCTGTCGGTGATGCAGTGGGAGGTATCCAAATATCCACGCCTGAAAGTGGTCCACCAAATGGGATCAGAATCTATGGACAGCTTCTGGGAGGGTGGGGGTGGAGCCTGTGATGGCATCCAAGACAATCGTGTGGATAGTCCACATGGCGATTGTGACCACCAAAGCACGGAAAGAGGGTAGAAGGGGGAGGCCATTGATAAAGCAAACATATCTTTTGACAGACTGAAGGGATGTGTTTGATCCTGGCCAAGCAGACGTTGAACTTCGCGCCATATCACTCTAAAGGTAGGACACTCTCCATGCGGTGGAACAGTGTTCCATACTGGCCACACATGACGCAGGATGAGTGTAAAGCATTAGAGCGCTCAGCCATACGGTACACCCACCTCAGGCAGCGTCACACATGGGAACGGATTTGAGGCTGCAACAGAGGATGGTGTGCATATTTCCAAATAGTCTTCTGAGTCTCAATGGAGTAAGGAATGTCCATCATGTCCAGGTAGTCCACCCTGGATAGGACATGGGGTCTTGTGGGGATCACGCCATATTGGATGGGTAGCCCCTGTACCTCTTGTGTGAACTGAGGAGAGGGGCGGCCTCTCTGGGCTGTGTGTCCACTAAGATGGATTCTCCACTCAGCGCTCCGCATAGAGAGGAGGATTCGTTTGTAGTGGGTTTTAGTCCCGTGAGGACCTGTGGCCGATGGGTGTGAAGCCAGGTAATTTATCAAGGAGTGAGGGTTTAATGTATTGTTAAGGCCCAAGGTGCGGGAGAAGTTGGAGTAGGCTGCATGGGACCAGTGTTGGGAGGGGAGCGTAGGGGCGGTGATGGCCGCAATCCAGGTGCCCAGGATCTTGGCAGCATGGGCTTTGAAGTCAAGCAGGCCCATGCCACCATGATGATGAGGGCAAAAAATGACCTCTAGCCGTACTGGTGGTGGGCGGCCTGACCAAAGCCATCCTTGAAGAAGGGCATACAAGGATTTAAAAATCTTAGATAGGGGATGGCGTGGGCTCCAAACCAGACTTTGGAGAGGAGCATAGAGTTGGCTAAAACAACCCTGCCAGTAAGGGAGGTAGGGTGGGCTCTGAGGGAGGTGATGCTCTTCGTCACGTTGTCTAGAATACGACTTTCCATTACTGCTGATGCATACCCGCCTGCCTCCACCCACATGCCCAGATGGCGGACCGGCCCTATGGTAGGGCGTGGCACAAAGGGGAGCACTAGTGGGGCGGTGTGGGGTGAGCTGGGAGGGCGAGCATGTGTGCGAGCAGATGGGCCGGTCTGGGCACTGGTTGCTGGGGCCCATCAGGTTTGATACTGACCAAGGAGGATGATTTTGGTTTTGGAAGCGTTCAGTGCAGCATTACTTACCTGGGAATACTCCTGGATGAGAGCTTCAAGTGCACGTGCATCTTTATTATTAGACACCCTAACCACACAGTCATCTGCAAATGCCATCATCTTGACTGGGGCTTGGCCTGGTACATGGACCCCAGTGAGTTGGGCATTCATGTTTCGAAGTAGTGAGTCAAGGCTGAAGTTGTATAAGAGTGGGCTAAGGGGCCCCCTTATCATAAGCCCCTTTGAGGGCGGACTACTTCCGTTAGGAAGCCAGGGCCACGCACTGCCATTGTTGCAGATTCCGTGAGCAGCATTACCCAGTTGATGAAGCGAGGGGGTAGGCGGAATTGATGGAGGCAGGCCCTGAGGTATTCCCAGTTTACTCTATCATAGGCCTTCTGTTGGTCCAAGAATACAAGTGCCCAGAGGCTGTGGACTGGCATGCGTTAGCCACAGAGTGCACGTTGTTTAAATCGACCTTCTGGGTATGAAACCAAATTTTCTAGGGGAGATGGTGGCAGATGCTACAATCCCTAAACGGTTAGCCATGATTCTAGTTAAAAAATTTGTATCCGTGTTAGTTAAAGAAATGGGGCGCCAGTTAGCTAAGTCTAGCTTGTCCCCTTTCTTAAAGAGTGTGATGATGAAGGCCTCTTGTCCTCCTAGTAGGAGGCGCGTTTCCAGAAGACTCTGGTTAAGTGAGGCAAGCAGCAGTGAGGATATATATTTGAAGTACTTTTTATAGAATTCATATGGAATGCCATCTGGGCCTGGGCATTTCCAATTTTGGTGCACCTCGGATGGCTGTTCATAGTTCATCCGGAGTAATCAGATTCATTATTTCTGGGTATCAGGAAATTGTGTGGATGTGGGTTTGGTCAAAAAATTCTGCCACTTCAGCCGGCTGAATTGGATTGGACTGGTATAACTCAAAGTGATACTTTTGTACTTTGATTGCCACTTCATCTGGCGTATCTGCGATGGAATAATCCGATCTTTGCACCTGTGTGCAGGCCACGCTCTGGCATGGTGCAAAAAATCTTTATAAAAAAATATGTGGTGCACTTGTCACCCTCTGTAATGCGTTTGGCCCTGTACTGAACACAAACCTAATGTTTGTGTTGCCTTTTGAGCGCGTTGAGGCGGGCGGCTGCTTCCGCCCACTTCTGTCCCCATGCAGGGCTGTAGCTTGTAGCTGGGACGTTGGACTCCAGGTGTGCCAACTCTGCCAGAGCGCGCGAAATGATGGTAGATGTGGCTCATGAGTGCCGTGAGGAGAGGTGGCGAGAGTGGAAGACGGTATCCTCTTTGAAGATTGCCCATGTGGAGATGGGGTCCGCGCAAAACGGTGTAACAAACTCTTTTGCCAAAGTTGCTGATTCCACCCAAGTGGAAAATCCTTGTGACGCAAGTTCAGGAGGGCGGAGTTTGCACCAATGTGGGGCCTTAGCCACTGTGACAGGTAGGTGGTAGGTTATTGAGACCAGTCAGTGGTTGGAGATTTAATTTTTGTTTTTTGGAAGTGGTAAATGTGAGGTTGGAATTTAGCCAGTGTAAGGATAAGGTCGATGTGGGTCATGGACCTTAATTAGCCATTGTGGACATGGGGGCGCATCATGTTTTTGAGCAGTGGGGCTTGCCGCGGCAGTGCATCCATTAACCCAAGGGTGGCCTTTAGAACACAAAGTTCACGTGCCCCTGGGGGGCATGGGAGGAGGAAGGCCAACGGTCCATGGGTGTGTTTAGCCAACAGTTCATGTCGCTGACTACAAAAGGGTCTGGGGGTAACAGGAGGGATTTGACTGATGAGAAAAATTCCTGATGCTCTCGTGCACAGATTTGGGGTATAGATGTTGATGATAGCATGCGCCACGTTGGCCCATGAGAAAGTGACAATGAGGACTTGGCCATTGAGGAATGATTCTGACAATAAAATTTTGAAAGAATTGTTTTTCTGAACTAGCACCCCACAGTGCTCTGACCAAAAGGATAGGGATGGGAGGAGCATGGTTTTCCAAGCATCCTCGGAACCTCACGGACAGTGGGACTCCTGGATGGACAGGATATCCACGGGTAAATTTTTTTGTAAAAAACTCAGTTTCCTAGCCCAGGACGGCGAGGCCTTGAGTCCGGAAATATTCAACGTCCCTAAAGTGAAGGTTTCCCCCATTGCATCTTAGGTGCGAGGGGTGGGCACCTGGGCCCACTAGCCTCCTCTAGATCCCCACGGGCCTTCATGGCAACATGGGTGTTTTCAGCAATGCTATTGGTAGTTTTGTTAATTTTAGCAAAAAGGTTTGCGTTGGCTTTTGCCTTCACTTTTTGTTTCCCTGACGTCAAACGAATTATCTGCGGTGCAGATGAGTTTGGTGCACCAATGATCAGGTCACAAAAAAATTTTCAGGTAGGTTCAACCCCAAGTTGGTTTCAACTAGAGCTTGGTTGCGAAGATTGGGTGATATCGAGTCACCCATCAGATCCTCAGATTGGGTGGCCCAATTGGCATGGGCTTCCCAATCTGATTAGTTGAGGGATTCCCAAGTTGCTTCCACTGCGAAGGTTTCAATGTCCTCCTGGCGTTGGGAGTGTGGGATAGCGGTGGTGACTTTAGCTGCTTCCTTGGCCGTGGCCCTGTGGGCCTGCTTGGCCTTCTTCCGCTCTTGTGGGGAAATAGGTTTTACCAGTAGGTAGCAGCTTTGTGCTCCCCACGGAAAAGCCTCTTTGGTGCTTGTGGTTGGTTCATAGTGCGCCTCTCTGCTGGCCATGACCACTAGGGGTGCTCTTGGAATGTGATGCCCTCCTTGGTGGGTCATGCATGTGCCTTATGGCCAAACGCATCACAGTGGGTGCAGATGGGGGGCGCGCTGTCCACGGTTACCTGGAAAGGGTGGATGGTATGCCCTTCAATATTGATATATGTGGAGTGCGGGATCTGGGTTAGGTCCTTTGCGATCTCCTCAGTTGGGGTCAGAACTGCGATGGCTTTGCTGGTGCACAGGTGTGGCATCAGCGTAAAGCGTTGCATTTCAAAAGATTGTATTTCGCCATATATGGTGAGACCATCTTTCAGGTGCTGCTCCAAAATGGCACGTTTTACCATAGTAGGCAAAAAGTCAAAGGTAAGGAAAATTTGGTTGGATTTTGTCCATCTGGTGCATTTGATTTTGATGACCCATTGCCCTTCAGGGAGGTCGATCACTACATGCACCACAGCAGCTTCATCTGCTGCTTCCTTGTTTTTGAAACCAAGGTCCAGCCAACTGCATGACATGGAGTGAGGTGCGACGTACACCGTGGTCAGGAAAAAAGTGTGCACATCCCCACAAACTTTTTCCCATAAAGCTGTTTGTTGGATGTCCAGAAACACATGGATTCTGTATTCCACCAATGAGAGTGGTTGGGAGTGCGGTGTGTTGATGTACTGGTTGCATCATGCTTGCCATGTGAGGATTTCTGGGGAAATAGTGACCACTGGTTTTTTATTTTTTTCTATTCTGTCAGTTTCTCCGGGGCGTTTTTGAACGTTTGAGGCCGTGGGCCTACCACTTGCTCCTCTTACCTTACTTGCCCAACTGCTCCCTAACATGGGCGCAGACTAATCACCTCTGTGAGATTATCAAACTAGAATCAGACTTGAATTGAATAAGTTGCAAAATTGATTGCAACGAGAGAGAAAAGTTTCACTAGACATATTCATCATTATGAAAATATGTTTTCACCAGGTAGCCTTGGAAGCAGACCTGGCAGGGAGCACCAGTATAGGAATTTTGTGAGAAATTGCGATATTCAGGCACTACAAAAGCTATAAACTATTAGTTTCATGGCTCTAGTGAAGGTGAAAACAAGGCAACAAAGCTATTAGTCTTGTTGCAATAATAAAGTTTAATCAGAATACATAACATTGTTATGAATTGACCAAAATTGAGCTATGCGAGACAAAAATAGTGGTACTTTATTAGTTAAAAATGAGGGATACTTATAGGGGTAGATTTGGTAGTTCTTCATGAGGATTTTCATGCTTTAACCGAGGTAAGCTCTTTTCTAGTAGAGGACCAATAATGCTGATTATTATTAACATACTTGTGATGGTCAGATCTGATAAAGTTCTTATTAGATGGGATTAACCTTCTAGTGGAGGGCTTAGCCCCTTTGGATTGCTTAGCCTCATCCGTCAGAGGAGTCTGAAACTCTGAAGAGTCAATTGTCAGTCTAACCAATAATTGGATATCACTGATGGGTTTTTTAATATCTCATTAGACCGAGAAATCAAACCTCAATCTTGATTAGAATTGGTTATTGCAGTTGAATCTCCAAAACCCTACATCCACTAGAGGATACAATCTCATAGTGAGCAAAACAGATATATGTAATCTAATCAGCTGGGTAATATGGGCATATCAAATCCCAACACATTTTTAAGCGTCTCTCTGATTCGTGTCACGTCATCCAGATAAACAATATCAAGGCTGAGCTTCAAGTTTTATAAAATTTAATATATAGCTTATAGAGATGAGGTTGGCGGAATACAGAGACTTTTGAGATAAACTCATTGGTTGGAATAAGCCTTCTGAACAAATCAGTGAACATTTCTGTTGTCTAAAACAAAAGATATCTGTTAATATCTACTTTTTATAATAATCATTCAGAAGTAATGAGCCCATCAGAATTGTGAAAATGGCTCTTTAACACATGGCAAGTGGTATTAATCCTTTTTGTTATATTATTCAGCTTGCATTTTTCAGAAAAATGTGGTGGCCTCCGCTCTTCTTTTTAATTATAAAATAGCAGTGAGTATATGGACTTTGTAAATTACAGTAGTCACACTTCCAATAGTTTTTCAAGTCTACTCATATCTATCTTTCTACCTGCTTTGACTTTCAGTGTGGCTTTGGTTTACTAAGATTAGCTTCCCTGACATCAATGGAGTAAATTAAGTTCTTAACATTGCTGAAACCTATGTAATGTCTAAGCTCCAGCCATTAATCTAGATAGAACCTTGCAATCCTTCAGGACCAAGAAGGGCATATCCTTCAATTCTCAGCCTTTCACCCGACTCACTAATTTAGAGAACACCTTAAAGCGATAGTTAGATGCAATCGCTCCTTGTTTGCCCACCTCCAACACTCAACACAAATCATATGCCCATGTTTACTATTAATTTTTGAACATTAGAACACTATGTTCAGAAAATAAGCCTGTCTTGCGTAGATATTTAGAATTATTATAAAATAGTCATCTTATGCACTGAACTAATCACAAACAGAGGGCTCTATTAGGGCATCTAAAGTTAAAAAATAGTTATATAAGATAGCCCCAAGAAAAAATATTTTAGCAAGCTATTTCCATATATGTCTTTTGTCTGATGGAAAAGGTAAGCATTGGAATCAAGCAAGTCAAAAATTTTAAATGGCACAAAAGTTAAATTAAAAGTCAAAGTATGGATTGACTTCTTCCAAAAGAATGCAGCTGATCAAAAGTTATCATTTAAACATACTATCAAAACATATCAAATAAGACCCCATTTAAATACTTTAAAAATAATATTTGTTTCAATTCTAAATATTATTGTATATTTAAGCCTGACTCCCTACCTTCCAACCTTAAAGTCAGCACCCTGAAAATGGTTGGAATGTTCAATTATCTAGTTCTTAATTTTGGACTTTAAAAAATTATAATAAAAACTTCAAGTTTTTTATCATTTAATTTATTTTAAAATCACGGTTCTTGTTGTACTAAAAGCTAGGGCAATGTAAGAGTCAACTTGCTACTTTCAATCCGATGGAGAACCTTTAGGTGACAGTTACATCTTAATCACCAAAAGTAGCTTTTCAATTTTTTAGCACTAGTGGTTCCCAACCCAAAAGGAGGAGCCATCACACATCTTTTATTTGAAAATGGTGCAAACAAGGTATTATTAGAAATAAAAATCTTATTATGGCACCTTAGCTAACAGCCTAGGAAGCCATATCAGGAGGTGAGGAAACTTTTGTCTGGTGCCCGCTTTAGCTAGCATACCATGGCGGATGACATAGGGTTGGGACATCCGCAACATTTTGCATAAGGAGGTACACTTGTGTGTTTTCTTTATTAATTAGGCCAGCGGTGTCCATAACCTCAACGTATTGATCAAGTTGTTGCTCAGCAAAAGTGATGAGAGCAGTCACACAAGTAAAAGTCTTGATGCATGGTGGGTTTGAGGATAATTGAAGTCAAACAGAAAAAGTTTTTGCCACCTTGATGCAAGCGCGGCTTGCTCTAAAAGCAAGCTCCTCTATTTCATTTTTTGCAGTCTCATTAAAATCATTGGGGAATTTGGGATGGGAATACCCTCAACAAGGGGTTCCATCGTCCCATAAAAATGTTGGCGGAGGAGGATGTTGGTGGGAGCAAATGCAGCTTCTACCACCATTTTTTTAATATTTTTATAAGCAGGAAAACCGTTTTTAGATCTAAAATGGTGGGGACAAAAATTTGGAGGATTTACAAAAATTTGGAGGATTTACAAAAATTTCTTAAGGAAAAATTGGGCTTAATATTATAAGACTGATCTTATCATCAATCCATTTGAGCACTTTTTAATGAATTTACATCAGCTAATGCCAGGCCAGCTACCAGAGTCAATGCAGTGGAGGATCCTGATTGGCTGCAAACAATTGACCATAGCATCTCAGCTGAAACTGTCTCAGCCATTGGCTCAGAATTCTGTAATTCCGCTGAATTTTTAGAATATTTAAATTTTGATTGGCTGCTGCTTTGGATGCAGTGCCAGAAATAGTCAAGGTTGGGGGCGGGAGGATTGTGCCCCACTCAAAAAGTTTGGGCGAGGCAGCAGCTGGCCTGACACCATAAGGAGGAGCGGCAGAAGCGGCAGATCCAAAAGTAGTTTTCAACAATACAAAGAACTCCTCACTCACACTATTACTTGTTTATAAATCACAAGACCCCTTCACCATTCCATATAACCCAACTCTCACTAATAGGGCGCCACTTGTTAATCTGTGCCTAATATAATGGCTGATGAGGCACCCATATACACAAGCTAATTTTCTCTTGGCAAGCTCCTATATGTAAGTCCAGGGGAGCACCCCATTTGCCTTGATCACAAAAATTCTTGTTTTACACTAAAAGGGGGCTAAGAAGGCAGCCGTTGCCCTCGTCACCCAGGGCAATTTAGCTCATGTGGTGGACAAAAGGTGGGTAACAGCGTATCTTTTTAGGGTTGTCCCCTTTCCCCTTATTTGACCATACAAGAACCACTCCATCAGACTAGGGGGTGCGTGGAGGTGGTTATGGTGAGAGGACACCATCTAAAGGACAGTGGCGAGCACTTATCCCCAAAGACAATTTCAGGGTCCACTGAAGTTGCAAAGAATCTAAATCAATTAATGGTTCCAACTCCAGCAACAATTTTCAAGTTCTAAAAATAGACAAAAAACCCGGATAAAGTGAGGAGTCTGACACAAGTAAAACTGAGGGTGCTATATACCTTTGAACCCCAATGAAGCTGGGCCCCCAGGGACTGATAATGGGAACTACCAGTCACCCACCAAATGAAACATCACTGAGCCAAGCGAAATCATGGTGGGAGGAGCAATTTAGTGGGAAAATTCAAGTGAGAGTCAGATGACCAGCAAAAGGTTGATTTGGCGTCAATTAGTTTCAAGATTTAAAAGAGTAAATGAGGTGGGTCAACCTTGGGATGAATAAGTCATGCTGAGTTTTTTAACCTGTTCTGGTTTCAAACCTTTTTCAATCAAAACCCAACCCAGAGTGGAGCAAGAAACATCCCACTATGCTACCACTACTCTTAGATTTAAGATCTAGTTCCACCGAAAATTGGTTGGGATTGTGATACCTTTGTCCACGCGTTCCCACTTATTCACCAACCCCCTAGGACTTAAGGCAATCATCCCTCACTAAGACAAATTTCAGTCAATTCTCAAATTTTTGTTTGAAATAAATAAGGTCCTTTCCAGATGAATTTTCCAGTTAAAAAATTTCTCTGTGTTTGTCAATGCTGCTACTCTAGAACTATGTTCCCAAGGTTGCACATTGACTGGTACTTAGTGGCTACTAATATGCTGCTGCTGCCCCCTCTTTTCAATGGGTGATTAAGCGAGAGGGCTGGTGGCGATATTCCCATTTGTGTACACCCTCTGGCGTCGAGACGTCCCTATATAATTAAAGATAATCTCTCCCTGCTGGGTGAAGTTTCATGACCTCGTAGCTTTTTCCCACTCAGTAGTTACTAAGTGTATACTGGGTCCTCCATTGCTCTAAAAGAGTTATCTGAGGTAAAATCCGCTGCTACCCCTGGCAGTGAAAATTTGGTTGTTAGTTGGGATGCTGGCAATGGTGGTTGCTAATCGCTGCTCTCTATTTGCTTCTCTCCCCACCCACTATCAAGTCATTTGGACAGCAATTCCCCGGCATTCTAGGTTGCTTTCTAGGTGCTTACATAGCTTGACTGGCAGGCCAATCTCAATATTATTTTCTGTTTCCATGCATAATCAACTGACCCTTGGTTTCTGCCATTTCAGCCCTTCTGTTTAAGTCATGACGGAATGGTTTAAGCTTACCATATGATCTTGTAGTCAGTGCTCAGTGTTGTGCTATTCATATGATTGGTTTGCATGTTTTTTGGGTGCTCCCACATGGTGATGGGGGAGCTACTTACTGTATACTTCGTCCTAAAGGCTTCAGTTCCATCACATCCCACCCTCTGGGGCAGGCTCATCTGTCCATCTGTGGAGATTGCCATTCAGGTGGTAGATGCCTCGTTGAGCTGCTGGTGCAATTCTTGGTAACACAATGATGTCAGTTACTATGATGGATGCACAACGAAGTGTGGCTTTGTTTGAGGCCACAGAGGGTGACGCTTGCCATTGGGTGCATGGAATCCTCTGCTTAGCTAACCAGGTTGGGTGTCAACCCCGCTGACTACGCTGGTGGCATCAGTGGTGCAGGCGTTTGTAGCTTAATCGGCTATCTTTCTCCTTTTTTTCCATGAGATCTGAAGCTTCTGATTTGGCTCCATTAATAGAAGCCTTCCACAAACAGGACCCTGGACTCGATCTCCCATTGGACGTCGTCATGGCCATACTTCATGCAGCATTGAACACTGAGTCTGCCAATTATGCAGCCTATGCCATATAGGTGGGTTAATGGACCAAATGTGCTTGTAAGCAGCTTCTATCAGGGTTATACTCCGTTAGGCATTGAGTGTGGTGGGAGGTTTGAGTAACCATTTTCCTACCAGTGAAGTTTTGAGAGGTGAGTTGAATCCTCAGTTGGCGTTTCCATTGTCATTTGCCCAGAGTTCCGGTATGATCCAAGCCCCTTAATTTTGTGTTTTGATGCCTGGAGGCGATGGGGTGCCCCATTACCCTTTTGTTGCACCTGGCCCTGCCCTGGCACCCGTAAGGGAGGCAGCTCCTGTGATGGACTGGGTGCCCTTAAATCCTCTAATCCCTCTGTTTTCAGAACCCCAGTGCAATGAATTTGAGAGGGTACTCCCATGGGAGAGTGCTAATTCCCTAATTGAATCAGTTTCCCCAACTGACTCTATGATTATCACTACCCATCTGGCAGAATCATGCATGGTCTCTATTAATCAAGATTTACTTATTTTTTATACTGCTGAAAATTTGGTTGGGTGCCCACAGGGTGTCAGTTGAGGCACTGGTAGATACAGGATGGCGGGAAATTTTTTTGAGTTTAAAGCTGGTGCAGGATCTTGACTTGGACTTGGAAGCAGGGGCTTCAGTGCTGGGTGCATCATCCGCTACAATGACTTATACAAAATATATTGGCCTGTGCCTTTCTTGATCTACCAGTATAGTTTCTATGATTGGTTCGCTGTGATGCCATATCTGTTCTTCTGGTATCTTAGGGGTGGGGTGGTGGCGGTAGCAGCATGGGAGCATTCATTTAGATTTAAATACGTTGTCCTTTACAAACACCCAGTTGTGGGGGAAGCTTCCCTTTTACAGTATGCTTACAATGGAATGGGGCGGGGTTCCATCACGTCGCTCCTCTCACCAGCAGGCCTTCCGCTATATTTTCCTCTAGATTTAATAGCATATCAAGAAATTATCAATTTAGAGTAAGCTAATAACCTTCTTCCGCACTCTGATTATGTCTTGACTTTCCGTAGGTGGTGGGCATGATTAACATCAATATTTCGTTGTATCCCTACACGGTGCAAGAGGACAAGGCGTTGGAAGTATGGTTGGACGATATAGTAAAGAAGGGGTGGGTGTTCAAGAAGATGTCCCTAATTGCATCGCCTATTATTTTCGCTCAGAAGGCCAGCAGTACGGTGCAGCCTTGCATCAACTATGGGCATCTGAATAATATTACTGTTCATGGTCCCTTCCCATATCCCCGTTGAACAGACAATCAGGAAATTGATTGCGAAATCCTGGCTGTTTTTGAAGCTCAAACTCATGAATGTATTTAATCATATCTGGGGGTGTGTATCTTGCCAGTAATGGCTTATGGCGATTTGGACCAGAAGGGGTATATTCCAATTTAATGTAATTCTCTTCAGCCTGAAAACCGCCCTGGCACCATTCCAGTGGATGATCTACAATGTGATAGGTGATATCAGGTTCACGTGCGCTGTGGCATACATTTATGATATCCTTGTTCATTCCTCCCCCGAGCAGCATGAGAAGGTCCTGAAGCGGTGGTGGCCGCGTTGCATAAGGCGGAAATTTACATAAAGCCATCTAAATGAGAGTTTTTTGGGAAATTTTATTTTTTAGGAAATTTAGTCTTGAAGGATGGTTAAGCCATTCCCTTAGCAAGCTTGAGGCCATTCTTGAGTGGCCTACTCCTATGACCCAGAAGCAGTTGTGGAGCTTCTTTGGAACCATCATTTTTCTAAATAAAAAATCCCTATTTTATCTCAGCTGGGCGTGCCGCTGCATCCCTTAACTATGAAGAACGTTTCATTCTTCTGGATGGGGAGTGCCAGCAGGCATTTGATGCCATCAAGAAGGTATTTTTGACGCCTCCCAGTCTCAAACACGCATATCTTACCAAACCATCTACTGTTACGTGTGACGTCTCATCCTTTGGCGTGGGGACAGTACTGTTGCAGATGAAGGATGGGTTGGAACATCTGGTTACCTATTTTTCTACAAGTTTGCTTCATCAGAGCAGTTCAGGACATTTGTAACAAGGAGCTGGCCATCGTGGCATGGTCTCTTACCCACTGGCGGCACCTGCTGCATGGCGCACAGCATGAGGTGAATGTGCAGATGGATCACTGTCCCTTATATATCTTCAGAAACCATAGAAGTTGGTGCATCATTAGGCTTGAGTATTGCGACCTCTTTAGTTTAAATTCCAAGTATGAGTTCATTGAAGGGCATTGAACGTTCTTCAAACTTCTTAATTTGCAACTCTGAAATAAGTCCAGCAGAGCATATAAGCAAGAGATAACAGCATCAATTCCTGCCAGCCCAGATCCTAGCTACTACGCCTCCCACAATTTTGGTGGCAGATTGAGCCCTGGACGTGCCTTTGAGTTCTTGGATTTAGAGGGCCATACATCTTGCTTAGATTGGTTGGTGTTGTTAGACCAGATGGCACTCCCAAGTCATAAGTGGTTATAATATTCCTTGATGGACTAAAATTTGCAATTTCAGTTGAGAAGTTTGTACCAAACCTTCTCTGCAATGAAGTTATTCAAGATCACCACAACCCCCTGTGGTAAGGACATCCAAAAAAACAAGAAATGCTTGTATTTGGTTAAGTAGAAATATAATTGGGTGAGCAGATATATGGATATTCTTGCATGAAACCCTGAATTGAGTGGCATGAGCTTGAGCTAAGTCAGATTTATTTGGTAAGTATGGTCTCCTTCATCCCCTGAAGCAGGCGGAGGGAACATAACCTTGGTGTCCATCAATTTCATTGTTGAGCTGCCCAACTCCATTGGTTATACTTCTGTTATGGTAGTCATGTACTGTTTTACTAGATTGCACTTTTCATACCCTGTTCCATTGCAATCACCTCAGAAGAGAAGGCCTGGGTTTATATGGCATAATTTTTATTGTTTGGATTGTCCCAGGAGATCATAAGTAACTGTGGGTCACAGTTTATGGCGCGATTTTGGAATGAACTCCAGATGATCTTGAAGATTACGCCTTATCACTCAAACTCATACCATCCTCAGTTGGGCGGTCAAACGGAGAATGTGATTCATATTCTTAAGCAGTACCTTCATTGTTATGCCGCACGCTGCAGGACACCTGGGCGGATAAGTTTCCCTAGTACATGTTTCATATAATAGTGATACTCCTGTGTCTACTGGTTTCTCACCATACGAGGCCATGCTATGGTATAGCCCCTCGTTTTTGATGGGGCCATATCTTTGGCTGGAGGTGTCATCTGAGGCGTATCATACGCAGTACATCTGGTCCACCCAGTCTTTGGTTCAGGAGCATTTGAGCAAAGCTATCAGTGATTACAAGTAGCTCATGGACTTGAAATGTCTACTGGCCATGAAAACACAGTGGGTCCCATATCATGTTGGATACCTGTAACCTGTGTAAGCAGGTGCCCTCCTGGAAATTTGCAAGCAAACATTCTTTCTCCATGTGGTGTAGGGATCTGGGCAATGGCGCCTTCCGTTTGACACCCCCACCACTGAAAGCAGCACACCGTTTTCCATCTATCATAGTTTTCCCTATTTAAGGGGAAAATTCTGGCAGAACTGGATCCTATTGTGTTGAAAGGCTCAAGGGGGGTGAGGTCCATGCTATCTTGGCTTCCCACAGATCTTGTCGTTCATTCCAATATTTTGTGGCCTAGAAGGGCCTCCAAGCGTATGAGAATAGTTGGGACAGTGCCTGGGATTGCTCCAATTTTAGAGAGATGGTGGAGGCCTTTCATGTTATGCACCCCAATGTTCCCCATCCCCCCTGAAGATCACCACGCTTCTGGAGATTAAGCTTTCAAAGGCCCATAAAAACGTTGCACTCACCCAAGTTCCCAATGGTGGTTCTCCCCCAGTTCAAAGAGAAAAGGATGTTTTAATTCTTTAGAAACTACCCCTGTGCCTCGATTGTGAGGCATTCCCATTTCCACTAAAAATGGGGCCAAGAAGGCGGCTGTTCCCCTGGTCACCCAGGGCGATTTAGTCCCTGTGGTGGATAAAAGGTGGGTAACAGCTTACCCCTTCAGGGTTGCCCCATTTCCCCCTTATCTGATCATTCAAGAATTACACCAGCAGGCTAGGATGGTGTGCGTAGAGGTGGCGGCAGCAAGAGGATGCCAGCTGAAGGGCAGTGGTGAGAACTTATCCCCAGAGACAATCTCAAGGTCTGCCAAAGAGATGAAAAGAATTTTAATCAATCAAAGGTCCAATTTCAGCAGCAATATAGGTTTCCGCCAAAGAAGTGAAAAGTCTAGATAAATTGAGGGGTCCACTCCAGTGAAATTTAGGGTGCTAAATACTTTTAATACCCAATGTGACGGGCCCCATGGCCTGACCATGGGTACTACCAGTCACCCAACAAACAAAATGTCACCAAGCCAAGAGAAGTCGTGGTGGGTTGAACAATTTAGTAGCAAAATTTAATTGAGAATCAGATAGCCAGCGGAAGATTAATTCAATAGTGAGTTAGTTGTGAGATATCATTCTGAAAAATCATTTGAGATCATAATAGCTTCGCCCATGCGTTCCCACTAATTCCCCAAGCCCCTAGGACTTAAGGCAACCATTTCTCACTGGTACAGTTGTTGGGCAATTCTCAAATTTTTGTTTGGAATAAAAAAACCCTTTTCAGCTGAACTTTCCCACTTATAAATTTTTCCTGTGTTGTCACTGACGCTACCCAGAACTATGTTCCAGAATTGCACAACAAATGGGGCTTAGTGGCTACTATTATGACGCTGCTGTCCCCTCTTATTGAATAGGTTACTGAGCAAGAGGCTTATTGATGTTGTCATCTCTTGTGGACACCCTCTGGTGTCTAGACGTCCCATTCTTAATGGAGATTATCTCTCCCCTATGGGAAAGGCTTTAGGACCTCGCCACTCATTCCACACCCAGTAGTTCCACAGCATATTGGGCCATCTGTGGCTCTTAAAGAGTTATCTGCGGAGAAATCTGCTGCCACCCCAGCTGTGCTAGTCTGGTTGTTGTTGGAATGTTGGAAATGGTGATTGCAAGTTGACACTCCCTATTTTATTCTCTCCCCGTCTACTATCAAGTCATTTGGATAGCAACGCCCCAGAATTCTGGGCTGCCTTCTAAATGCTTGCGCACCCCAACTTGCAAGTCATTCTTAGTCTTATTTACTATTCCCATGACATATACTACTAGTATTGTCCTTATTGAAAAGTATACTGCAGTATTTGCCAATCAGCCTGTAAACAGTTGCAAGCTTTTTGGTTTAAAATCCTTAAGTAAAAAGGTTGTTAAACTGCAAATGAAATAATTTTTTGAGAAGCAAATTCTAAAAAAGTTTTTAATGTAAACGATTCTTTAAAAATTATTAAAAAAACAGCCTTACATGAACCACATCTAGGTGGAAAAGAACTATGATTTCTCTTTGAGTAATGTTATTATTCAGAGGTCAATAATTAATTTTTAAGAGAGTTCTAGGGCTTAAAGCAGGATTAAAAGTTCTTTTGGACTGCCTCGTCATTACTAATAATTTGAAGAAATCAGAAGATTGATTTTTAGACAAATCTATATATCCAAAACTTGGTGTTCTCCAGGAATAGTTGTGTCATCATTTTAATGCATAAATCGTGAATCCTTTATTGCAACAACTGACTCAGGAAATAGCTTTGTACTTAACTCAGTTGTTGTATTAAGCGAATAGAGAAAAGAAGTAGAATATCAATATAAAGAGGAGTAAGACTTTTTATTTTGTTTTTAATGTCAGAAATTCTACCTTTAATATATAACAAAGTGAGATACTTTTTCTATAATTTAGTGATTTTATTATAGTCAATCTTGAACTGCAATATGATCAGAATATCTATTTTTGTTATCCAAGGATACTACAAGAGTATCAAGAAAAGCTTTATAAATAAAAAATGATGCAGATTAATAGCCTTAATTGTTTTTTACTTCATAGTCCAGTTGTTACATAATCTTTAATTTAATTGAAATCTGAAGCCATCATAATTTTCTCTTTTGGAAAATATCGCGCTAACTGACAGCCCATTATTCAGTAAGGTAAAGGCCTTGAATTTTTAAACCAAAATTTTGGTCTTAGTATTATCTCATCCATATGAGGTGTTAATACCAATATTTTGGTATGATGAGGTGGTTTTTACAACTCCTTTATTTGAGTATATCTCAGCTGAACTTCATAGAATGGTTTCAAATGTTTAATTGACTGAACTCTAGTTTTGTGTACTCAGTCTATATTATTGAAAATTTTATATGATTAAAGTTATTGTAAATTTTGCTTCATGTAGGTATCCTTGGGTTTCCAGATACAGTATAGCAGGATTTTTAATTAATGTGGTAATTTAATCTCATGCAGTGCTCCCATGGTGTATACTACCTGAGTCTCCTTCTTCCCCTTCATAAACACCATTTGAAAAATTTGCAAATGTCTTAGGAGAGCAATGATCTAGCAAGGACTTCTTCTTAAGTTTGAGCAGGTTGTTTTTGGTTTTTTAGGCTTTTCAGGTACTTTTTAGATGTTGGCTATTGATGTATCTGTCTCACGCTGAATCCACTCTTTACTTCTTTTCTACCTTGACGTTTTTTGGTAAATAAGCCTCAATAATGATGGCCCATCGTTTTAAAAATAAGTTTTAGTTAATCATTTGTTTTAACAGGAGTGTTATCCATGACTAGAACTTCTAGTTTCTAAAAGAAAAACGATTACATTCAGTTTTTTATAAATTTGCCACATCAAAAAAATCATTTATCAAGAAACATTTAAAAAGACTTTTTACAGATAAAGGATTATATTAAGATGAAATAGAGTGAAAACTTGCTTGTATTTTAGATATATAATTGTTTCTCAAATTTGGTTCAAAATAGTTATATAGTAAATTTAGAGTTTAATGATATTAATTAGTAGTTATTTTTGATGACTTTAGACTTGTTTTATATATTTAGGATTTTCTTCTAATAATATATGAGTGGTTAAGAAGTATTTTTTTCATTTTGCTACAACTTTTGGTCATGGTTAAGGAAGGTCTTATTTAGCTATTAATTTTATAGATCATTATGGGTGAGTCTGTTGCTAAAAATCTATCTAGTTTATACAACTAAAGCCAATGATTTATAGAACTTTAATCTTTAAAGAAATAATGCCTAACGATTTGGATTATTTCTCTTAAGAATATATCCATGATTGCTGTTAGATTAAGAACCAACGAACTTTCTTTCTAATAAAAGTATGCCGCGATTAAAATAGAGATCTGTGCTTTAACTTTTCACTCGTCACATACAACAGTTTTCATTAAATTGCTACATACCATAATAAAAAACCAGGCCTTTCACCTTTGATAAAATATCATGTTTAAATATTTTATGATTGCCTAGATATCTCTGAATATTTTATCTATCTATCTTTCCATATCTTGAGGTGATGTTTACAAATATATTATTAACCATGTTGTCAATTATATTGTTAAACTAAAATTGGCTCAGATTTGCTTGCTCTCAATAAAAAACTTAAGAATAAAATTCCTACACGAATTTTTGATAGTAACCAGTATCCACTAGTTTGCTCACTACAAGGGGGCATCTGAGCTACTTATTACTAATCAAGTAGTTATAAGAATGGGTGGAAAGTCATCTATAAGGTTGATTAATGTCCAATTTGATGTGGAGGAGCGTAAGAACTCAGATAGTGAGCCTTTATTATATTGATATGGAGAAAATCGCTTCTTTAAAGACAATTTATGACATTAGTGACCTTACAGAGAAACATGTTGACAAAAAGCTCCAAAATGTGAAGATTATAGAAACCAAAAACAGAAATTTTGCGCCATGGAAACTGATCATAAAATAAGAGGAATAAATTTAGCCCATATATCCAACATTTAGGAAAATGCAGTTCATTATTAAGAAGAAGATAAAGAAACTTATTTGGTTGTATTCAGATCTTCATTTAATAATAACAGTAATAATTTTTTTATTTTATTTGGGGAAGGCTAACCATGAGATGGACACTTCTGATATGTAAACAAACAAACGCTAAATATAAGCTAGAGGCAACCCAGAGAAGCTAATGCTGTCTCCTGTTGCCAGCAGGAACGCCAAATAAAGGAAGAGGGGTATCATGAGTAAAGGCTTGCACCACTATTGAGCATGTATGAAGGAAAGGGTCTGATGTGACTAACCAAACCGGAAACCAGGATGAGACCAATGTCATTGGTGGTATGGTAGCTAACCAAACAACCATGCTTGAAATTGGTCCATAAAGTGAGACTAAAATTGGCGTACAGCTTCCTGGAGGGTGAGAGTAGAGCCTGAAATGGCATCCAAAACAACCGTGTGGATAGTCCACATTGCAATTGCTACCACTAAGGCTTGGAGTAAAGGTTGCATAGGGGTATTCAAGGACAAGGTGAAGATGTCCTTTGATAGGTTGAAGGGCTGTATTTTCTCCTTGTGAGAGAGATGCTGATCCTCATGCCAGATCGCTTTTGAGGGAGGGCATTCTTCCAGGAGGTGAATTAAAGTCCCATATTGGTCACACACAACACACGAGGAGTGTGGCGCGTTGGTTCGCTCAGCAGTATGGTATACCCATTTCAAGCAGCGCCGCACATGGGAACGAACCTGTGGCTGCAAAAGAGGGTAATGGGCGTACTTCTAGATGGCTTTCTGGTTTTCTAGAGAGTAGGGGATTTCCAACATGTCCAGATAATCCACCCTGGCCATGATAGGGGACCTCCTTGGTATCACACTGTGCAGAAAGCCTTGGCCTTGTACTTCCTGTGTGAAGCAGTGATTAGGGCGACCCCTCTGGGCGGTGTGCCCACTAATAATACTTCACTCAGCACTATTCATGGTGAGGAGAATTCGTTTGATTTGGGGTGATGTCCCATGTGGGCCTTCATCAGAGGGCTGTGAGGCAAGATATTTTAACAGAGAATGGAGATGGGTAGGATTGCAAGGCCCAGGATGTGGGAAAAATTGGAGCGGGCCGCATGTGACCAGTGTTGGGCTTAAAGCGTGGGCTTGGTGCCTGCAGCGATCCAGGTGCCATGTATTTTGGTGTCATGGACCTCAAAGTTGATCAGTCCTATACCACCACTATGGCTAGGGCCAAACAAGACATCCAGGAGCACTGGCGGTGGGCGGCCTAACCAAAGCCACCCTTTCATGAAAACGTATAGCGAGGTGAAGAAAGATGGGGAGAAGGCAAAGCATGGGCCACAAACCAAACTTTAGATAGGAGCATAGAGTTGGAAGCACAATGCTGCCTGTGAGGGAATCTTGGTGTGCTCTGAGGGAGGCAATGCGTTTTGTGACATTGTCCAGGATATGGTGCATCATCACCGTTGAGGCGTACCCTCCTGCTTCCAGACACACACCCAAATTGCTACTGGACCAGCAGAGTTCATAGCACAAAAGGGAGAACAAGCAGGGAGGTATGGGGTGGGTGGGGCAAGTGAGCCGTGAGCTAGCTGCTGAAGCAGGTAAGAAACGGGGTGCTGGTGACCAGTGATCTTGGAACCGACCAAGGAGAATGATTTCAGTTTTGTAAGTGTTAAGTGCAGCGTTACTTACCCTTAAGTAAACCTGGAAAGTAGCCTCAAGCTCGCGTGCAGCTTGGTTGTTAGACACCCCAACCACACAAGTATCAGCAAACTTCAACATCTTAACTGTTGCTTGGCCTTGCACATGGACACCAATAAAGAGGGCATTCAATTTTCATAAAAGGGGTCGAGGCTGAAGTTATATAAGAGTGGGTTCAAAGGGTCCCTTTGGCGGGGGCCCCTTTGAGGGCGGACTATTTCCGTTAGGAAGTCAGGGCCACGTACTGCCATTGTTGCAGATTCCGTGAGCAACATCACCCAATTAATGAATTTATGGGGAAGGTGGAACTTGTGAAGGCAGGCTTTGAGGAAATTTAATTGAATCTATCATAAGCCTTATGATGGTCTAAAAAACAAGTGCCACAGTAGCTGTGGATTGGCAGACGTTGGCCACAGTATCTATGTGTCTAAGATAGACCGCTTAGGAATAAAACCAAATTGCTCAGGGGAAATGAGATCAGAGACAACTTCCCCTAGGCGGTTGGCCATAATTTTAGTAAATAATTTAGTATCAATGTTAGTAAGTGATATGGGGCGCCAGTTGGCCAAGTCCACCTTATTCCTTTTTTGATTTGATTTATTCGAGGTACGCCAACCAGGGGATGGACAGTACCGATCACAACACTCAAAACGGCCAAACAAACTTCTAACCAGGTGGGAAGCGGAAACTGCTTAACCCACCATGGAAGAGGGTTAGGAGGGGTCAGGGGTTGGTTTTCAGAAAGACCCGCCTCGATCAAGGGGTGTTGGTTACAGTACTGGATCAGAGCAGAGAGCCAGGGCGTTGGGACATCTGCATAGTGGAAGCTGAGGTCAGCGTAGTAGGAGTTTTCCACTTCTGCATCAAGATAATGATGGGAAAGTGTTTCAACAAAAGCTGCGAGGAGTACTTCAGCTTCTTTGCGGGCTTCAGGAAGTTGGGTGAAAAGGGAGATACTGTGGTGGGTGATTTTGGCTGAGGGGTTGAATAAAGCAAGCGTTGCGACATTCATAACAGCGATTTCAGCATCATCAAATAGTTTTGAGATGCCACTGCAGGGAGATTCAGGGAAGTCGGGGAAGAAGATGGTGGGCAGGCCATGCTGGAGCTGAGCCACTAACTGGGCCACCGCAGTGCGTAGTTTTGGGCAATGAGGAGAGGCAACGCAGCTAAGGCGAGCTGGTGGTCACTTTGGAAGGGGGCTGTATTGGGTAGAGGAGCAAAATGGCGAGGGGTAGGGGTTTCATCGAAGTCAGGAAGGAAAAATTCTGCCTGACCATAATCGCCATGGCAGAGATGTTGACCTGTATGCTTGCTAATGAGGATATTACCTGATTCGTCAGTTTCAGCCAATAGATCCCATGGATTTTGGTTCACTGGAATAGTGGCGTTTAAATTTGAGTGGGTAGGATTGGGCGAATGGGCAGCTGCTTGGGTGCGAATGTTGATCCAAGCATTGCTCTGATTGGCTGGCGTAGATTTAGGTGGGAGAGTGAGGATGGAGGTTTTGGGTGGGGCTGATTTTCCATGTGGGCCCACTGAACGAGATTGGAGGGTGGGAGGGGGCAGCAAAGCGCCCCATACTGAACCTCCAGAGGGGGGCTCAGAAGCTGCATCAGCGGATTTGGCCTTAGGGCACGCTCTTTTTGCATGGTTGAGGCCAAAGCAGAGGGAACAAATCTGCCTACCATTATTGACCCGAGCCCAAAAGAAATGATCAGGCGCTGCAGCCACACTAGCGCGGGGTGGGATTTGTTGGGCTATGGTAGGGTGGTGTGGTATGATGGTGGCTGTTGCACGAGGAGCAGCAAGGCGTTCTGCACCAGATGGAATGGCAAAGATGAGGTTGGGCTGAGTGCCATAAGCCTTGAGCCCCGCGACCAACTGGTCATACAAAATCTGGGGTGGAAGGTGGGATGGGAGATTTGCAAAGGATACCACTAGCGTGGTGTCTGAAGGGAGGCGAGTACGGGTTGTGGGAATGGGGATTTTTTATATATTACTGGAGTTTGTGCTGCCGCTTCAGCATCCTCCTCAGGTTGGAACCTGACATCAAAGTATCCCTTAAAAAGGGTGGAAGTCTATAAAGCCAGCTGGCGCAAAGGCTGTAGTGGCTAGGTCAATAATTGCCTTATCAGCATATGGGAACAAACGCCCATAGTCCACTCTAAGGCAATAGCGAATAGCAGAGCGAGGGAGGGCGAGAGGATGGGGGCGAGAAGGGTGGACGCGCGCCAGGTGGAGCGCTAGGTCTCGTGGGGGACAAAATGGTTGGAAGCAGTGGGCGGGCTGTTTGAACCTGTCTGAACGCGCTTGCCTGCAGGGCGGAAAACGCTAGGTGGGGGTGCACTGCTGCCCCACACTGGGGTGGCAGGCGGCAGAGCCAAGGACATCAAAGAATAGGTTTGGGCAGATGGCTGTGGATAAATAAACTTAAATTTAAAATCGCTCAAAAGTGACTTTGAGCGGTTAAAGAGAGTTTCCTTATCTCCTTTTTTAAATTTTTAAATTTTTAAATTTATTGCGGGGAAGGCCAACCATGGGACAGACACTTCCAAATATGACTCAGGCGAGACAAAACTTAGTACCAGGTGAGGCACCCCAGAGAAGCGATGCTATCTCTTGTTGCCAGCGGAAACGCCACTTATGGGAAGGGGGGAGGGAACGTGTGTAGGGGGCGTAGCTACTATTGAGCACGTGTGGAGGAAGGGTCTGATTTGATGAACCAGACTGGGAACCAGGAGGAGACCAGCTGCCGGCGACGTGGTGGGAGATATCCAAACATCCTCGCTTGAAAGTGATCCACCAAATGAGACCGGAATCTGTGGACAGCTTCAGGAGGTGGGGATGGATCCGGCGATGGCATCCTAGACAATCATGTGGATAGTCCACATGGCGATTGCAACCACCAGAGCACGAAGGGAGGGTGGGAGGGGGAGGCCATTGATGAAGCAAACATATCTCTTGACAGACTGAAGGGATGTGTTTGATCCTGGCCTAGCAGACGTTGGACTTCGCGCCATATTACTTTAGAGGTGGGGCACTTCTCCAGGCGGTGAAACAGCGTTCCATACTGGCCACACACGACACAGGATGAGTGTAAAGCATTAGAGCGCTCAGCTGTACGATACACCCGCCTCAGGCAGCGCCACACATGAGAGCGGACTTGAGGCTGCAACAGAGGATGGTGTGCGTATTTCCAGATAGTCTTTTGGGTCTCAGTGGAATAAGGGATGTCCATCATGTCCAGGTAGTCCACCCTAGATAGGACTTGGGGTCGAATGGGGATCACGCCATCATGGATGGGTAGCCCCTGTACCTCTTGTGTGAACTGAGGAGAGGGGCGGCCTCTTCGGGATGTATGTCCACTAATATGAATTCTCCACTCTGCGCTTCGCATGGAGAGTAGGATTCGTTTGTAGTGGGTTTTGGTCCCGTGAGGACCTGTGGCTGATGTGTGTGATGCGAGGTATTTCATCAGGGAGTGGGGGTTTGATGGATTGTTGAGGCCCAAGGCTTGGGAGAAGTTGGAGCGGGCCGCGCGGGACCAGTGTTGGGATGGGAGTGTAGGAGCAGTGACGGCCACGATCCAGGTGCCCAGGATCTTGGCGGCATGGGCTTTGAAGTCAAGCAGGCCCATGCCACCATGATGATGAGGGCCAAACATGACCTCTAGCCGTACTGGTGGAGGGCGGCCTGACCAAAGCCAACCTTGTAGCAAAGCATACAGGGATTTGAAGAAGCTTGGGGAGAAGGGGATGGCGTGGGCTCCAAACCAGACTTTGGATAGGAGCATAGAGTTGGCAAGAACAACCCTGCCAGTGAGGGTAGTAGGGTGGGCTCTGAGAGAGGCGATTCGCTTCGTCACGTTGTCCAGTATATGGCACTCCATTACTGCTGACGCGTATCCTCCTGCCAACAACCACACGCCCAGATGGCGTACCGGTCCTATGGTAGGTCGCGGCACAAAGGGGAGCACCAGTGGAGCGGTGTGTGTTGAGTTAGTAAGGCGTGGATGTGGGCGAGCAGATGGGCTGGGTTGGGAACTACTTGCTGGGGCCCAGCAGTTCTGAAACTGACCAAGGAGGATGATTTCGGTTTTGGAGGCGTTAAATGCCGCGTTGCTTACCCGGGAATATTCCTGGATGAGGGCTTCAAGCGCGCGTGCATCTTTGTTATTAGACACCCCCACCACGCAATCATCTGCAAATGCCATCATCTTGACTGGGGTTTACCCTGGCACATGGACCCCAGTGAGTTGGGCATTCACATTTCGCAGTAGTAAGTCAAGGCTGAAGTTGTATAAGAATGGGGCTCAGGGGGTCCCATTGTCGCAGGCCCCTTTGAGGATGGACTACTACCGTTAGGAAACCTGGGCCGCGCACAGCCATTGTTGCAGATTCCGTGAGCAGCATCACCCAGTTAATGAAGCGGGGAGGTAGGCGATATTGTTGGAGGCAGGCCCTAAGGTATTCCCAGTTTACTCTATCATAGGCCTTTTGTTGGTCCAAGAATACAAGTGCCCCAGAGGCTGTGGACTGACACACATTAGCCACAGAGTGCACGTTATCCCAAATCGACCTTCTGGGGATGAAACCGAATTGTTCTGGAGAGATGGTGGCAGATGCTACAGTCCCTAAATGGTTAGCCATGATTTTTGTTAAAATTTTGGTGTCTGTGTTTGTTAGAGAAATGGGGCGCCAGTTGGCTAAGTCTATCCTATCTCCTTTCTTGAAGAGTGTGACTGTAAAGGCCTCATGTCCTCCTGGTAGGAGGCGCGTTTCCAACAGGCTTTGGTTGAGTGAGGCTAGCAGCAATGGGGATATATATTTAAAATATTTTTGTAGAACTCATATGGAATGCCATCTGGGCCTGGGCACTTTCAGTTTGGCGCACCGCAAATGGTAGTCCATAATTCGTTTGGAGTAATTAAATTTATTATCTCTGGGTATCAGAAAATGGTGCGGATATGAGCTCTGTCAAGATGTTCTGCCATTTTGGCCGGCTGAATTGGTTCAGCTCGGTATAACTTGGAGTAATATCTTTGCGTTTTGATTGCCACCTCAGCTGGTGTGTCTACAATAGAATTATCCGATCTTCGCACCTGTGTGCAGGCCACGCTCTGGCGTGGTGCAAAAAAAATTTTTGAAGAAGTATGCGGTGCACTTGTCACCTTAAGTGATGCATGTGGCCCTGTATTGGACACAAACCTGATGTTTGTGTTGCCTTTCAAGTGCGTTGAGGTGGGCTGCTGCCTCCGCCCACTTCTGGCCCCATGCAGGGCTATATCCTGAGGCTGAAATGTTGGACTCCAAGTGGGCCAATTCCGCCAGTGCATGTGATATAACCGCCGATGTGGCTCGTGAGCATCTGGATGAGAGATGGCGATAGTAGCGGATGGTGTCTTCTTTGAAAGTTGCCCATGTGGAAATGGGGTCCACATAAAATGGTGCAACAAATGATTTTGCCAAAGTTGCCTCTTCCACCCACGTGGAAAATCCTGGCGACGCAAGCTCTGGGGGCGGAAAATGCACCAATGTGGGGCCTTTGCAACTGTGATGGGTAAGTGGTATGTTATCGAGACCAGTCGGTGGTCAGAAAATTCCATTTTCGTTGTTTTGAAGTGGGAGATGTGGGGTTGGAATTTCGCCGGTGCTAGAATAAGGTCAATGCGGGTCATGGACCTTAATTGGCCGTTGTGGACGTGGGGACGCGTCATGTTTTTGAGCAGTGGGGCATGTCATGGCAGCACATCCATTAACCCAAGGGTGGCTTTTAGAACGCGTAGTTCTATGTGACCCTGTGGGGCGTGGGGTGAGGGTGGCCACCGGTCCATTAGTGAGGTTAGCCAACAGTTCATGTCGCCAATTAGGAAAGAATCGGGGGGTAGCGGGAGGGATTTGACCGACAAGAAAAATTCCTGACGCTCTTGTGCACCGTTTGGGGCGTAAATGTTGACTATTGTGTGTGCAACTTAAGCCCATGAGAAGGTGACAATGAGCACTCGGTCATTTAAGAATGTTTCTGAAGATGTAAATTTGAAAAAATTGTTTTTCCAAATTAGCACCCCACAGTGCTTTGACCAAAAGGATAGGGCTGGTAGGAGCATTGTTTTCCAAGCATCCTCAGAACCTCGTGGACAGTGGGTTTCCTGGATGGCCAGGATATCCATGGGTAAATTATTTTGTAAAAAACTCAGTTTCCTAGCCCAGGACGGGGAGGCCTTGAGTCTGGCGATATTCAGCATCCCTAGAGTGAAGGTTTCCCCCATTGCACCTTAGGTGTGAGGGGGTGGGCCCCTTGGCCCACCAGCCTCTTCCAGGTCCCCATGGGCTTTCACAGCAGCGCGGGTATTAGCAGCAATGCTATCAGGGTTTTTGTTAATTTTTGTGGAAAGAGTCGCGTTGGCTTTGGCCTTCACTTTCTGTTTTCCCAACGTCGGACGAATTTTTTGCGGTGCGGATAAGTTCGGTGCACCATCGAGTGGGGCAAAAAATTTTTTGGTTGGGATAGGTCCCAAGTCAGTTTTGACCAGGGCTTGGGTGCAGCGATTGGGTGAGATCGAATCTCCCATCAGATCCTCATATTGAGTGGCCCATTCAGCTTGGGCCTCCCAATCTGATTGGGTGATGGATTCCCAAGTTGCTTCCGCCGCGAAGGTCTCCATGTCCTCCTGGCGTTGTGAGTGTGGGATGGTGGTGGTGACCTTGGCTGCTTCCTTGGCCGCAGTCCTACGGGCCTGCTTGGCCTTCTTCCACTCCTGTAGGGAGATGGCTTTACCAATAGGTAGCAGCCTTGTGCTCCCCACAGGAAAGCTTCTTTGGTGCTTGCAGTTGGTTCGTAGTGCGCCTCTCCGCTGGCCATGGCTGCTGAGGGGTGCTCTTGGAATGTAACGCCCTCTTTGATGGGGCACGTGTGTGCCTTATGGCCAAACGCGTCACAGTGGGTGCAAATGGGGGGCGCGCTGTCCACGGTTACCCGGAATGGGTGGGTGGTGTGCCCTGCGATGTCAATAAAGGTGGAGTGCAGGATCTGGGTTAGGTCCTTCATGATCTCCTCAGTTGGGGTCAGAACTGTGATGGCTTTGCCGGTGCACAGGTGTGGCATCAGCATGAAACGTTGCATTTCGAAAGATTGTATTTCGCCATATATGGCGAGACCATCTTTCAGGTGTTGCTCCAAAATGTCACGTTTTACCGTAGTAGGCAAAAAGTCAAACGTGAGGAAAATTTGGTTTGATTTTGTCCATCTGGTGCGTTTAGTTTTGATGACCCATTGCCCTTCGGGGAGGTCAACCACTATGTGCACTGCTGCAGCCTCTTCTGCTGCTATTTTGCTTTCAAAACCTAGATCCAGCCAACCGCGTGACATGGAGTGAGGTGCAATGTACACCGCGGTCAGGAAAACTTTGTGTACATCTTCACAAAATTTTTCCCATAGGGCCATTTTTTGGATGTCCAGATACACACGGACTCCGAATTCCACCGACGAAAGTGGCTGGGAATGTGGCGTGTTGATGTACTGGTTGCATCGTGCTTGCCACGCGAGTATCTCCGGGAAAATTGTGCCCGCCAGTTTTTTTAGATTTTTTTCTATTCTGCCAGATTCTCCGGGGCATTTTTGAACGTTAGAGGCTACGGGCCTTCCGCCTGCTCCTCTTGCCTTGCTTGCCCAACTGCTCCCAGACATGGGCGCAGACTAATCCCCTCTATGAGATTATCAAACTAGATTTAGTCTTGAATTGAATGGGTTGCAAAAGTGTTTGCAACGTGAAAGAAAAGTTATTTCCTTATCTCCTTTTTTGTACAGAGTAATTGTGTACGCCTCCTGGCCCCCTGAAAAAAAGCGCGTTTTTAACAGACACTGGTTTATTGAGGCTAGCAACAAAGAGGAGAAATAGTAAAATATTTCTTATAGAACTTATAAGGTATCCTATCTGGACCTGGGCATTTCATGTGCGGTGCACTGCAAATGCATACCAAAGTTCATCTCAAGAAATTAAATTCATTAACTCCAGATAACAGGAAGCAGTGTGGATATGTGCACTTTCAATGAATTCTTTGATTTCGGCCAATTTGACTAGATCATAGCAAGACAATTTGGAGTAATAGTGTTGAACTTTGATTGGCACTTTGGCTGGAGTTTCCACGATGATGTCGTCTGGCCACTGCACCTGTGTGCAAATCAAGCTCTTTCACGTTGCAAAGATTTTTGGAAAAAATGGGCGGAGCACGTGTCACACATTAGTATTTTTGCTTTGTACTGTACACAAACTCGATGTTTATGTTGCTTTACCAGTGCGTTGAGGCGAGCAGACAACTCTGGCCACTTGAGACCCAAGCCGGGCTATAGCCTGCAGCAGGGATGTTAGATTCCAGGTGGTCCACTTCTGCAAGGATGCACAAAATGACTGCTGATGTAGCCCAAGAGAGAAGTGATGAGAGGTGACATGCCTGGTGAATGGTGTTTGCTTTGAAGGCTAACCAGGTAGAAAGTGGGTCCGCACAGAACAGTGTGAACTCTGGTGCCGAGGTTTTGGTGCTCATCCATGAGGAAAACCTGGGCGACGTGAACTCAGCTGGATAAAGTTTGCACCACTTTGGCTCCTGTGCCAATAGGTGCGACAAAGTGAAGTAAATCAACACCAACATGTGGTCAGAAAAATAGATTTTGGTCGTCATAAACTATTCAACATGAGATCAAAAGTTCTACAGGGCAAGAATAAGGTCAATGTGGGACATAGACCTCAGCTGACCGTTGTGCACATGGGTACGGGGCATGTTGGGGGGTAGTGGTGCATGTTTAGGTAGGGTATAAAACAGCCCCAAAGTGCTTTTAGAACGCGAAGTTCACATACCCCTGCAGTGGGGCAGGTGCAGAAGGCAAGCAGCTGGTGGTCAGGTTGGCCCAGCTTTTCATGTCGCCCACCACAAATGGGTCAGGGGGAAGTGGGAGGGAAGTAATGGCTAAGAAGAATTCCCAGCGAGCTACACACAGTTCAAGCATAAATATTAATAATAGAGTGCACTTCGTCATCCCACAAAAAGGACACTATAAGCACACGGCCATCAAGGTACAAATCTATAGATATAAATTTAAATAACGGGTCACACATATAAGATCCCACAGTGCAGTGACCAAAAGGAAAGGGAGGGGAGGAGCATGGTTGCCATGTTTCCTTGGCACCGTGTGGACAGTGGGTTTCCTGAATGGCCAGGATGTCCACAGTTAACTTATTTTAAAACTCAGTTTCCTAGCCTGGGATTGCAAGGCCTTAGGTTTAGTGATGTTCAACGTCCTTATTGTGATGGCTCCTCCATCACAACTTGGGTGCTTTGGGAAGGACCCCTTGGCCTTCCTTTACCACTTTCACAGCATCAGGTTTAGAGTTCACAGATTGTACGGTTTCTCTGCATCCTTGAAGGAAGTAGTTGCAGTGGGTTTAGAAGTGGATTTTTTGGCCTTTGTTGATTTAAGTTGAATTTTTAAATTACTGTGCTCCTGCAGTGCATTGGCAGAGGCTGACAGAAATTTTGGAGGAAATGGGTAGTAGAATTGGGTTTGATCATGGCTTGGTGAGTTTGCTTGGGTAAACCTGACTTACCCATCGGGTCATCAGGTTGGTTGGCCCAATCTGATTTATAATGGATTCATGGACCACTTCTGCAGTGAATGACGATGTCATTCTGGGTCTGGGTGGGTGGGTTCATTAATGCAGCTTTGGCTGCGGCCTTGGCCCCTGCTCTGCAGGCCCGCTTGGCCTTCTTGAACTCCTTCAGGGACACAGGTTTGACCAGAATGTAATACCCCTGCATGCCCCACGGTAAGGTGGCTTTGGTGTCTATAGCCAGTTCATAATGGAATTCTGCACTGCTCATTGCTTTGGGTAGGATTTCGTTTTGTGTGATGCCTTCCTTGGCTGGGAAGGTATAAGCCTTGTGCCAAAAGCGTGACAAAAGGTGCAGATAATGGGCGCATTATCCACAGTGACATGGAATGGGCAGTATTCCTGCCTGTTAATAAACACAACTGTGGTGTGAGGAAATTTGGGTCAAATCTTTTGCAACAACTTTTGATGGGGTGATCATAGCAATAACTTTGTGCGTGCGCAGGTCTAGCATGAGCGTAAAGCATTGCATCTTGAAGGAGTGAATTTCCCCAAATGCCTTAAGCCCAGCCATTAGGTGGTGCTCCAGCACTGTGCGCTTAATAGTTGTGGAGAGGAAGTTATTCATTCCAAAAATTCGATTTAATTTGGTCCAATGAGTGCACTTTGTCTAAACCATCCATTGACCATCCAGGAGGTCTACTACCACACGCGCCTGTGCAGCTTTGCCTGTTGTTTGATTTTTTTAAAACCTGATATCCAACCAACCTTAGGTCATGGAGTGTGGTGCAAACTATACTGCGTTTAGGAAATAGCTGTGCACATCTCCACAAAACCTTTCCCAAAGCGCTGTTTATTGAATATCCAGGAAGACTTAAACCCCATGCTTTACTGATGACAGGGGTTGAGAATGTGGAGTATTAGTGAACTTGTTATAAACACTTGCCAGGCCAAAATCTCTGGGGAAATTCTAACCGCCAGTTTTTTATTATTTTTATCAAGACCACTGGTATCATCAGGTCATTTACAAATTTTGTACGGTGTGGGGCTGCGCCTTTGCCCTTTACTTTGCTCACTCAACTGCTACCTGATATTAGATGCACACTAATCTCCTCAAAGAAATTATCAATCTTACCTAGTCTTTAATCAAATTGTTGCAATTTTTGATTGCAACGAGATAGAACTGTTTAATAACAGTAATAATTGTCCACTAAAAGAAGTAAATGATAAATACCTAAGTGATTTACCGCCAATCCAGAAGGATGAATTGAGAAATTTGGCCAAACATCCACAGCGCCAAAAAATCAAGTTGTATTGTATATTGGCAGCGGCTATTTAAAGCGTATAAATTAGACCAATTTAAACTTAAAAGAATTTCAAATGAATAACATTTAAGTAATTTTTAAGAATTTCAAGGCTACATTAATGAAATGTGACAGATATTTCATAAGGCAGTTCCATAGTTATTTGTTTATATATGGAGAACCAAAACCTTGTCCTACCCATATCATCAATAAACAAGAGGATTCATTGTGGAAAAAGGATGATATTATGATCTTTTGGCAACCCAGAACACTTCTCAAACCAAAAGCAAGAATCATTTATATTCATATAAAAAGGTATAGCCCATTTATTACTTCGCTGATAGGTTCTACCAAGAAGCTCAGATACTTTATATCGAAGGAGCATTGAATGTCTTTGATGCAAGTTTTACTATGAAGTTAAAACTTTGTTCCCA
This sequence comes from Massospora cicadina, assembly GCA_022478985.1. Taxonomy (NCBI): domain Eukaryota; kingdom Fungi; phylum Entomophthoromycota; class Entomophthoromycetes; order Entomophthorales; family Entomophthoraceae; genus Massospora; species Massospora cicadina. The sequence continues at coordinate 198,958 of JAKSZP010013196.1, forward strand.
TAGAGAATTACATTGGTACATGATATCAACCTTGAACTCTGATGAAAAACACCATTGATGGTTTACTTTCAAAATTTGTGGAACACCATTTGGTTCACCAAACGAAAATTACAAAATTTTTAATATGGGTGTCAGGCTTCACCCTAAGCTTGTGAAGCCTCAACCTATAGATCCCAACTTATTTATTTTTCCCCCGACTTTAACTTACATTTATTATTTTAATTAATTATTGGTGCTTTATTGAGACTAAGGTTTGAATACTTTATCTATTTCTTAATCAATAAATGTTATATTAGGCCTAAGGCCAAAAAAATATTGTAAACCCATTGATCAATGTTTAATTGGGATAAGCCCAAAAATATTAACAATGCTATAATTGTAAGCACTAAGCAATTTCCTACAATAACGTTAAGTTCATGACCCATAGAATTCTGGATAGATTGACCTGATACTTTCCACTAGCTGATAAAACAGGGATGATACCTGAGGTAGTTGTAAGCCTTGGGAATAACCCCTACAGCAGATTGGGAAAATTTACAGGACAGATAAAAAAAGAAGTTGGCGGGAGTACCTCTCATTACCCTTGGTGATTTAGCCCATGTAGTAGATGAGAGGTTGGTAACAGCATAACTCCTGCAAATTGTGCCACTTCCGCCTCTTCTCTCCACCAAAGAGTTGGTGGGAAATTTTAGAATGTTTGTCAGGAGGTGGTGGCAATCAGAATCCATCGCCAGTGGAAGGCAAGTAGAATTTGTCCCCAAGAGGTGGCCTCTGGAGTGATGATTTCCACTGAGAATGTTGAGTCAAATTCTGGCAAAGATTATTTAAGCAGTTAGTTTCAGGCTTGAAGACCCATTCTGCTAGTTTTCCCCAGCAGTTGTTCAAAATAAGCACATTCTCAACAGATAAGGGTGTGGTCAACCCTTTTCCTACCCAATATAGCTTACCATAAGCGGCTCAGCTGTGGGTGCAACCTGCCATCTGCTGGAGGTGTCATCATTGCACCAAGAACTATTGGATTGGAATGAATATTCTTGCTAGAAAATTTGATGCTAATCTGACTGTGCAGATCAGATACAAATCAGTATCAGAAATTATTTAGAATGATGATCTGTTGGTACCAAATCATAAAATAAATTTAATAGTAGTACGCTTAGCTCCAGTTCCCCATTTAGTGAGCATATTAGACAGTGGTCACCAACAGGTACCATTGTCACTTGATTTTTATCCTTCCACTTTTTTGGTCAAAATAAAAAAAATATCTCAAAAACATCCAAATTTATTTGTGAGTTCTAAGGTCTGCTAGACTTTTAGTGGCAATGATTTTAAAACTGGAAATCCATGGCTATTCCTAGTGCCTGCATTCTGCCTTTTTCATCCATTAATATGTATGGCTGTACCTGAGGTATTCTGACTGGGGTTCATAGTGTTCACTAATCTGGAGGTCTAAGACAATCTTATTATTATCAGCACGCTCTATGAAAGTTGCATCACTTTATAAATCCTCCATTTAACCTTTCTAACAGTTGGTTTTTTAATGATAGTCTAGCCTCCAATTTTGAATATTGTGTGTGTGTGTGTGTGTGTGTGTGTGTGTTTTTTTTTTTTTTTTTTTTTTTTTTTTTTTTTTTTTTTTTTTTTTTTTTTTTTTTTTTTTTTTTTTTTTTTTTTTTTTTTTTTTTTTTTTTTTTTTTTTTTTTTTTTTTTTTTTTTTTTTTTTTTTTTTTTTTTTTTTTTTTTTTTTTTTTTTTTTTTTTTTTTTTTTTTTTTTTTTTGACTTTATCTGGACTGTGCCATCACCTCTCACATTCCTAAATTTACTTGGATTCTCACACGTGATACAACACGTGGTATGCATCTATCCCACATCATCTGGAATATTCCCTTATTTATTTTCTTGTTTCTTTTCTAGTACTATTTAAGGGTGCCATTTACTTCATAAATAAGTAACTTTCCCCTTACTTTTATTTATTCTATAAAAGTTTCTCTCAAGGTCTCTGGACCTTATTCAGTAGGTCAAGTCTTATTATAAGAAGATTTTTAACCTTCACCCTGACTTTGTGAGCTTTGAGGGACTTCCTTTAAATATGGTTCATGCCACTAAAGAAAAGCCTTGTGGCTTGACAATGGGAATTGTAGTCATTATGGAAACTTTGTAATAATGATAGAGTAGTGGTCAATACTAGTTCTGCCACTATCTAATTTAAAGTCAAGAATGATGATGCAAGAGTTTAATTTACCTGTCATATGTGGCAAGGAAGGCCTCATTTCTAAGTTTTAAGTAAAAAAGTTTTGAAGGACAATGGCAACATGAGTATACCTAATTAGAACATGAGCCAAGCATCCTGTGTGAGAAAAACAAAAATTAATAGACAAGAAACAGTCTGTTTAAGCCTATGCTCAAATTCCTTCTAAAAATCATAACAACTATATGACATTGCTGTAGTATGCCTCTTTATAGAAGAGGAACCCCAATCTCAAGATATTGAATAATAAATAATGAAGTTCATGTAACTATACTTAAAAATAAAGGTCAAATAAAACTAAAGTATAACAAAGTGATGTACCTTTATGTAAGCATTAATACAAGCAAATGAACATGAAGCAAGGTAAAATACACTAAACAATTTCAATATCTTGATACTTATGACCACTAAGTTTATTTTCTTGATTTAACCAAGCAACTTATGCAATCACTTAGTTAAGAGATGATGTCGTTATTTTCAAGTGAAAACTTTCCACAGTACTTGAATAGTACATATGAAGATATTCTGGTGTATTTTTTGAAGGTTAGAAAATCATTGATAATGAGGCTCTAATCAGTTGTTGAATGTGCTTTAATGAAAAAGATGACTTTCACCACACCTCAACTATAATAAGAAATAATGAATTGTGGGCCTACAAACTGCTCATAAAAAGGAGCGTTCTGTTTCTCGCCATTGTAGCTTGAATCACTTAATGTTATAGTACTTGGATTGTGTGACCAAATTAGAATTATAAAAGTTTTATTAGCTCTAAATTCATGTGGCAGTATGGGCTTTGGTGCAATTTTAAAGTATACTTTTGAGATTATGGGGTAAATTTTACCTTTGTTTCTTTATGAAAATATTTTAATCTGCCTCAAGGAAAAACTTAGTAACTTAATATAACTGGTAGGGGGTGGAAGGAGACTTTGTAAGTGTACAGCTACCAACCTGAAGGATGTAGGTTCGATACTTCCCTTCGCCCATGAATTGAGGTGCCAGCTGAAGATTCTTACTGGCAGTTAGTAGGGTAAACAACACAAATACCTTACTAAGATGCAACAAAAAAATTTGAGACCAATCTGGAGTTTCATAAAATTTTTTAATGGATTTGAACCTATTCAGGTTTCTAATCAAATTTATTTTCTCCATTTCAATTTGTGATGTCCATACTTTGGTTTGCTTGCCACAAACAAATATAAAATATCTACTAGGTAGCTGCAGCTTCTTCCACATTTATACATTAACCCATCAGTTAATGTATAGGTAGAAATATAAGATTAAAGAATTTTTATGGCGTTGCTTGGGTTCATAATTTTTGAATTCAAAACCCATCATGTTACATCATGAGGCTATTAGGTCAAATTTCAAAAGGCATTTTAATAATTAGTTGTTTTATATCGATTAAGTTTAGTTTATTAAGCTGATAGGCCATTTACCAAGCTTTTTTGTGGGTTTAATCCAATAGACAATTTTACTTTTATTAGTTTTTATATATTGGTAAATGTCCATTGATAAGTTGTATTGTAATTAACCCTATAAAGTCGGTCAAAAACAACAAACCACACTCCCAAAACAAATCTAATCAAATAATAAACCTAAAATAACTAATGGCTTGACAAAAGCATTGAAACTAGTAATCTAATGAATATCTACCTGCGCAGCCATAGCAATATACCCATTACCATCAAAATCATATGAAACTTCTATTTCTTATCTATAAGTTTTTTCTTTTATTTAAAAATCAAAAATCCAGCTTTAAGGTGCACACAGACCCCATCCTATCCACCTATGGTGAATTTTTAACACTCTGCATTCGAATTCTTTGGCTAAGCATCACACACATTTAACTTTTCTCTCTCGTTGCAAACACTTTTGCAACAAGTCCAATTCAAGGTTGGTAAAAGTTTGATAATCTCACCGAGGAGATTAGTTGGCAGTCAATGTCAAGGAGCAGTTGGGTGAGTAAAGATAAGGGCACAGGTGTTGACCCCACATCAGCCAAATTTCAAATGCCCATCTAGTCTGGTGGAATAAATAAAGTTAACAAAAAAAACCAGCGGTTACCATTTCCCCAGATATTTTGGTATGGCAAGCACGCTGCAACCAGTTCATCAATATGCTGTACTCCCAGCCACTTATGTCAGTGGAAAATGGGGTGCATGTTTTCCTGGATATTCAGCAAACAGCTCTTTGGGAGAAGTTTTGTGGAGATGTACACGCATTTCCCAAATACAGTGTACTTTGCACCCACTCCATGTCACGCAGTTGGCTGGATCTTGGGTTCAAAGCTAAAGAAGTGGCGGATGAAGCCGCAAAGGTGCACATAGTAATTGACCTCCCAGATGGTCAGCGGGTAGTCAAAACAAAATGCACCCAGAGGACTAAGTTGAACTAATTTCTTGTGACCTTCGACTTTCTACCCATGATGGTCCAATGCACTGTGCTCGAGTACCACCTGATGGCTGGGCTCACCATATATGGATAAATACAATCCTTTGAAATGCAGCGCTTTATGCTGATGCCAAACGTGTGCACAGGTAAGGCAATCGCAGTTCTCACCCCATCCATGGGGATAGCAGAGGATTTGACCCAAATCCCACACACCACTTTTGTCATAATCAATGGGCAGAATTTCCACCCTTTCCAGGTCACTTTGGATAGCGCGCCTCCCATCTGCGCGTTATGTCATGCTTTTGGCCTCAAGGCCCACACCTGCCCTGTCAAAGAGGGCGTTACTCATCAAGAAATTGTATCAGATTCAATGGGCGGGTGCAAAGCCCACTATGAACCAACACTAGACACCACATCCGCCTTCTTGTGGGGTGCGCAAGGCTGCTACATTCTTGTAAATCCAGTATCCCCACAAGAGTGGAAGAAAGCCAAACGGGCCCACAAGGTGGCAGCCAAGGAGGTGGTCAAGACCGCGTCGCCATCCCACCAGCCCAACTCCAGGATGACATTGAGAATTTTGCGGTGGAAGCAGCTCATGAATCTCTCAACCAATCAGATTGGGCAACCCAAGCTGATTGGGCCGCCCAAGCTGAAATCCTGATGGACAAATCAGTTTCACCTGATCAGCATGCCCAAGCATTGATCAGGCCTGAGTCGCTCACCAGCAATCCTGCCAAATTTCCAGCTCCAAGAAATGGTGCACTGCAAAAAGCTTGGCCCACATCGGGGAAAAAGTGAAGGAAAAGGCCAATGTGAACCACACTGCTAAAGCTTCCCACTCTGATATATACACTGTAGCAGCGCATACCTGAGGCGCCAGCAAGCATTATGAAAAAAAGAGAAGGATGAAGGGCTTGGGTGCCCTTCCCCTCACACCTAGGTGTGATGGGGGGCCTTTACTTTGGGGATGTTGAACATCGCTGAACTCAAGGCCTCGCCGTCCTGGGCTAGGAAACTGAGTTTCATTTACAAAATAATTTACACATGGACATCCTGGCCATTCAGGAAACCCACTGTCTACGTGGTGCTGAGGACTCATGGAAAACCATGCTCCTCCCTTCTTATCATTTGGTCTGAGCACTGTGGGGTGCTTGTTCATGTGAACAAAACTTTTAAATTTATTTTGTCAAATTCATATTATATGACCACATCCTGGTTGTCACCTTTTTGTGGGATGACAAAGTGCATGCTATCACTAACATTTATTCCCCAACCTGTGCACAATAAACGCCACAAATTTTTCTCAGCAGTCAATTCCCTTCCACTTCCCACTGACCTGTTCATAGTTGGAGAATTGAACTGCTGGATGAACCCATCCACAGACCGCTGGCCCTCATCAACTGCACCCCCACAGGGGCATGTTGAATTTCACATTCTCAAGGCCACCCTAGGACTATTCAATACCTTGCCACACCATGCTTTGCTACTCAATAACATGTCGCGCCCCCACGTGCACAGCGGCCAGTTGAGGTCCATGACCCGCATTGACCTTATCCTCGCGCTGCTCAAATTCCATTCCCAATTTTTTTTACTTTGCCATGACCAAAATCAATTTCTCCAATTATGGGATGTTATCAATCTCCTTTCACTTATCGAACCCAGCAACCCAGGTGCCATATTGGTGAAAACTTCTCCCTGCCAAGATTGCGTTGCCAAGATTTACCTTGTAATGGAATCTGTGACCTTGGCTCCGGAGTTTGTTGCACCATTATGTGCAGATCCAATTTCCACCTGGTCAACCTTCAAGGTGAGCAAAATCTGCCAGGCTCGCCACCTCTCCTCCTGCTGTCCACAGGCTGCCTTAACAATCATTTTGTGGACACTGGCAGAGCTGGACCACCTGAAGTCCAACATCCCCACTGCGGGCTTCAGCCCTGCTTGGGGCGGCAAGTGGGCAGAAGTAGCTGCCCACCTCAACGTGCTTGAGTGGCAACACAAACATTGGGTTTGTGTTCAGTACAGAGCTAAACACATCACAGCGGGTGACACATGTTCTGTTTACTTTTTTCAAAATTCTTTGCACCGCACCAGAGTTTGGCCTGCACACAGGTGCAAAGGCCAAACCACTCCATTGCGGATATGCCAGCTGATGTGGTGATCAAAAGACAAAGTTATTACTATGAACTGTATCAATCTGATCTTATTCTACTGGCTGAAATGGCAAATTTTCTCAAAAGCGCACACATCCACACCATTCCCTGATTCCTGGAACTGATGAACTTAATTACTCAGGATGAACTCTGGTCCACTGTTCGCGGTGCATCATATAGGAAATGCCCAGGTCCAGATGGCATCCCTTATGAGTTTTATAAGAAGTATTTCGAAATTTATCCTCCTTATTGCTTGCCTCTCTCAACCAATGCCTTCTGGAAACGCGCCTCCTACCTGGAGGGCAAGAGGCCTACACAATTACACAATACAAAAAAGAGGATAAGCTGGACTTGGCCAACTGGCTCCCATTTCTCTCACTAACACAGACAGAAACTTTTTTACTAAAAACATGGCTAACCGTCTAAGGATTGCTGCCTCTGCTCTCATCTCCCCCAAACAATTCAGTTTTATACCCAGAAGGTCGATTTGGGACAATATACACACTGTAGCCAACGTATGTCAGTCCACGGCTTCTGGAGCACTTGTAATTTTAGACCAGCAGAAGGCCTATGATAGAGTCAACTGGGATTACCTCAGAGCCTGCCTCCACAAGTTCTACCTCCCCCTCACTTCATCAATTGGGTGATGTTGCTAACAGAATCCTCCACAATGGCTGTTCGTGGCCCAGACTTTCTCACGGAGTAGTCCGTCCTCAAAAGGGCTTATGCCAAGGGAGCCCGCTTAGCCCACTCTTTATAACTTCAGCCTTGACCCACTTCTTAGAAATGTGAATGCGCGCCTTACTGGGTCCATGTGCAAGGACAAACCCCTGTCAAGATGTTGGCGTTTGCTGATGATTGTGTGGTTGGGGTGTCTAACATTCATGATGCACGCGCGCTTGAAGAAACTATCCAGGCTTACTCCAGGGTAAGCAATGCTGCACTCAACGCCTCTAAAACCGAGATTTTTCTTTTTGGTTGGTATCAAGCCCGCTGGGCCCCAGCGTCCTGTTTCCTACCCGCCTCGTCAGCTAGCGCACGAGATAGCTTGCCCTGCCCACCCCACACCGCTCCACTTGTGCTATTTGTGCCAAGTCCCATCGTTGGCCCTGTCTGACACTTGGGGGTGTGGCTGGAGGCAGGAGGGTAAGCCTCATTGGTGATAGAAAACCATATCCTAGACAACGTGACAGAATGCATATCTTCCCTCAGAGCCCATAAGACCTCCCTTACAGGAAGGGTAATGCTAGCCAACTCTATGCTCCTCTCCAAAGTTTGGTTTGGGGCACACGCCATCACCTTTCCCCATGTTTCTTCAAGTTGCTATACGCCCTTCTGCAAGGGTGGATTTGGTTGGGCCTCCCACCGCCGGTACGCCTGGATGTCATGTTTGGCCCCTGTCATAGTGGTGGTATGAGCCTACTCAACTTTGAGGCCAATGCTGCCAAAATCCTTGGCATCTGGATCACTGCCGTTACCAACCCTACAATCCCTACCCAGCTCTGGGCCCGTGCGGCCCATTCCAACTTTCCCGCGCCCTGGGACTCACCAATTCTTCCCACACCCACTCTCTGTTGAAGTACCTTGCCTCACATCCTTCTGCAGCAGTATCACATGGGACATCTCTCCACTACAAAAGGATTCTCCTCTTCATGCGGAGCGCAGAGTGGAGGATTTGCATCTGTGGGAACACCTCTCAGAGGGGGCGTCCCTCTCCTAGGTTCACCCAGGAAGTACAAGGTCTTCCCATTCTGAACGGAATGATACCTGTGCGATCCCCTACCATGGCCAGGGTGGACTGCCTGGACATATTGGACATCCCCAACTCCCTCAATACCCAGAAAGCCATTTGGAAGTACACCCACTACCCTTTTCTGCAGCCGCATATTTGTTTACATGTGTGTCACTGCTTGAGATGGGTATACCGTACTGCCTAACGCTCTTATTCTTTGCACTCATCCTGTGTCATGTGTGGCCAGTATGGAATGCTGTTTCGCCGCCTGGAAGAATGCCCTCCATCTAAAGTGATATGGCGTGAGGTGCAACGTCTGCTTAGCCAGGATCAGCCACAGCCCTTCAGCCTGTCTAAGGACGTGTTTGCTTTATTCATGGCCTCCCCTCTTCTGTCCTCACTCCAAGCCTTGGTGGTTGCAATCTCTATGTGGACTATCCACATGGTTGTCTTGGATGCCATATTAGGCTCCACCCCCACCCTCCAAGAAGCTGTACGCCAGTTCCAGTCGCACTTAGTGGACCACTTTCAAGCGTGGATGTTTGGATACCTCCCACCCACATTATCGCCAGTTGGTCTCATCCTGGTTCCTGGTATGGTTCCTCATTTCCTACCCCTTCCTTCATACGTGCTCAATAGTGGCTCCTGCCCCTGCACACGTGCCCCCTCCCTCTCTTGGCGTTCCCGCTGGCAACAGTAGTTAGCAATAGCTTCTCTGGGGTGCCCTCCTTTAGCTGAAGTTTCGTTTCCTTTGTGTCTTTTCAGAAGTGTCCATCCCCTGATTGGCCTTCCACACAATAAACTTAAATTTAAATCACATACGTTTAAACACTTGCTTTTATTATTATGGTTATACAGATGGAATTATTCTGGTAAATTATTGCCAGACTTGTCAATGATGAAAAAAGCAACCTGGAGAATAAACAAAGCGATGTGATCTCTTAAAAAGTAATAATGCCAATAGGTACAAACCCAAAGAGAAGCACATCGTTGAAACAGGGCTTATGTTAGAAATATTTGAACAATTCTGCGCCAATCTATGCACCCCTTAAGAAATCCTAAAACAAACCATACGTTGCACTTGGAATTTTAATCCCTAGCCAAGGTGAAAATCTGGTGTTAATTAACAACTTTTAGGATAGACCAATAAATTTTGTAAGAAATCAGGTTGTAGCATAAAATTATTTGATTATAATGGATCAGTTGATATATTTCTATACCTTGCAAGTTAAAAGATCTGTTTTATCTAATGACACAAAAACTATCAAAGGAATTCAAGGCCAATAATTATGAATATTCTAGAAGTACAGCTCTTACGGCCTTCTAAATTAGTGATAATGTTAGCTATTGTGACACACACGGCTTTTTTAAATATAAAAACCTGGACACATTTATGGATTAATCCATTTGAAGTTATAAGCAAGTCAGAATTGAATGACTAAACAATTAAGAACCTGGAAAATGGTAGATAGTGAAAAGGGTAAATTCCAAGATTTGATAGCATTTAATTACTTATCATTTCTTAAAAAAAGTGAATGACCCTAATCTATTATCTTTTATCTTTATCTACTTCATATCAATATTTTTCTAGAAAAATTTTATTTTTAATTTAACCGAGGTAAGCTGACCAGGAGATGGATTATACCAATATATTTCTTGGGATAGGGTGAGGTGAAATATAGCGAGATTTAGGCACCCCAGAGTAAACGAGCTACCCCTGTTGCCAGCTGGTACCTCCAGGTATAGGGGGGTTGAATTCCTTACTTCAAAGGGGTTTTCCTATTATAGCTCAGGTGTTGATGAAGGGGTCCATATACAGAAACCAGACTGGGAACCATTATTCAACGAGTTTTTGTTGCTTTGGCCTCATGTGTCCGTATAGCCAGGCTTGAAAGCGTTCCAGTAGGTGAAGGTGAAATCTGCTGGTTGTCCCATAAATGGTTGGCACGGTTCCCTTGAAGGCATCCAGAGCTACAGTGTGGATTGTCCACAGTTCAATGGTGACTATGAGGGAGTGGAGCGTGGGTGGTATTAGGATACAATTTGGAGTGCAAGGAGGCTTCTGGAGATTGACAGTTCCTGGTCATTGCAGGTTCTTACAGATGCGCAACTTCCCGCCATATGGCTCTAGATGGGAGCATGTTTTGAGGCTGTGATGCAGGGTGCCATCCCCTCCACACACTGTGCATTCTGCATGAAGAGCTTTGTTGCGATCTGCTGTTCTGTAGGTTCTTCTGAGGCAATGCCAGGTGTTATTTCCTACCCTTGGCTAGAGGATCGGATGATTTGTTAGCCTCCATATTGCCTTCTGTGCTTTGAGGTCGTTGGAGATGTCCAAAGAATCCAGGTAGTCAATTCTTGCAATGAATGGGGCCATGTCATGTGTGTCCCTCTGGGGTGGTCATCTGGTTTTCTTAGCGTGAAATGAGCTCTGGGCTTTCCTCTTCCCTAACTATTGCCTGTGAGAGTGATGGTCCTCCCTATATGCATAATGGTGCTGAGGAGGCGCTTGAAGTGAGGGGGGTTCCATGTGGGCCCGCTGCATTGGGCGGTTTGCAAGGTATGTGAGCAGGCTGGACGGGTTGTTTGATTTGGTTAGTTTGAGCGCCTGCGCAAAGTTGGCCCTCGCTTCTCTAGACCAGTGTTGTTGTGGGAGGGCTGGGGATAGGACTTCCTCTATCCAGGTGCCCAATATGCGGTTTGCATGTACCTCAAACTCTATTAGGCCCATGCCTCCGCTGGAGCGTGGGCAAAGGATGTTTCCACCAAAAAAGGTGGCTGGGACCCAGGCTACAGCCATCCCTGGACAAATGCGAGGGCTGAGTATATTGAAGTAGGTGAGAAGGAGATTGCGTCAGTGGGGAACCACAGCATTGAGAGGATGAGTGAGTTGACAACTATTACTCATCCCGTTAGTCCTGAGGAACATCCCTTGAGGGAGGCGACGTGGTTGGACATCTGCTGTAGTAGGTTGTTCTCAATTGTCTCATTGAAATACCCCCTGTTTCCAGCCATATCCCAAGGTGGCGGACAGGGTTGGTTGAAGGAGGTGATGCAAAGGGTAGGCTGATTTGGTTGTTCATTTATGGGGGCTGTGGAGTTTGGGTGTTATGCCCAGTTGTTAGTGTAATTGCCTAGAAGTATTTATGTTTTCTTTTTGTTGAGCGACGCATTACTCACAATGGTTTATTCCTCTAGGGTGCGTTCCAGCTGTCAGTCATCATTGTTGTTTGCTAAACTTTCACGCAGTCATCCGCAAAGGCTAGTATCTTGACTTTTGATTGGTCTTGTTCTGGTTATACCCATAAGGCGTGAGTCAGTGACGTGGAGGAGCGGATCAATGCTGAAGTTATACAGCAGTGGGCTGAGGGGTTCCCTTTGTTTGAAACCTCTTTGTGGCATGATCTTATTGGTTAGAAAGCCAGGGCCGCATGCAGCCATGGTGCGGATTCTGTTAGGAGCATCACCTAGTTTATGAACCTGTGTGGGAGTTTGAAGGCGCTTAGGCATTCCTTCAGGTAAGGCCAACTAACGCTATCATATGCCTTCTCCTGGTCTAGGAAAACTTGGGCTCCAGTTGCTTTGGACTGGCATATGTTGGTGAGGGAGTGTATATTGGTCCTGATTGAACGTCCTGGTATGAACCTGAACTGATTGGGCGACAGGACTTTGGAGTCTATTATGCCTAATCTGGTGGCTAAAATTTTTGTTAATAGTTTTATATCAGTATTAGAGAGTGAAAATTGAGCGCCAGTTGGTCAGGTCCAGTTTGTTGCCATTTTTAAACAGGGTTAGGACATTGGAGTCCTGGCCACAAGGTAGGAGTCGCATTTCCAACAGGCACTGGTTCATTGACGCCAAGAGGAGAGGGAGAATTTTCTTAAATTATCTTTTGTAAAATTAGTAGGGTATCCCATCAGGCTCTGGGCATTTCCTACATGGTGCACCTCAGACTGTGTCCCAGAGCTCCTCCTGTGTGATTAGATTTAGGAGGTTATAGTTCAGCGGTGTGCTTTTTATTCTGGCAGTGTTATAAAACTTTTAATTTTTTGGGGGTCAGTTGGGGTGTCACAGTATAGATTGGTGTAGTAGCGGTGTACTTCCGCCTTGACCTCCGCTGGGTCAGTTGCCACAGTGCTGTCATCTTTTTGGACCTGTGTGCACGCAAGCTGGTTGCCATGGGAGTAATAAATTGGCAGAAGAAGTATATGGAGCAGGTTTTGACTTCTTTTATAGACTTGCCTTTTCCCAAAGCTTTAATTCTGTTCTGGTGTTCAAAGATGAGAACATTTAGGCGGGCGGATATTTCTGCCCACTTACGCCCCAGTTGGGTCTGTAGCTAAACTTTGGGGTGTTGAGCTCAAGGTGGTCCAGTTCCATTAAGGTGCACATGATTGTGGCTGTGTTGGCAGTGTACTTACACAAGGCAAGATGGGCGAGTTTTATTTATTATTTTAACATTAAAATTTGCTGAGGTTTTGATGGGGTCCTATACAAATGGAGTTATAAATTTTGGATTAATGGGCTCATATTTGACCCAGTCGGAAATTTCATGCAATTTTATATTTTCCAGGTGTAACTTCCTCCAGGCCAATGCCTGTTCAGAAGTTTGGGTTGGTGAAAGCTGCACCAAAATGAGTTGGTGGTTGGAGAAGTTGATCTTTTTTGTCAAAAAGTTGAAGATGTTCAAGCGGTGGGTTTTGGGGCAAGGATGAAGTTGATGTGGCTCATTGAGATGAGCATTCCCTCGCATATGTTGGGGAAGGTCATGTAGGAGGAGTATTGACCTGGGGGAGGGTATCATGTAGACCAAGGGATGCCTTCATTGCACAGAATTCGATGTGCCCCATGGAGTATCCCCTAGAGTTTGGCATCAGTCCATGTTGGGGTTAGCTCAGCAGTTGAAGTCGCGCAGCAGGATAGTATCTGTTGGGAGGATGAGTGTTGAGATGTTTTTTTGGAATTGTTTCCTCTCAGCTGCAGTGCATGGCTCATAGGTGCATGCTATCAAGGTTGTGTCATCTTAAAATGCAATTGTTGCTACCAGGATGCAGCTGTGCAGATACAACGAGGAGTTAGTGTTTTATAGTTTTTTGTTATTGCAATGACCACCCCACAGTGGGACATCCATACTGATTGGGATGGAGACCCTGGATGACCGGGATCCCTCTTCCCCCTGTAGGCAGTGGGTTTCTTGGATGGCCAAGCTATCTACAGGGGTTTTCACAGGAAGTCCAGTTTTTGACCTAGGACAATTGAGCCCAGGCTCTCACGATGTTTAATGTCCCTATTAAAACTGTGGTGCCCGTGGCGCCTCAGGAGCAGTTGAGAAGGCCATCCAGACCAAACCCAGCACACTGTTTCATGAATTTTCTCCATGTCATTGGGCCTGTACAATCTGTGTCATTGTCTGATCCCTTACCCTGTGCCATTTTTGTGCGGGTCTTGCATTTTTTAGGGTTTTAGTCAGTCTTTCACATTCATGACTCATGGTGCTTTGGTGTGGTGTGCTGATTGTTTTCTTTGGTTGCAGGAAACAAATTTGTAGATGTGGGTCCCGCATTTTCGCCAATAGTGTAGCTGCATTGTCCAGCTAAATTCTCTTGATTGATACCACATGGTGATTCAGTCAAATTGTCGAGAAAATTTCCATCTTGGGTATTCTGCTCTGATTGGTTGTCTCAGTTGAATTCTTCTATGTCCTCCTGAATTTTTCCAGGGTTGATGGAGGAGGCCACAAGTAATGCAGCCTTGGTGGCTGCCCACTTGCGGGCCTTCTGTATCATTTCTATACTTTAGGTGATACTGGATCTATGAGAATATATTGCTCATCCTCTCCCCAAAGGAAGGCGTGGTTGGTGTTGACTATTTTGGCGAAGACTTTGTCATCTTTATCCATGGTGTTGTCACAGAATACTGGGGCCAATATGACCTCCTTCTCAAGACATGTATGTACCTTGTGCTCCAATGCGCTGCAGTGGTTGCAGTTATGCGATGCACTTTTTGGTGTGACGCAAATTACCTTTGACACTCCTTCATTCGAGAGGTGAAACACTGCTGTGGGTAGGATTTTTGTAAGGTCCTCAGCCACCTTGGGGATCAGGTTGATCACAGCGATTGCCTTTCCTGTGCACAGGTTTGTCATCAGGTGAAACCGCTGTAGTTCAAATTGTTTAATTTCTCCATAGCTGACAAGTCCAGTTAGGAGCTCCTACTCATTTACCTTGCAGGGAAGGTTGGTAAAAAGTGAATTAAAGGAAATGAATAAAGTTTTTGCCTTGTTCCATCTGGTGTGTGCAGTGCACACAATTTGTTTGCCCTCAGGGAGGGCGATTTCAATGCAGACTTTTGCGGCAGCATATGCATCTTCTTCAGTTTTGAAGCCCATATCAAACCATCTGCAGTGGATGGTATGGTTGTTAACGTATGCCACGTGGGAGAAAGGGGAGGCCTATGCCTAGCCCACTTTCTCCCACAGAGTTGGAGAATCAACCCCTAGGAAAAGTCGGAGCCCATGCCCTATCTTTTATAGGGGTTGGCCATGCTTATTTCCATGTACAAGTTTTGTTTAGTGGTGAACTACACAAACTTGGATGGTGTCTGATTTGTGCTTTTTGCTGCCATTGGTTCCCAGTCCCCCTCCAGGGCGTTTCTTGCCCTTTGACGCACCGTTTTGCCCATTGCCTGATATGGCTTTCGCCCAATTTAATTGTGATTTGTTGATATCGCCCATATCTCCTGTGTGATTATCAAATTTTTCTGTTCAAATTGAATCGTGGTAACTAATGTTCTTTATATATGGGAAAGGAAAGCTGTAAATATGCTCCCAGTTAACTTTACTCTTGAAAACGTTAGCAAAAATTACTTTATAAACAGACGCTTACACTTCTTTTTTAACTTTCTCTTTGAGGAGGGGGTTAAACATTAATCTTTCTAAATAAAAATATTGAAGATGAAAAAGAGTATGATTAGGGCCAATATATTTTCACTCTGCTGAACCTTTTAGGGAACAAAAATTAACAACAGACATGTCAGATAAAGATAATCTTGTTATTCCAGAAAATATAGTAAGATTTTTATCTAGATACTACTTTCTCCAATATTTAAAAAAATTGACTAGTTAACTAGGTGATCAGCCCTAATTAATTAACAATTTGGATTTTATGAAATTAACCTTTATTTATATAGATGATGTTCCTCAATAATGTATAAGTGTTCAAAAAGTATTGGGCGCATTTGCACAAATTTTGATAATGGTTAAGGAGGCTTGGATATGTCTTTTTATTTTTTAATAGTTTTGGCTAAGTGAATGTTTATATAAATCTGATTACTTTCTGGCGACCAACGACAATGATTTTATTAATTCCAAATGGCAGGAAATATTGACCCTTAATCTATCTTATGTATTCAAAGAATCTACCACTGTACTAATGCTAAATTGAGAAGAAAACAACATGATCTCTAATGAAAGATGTCAATGTGAAAAAGACAATGTGGTCATTGAATCACCACTTGTCACAAAAAAAGGTGGTTTATACATTAGCACTCATCATTTATAAAAACCAGTTTATCTATCTGATAATAAGATCTTGCTTGTATAATTTTAACTGACAAATTTGTTATCTTTTAGAATTATAGTTATATAAATTTTGACGTGAAGTTTTCTAATATATTTTTAGGAATGTTATCAACCATCAAAAAAATTTCTTTCTGCTTGGAGTCACTTTTGAGCGATTTAAATATAAAAAAAGTAAGTAAACAACTATTGATCAAATGCCAGCCAATCCTTTTTAATCCCCAATGATGTCAGATTTTCCGCTGGCTGCTCCAGTGTGGGGCAGTGGCGAAACCCCACCCAGCTTTTTCCGTTTGGTGGGAAAATGCGCTCAGACTGGTTTGTCCAGTCCCACTAAGTCCTTGGGTTGGTTTAATCCGCCCAAGGATCTCGCCATCCACCTGGCATGTACCCAGGCTGTGCCTCACAGCCCACTTGTTCTCCCCTGCTCCCAGCTTCGTTTTGACCTTTGGGTCAAATACAGGAGATTGTTCCCATATGAGGAACAAGCAATTATTGACTTGGCCCAGGTGGTGATGCTGCTGACCAGATTCATAGACTTCCGCCCCTTTAATGGGTATTTTAACCTGGGCTTCACCTGTGAAGCCGAAGCTGCCACTGCAGCTACAGTGCCCCTGGTCTTCAAGGGCACCCCTATACCAACAACACGCACCTGGCTCCACACTGACATCACCTTGGTAGTCCAGTTTGTGGGGTTGCCCACCCATCTCCCCCCCCACAGTAATCCATCAGGAGTTGATGGAAGGTTTGGCTATGTACAGCTCCAACCCCATCCTTCAGTTTGTGGTCCTCAATGGGGCCGCTCGCCTAGCTGGGCCTTGGGCATTTGCCACAATCAGCCCAAAATTCACTAAAAATTGTGTTGTCGCTTCCTCCTGTGCCATCATACCCTCTGCCCCAACCACCCATTCTGGGCCCGTGTCAAGGGCAGGAGGACAATTTGCCCTTCCTTCTTTGAGTTATATCACTCAAAGCATAAATGCCCCTCCCTTGCGGCTTCCTCAGACCCAGTGCTTTCATCAACTGGCCCCATTTTACCCCGCACCCCACTGCTTTTCCAGCATGGGGTACAATCCTACCCCCTCCCCCAAAGCCTGCTGCCACTTTGGTGCCCGCTGCAGCAAACCAGCCCCTTCCTCAGGCCAGTGTCACTTGCGCCTCGCCCAGTGCCACTTGCACCTCATCTAATCAGGAAACAGCTTTGACTAATGTATTTTCCCACGTTATCCTGAAATCACCAGCCACACCACTTCAATTTGCTGACCCCAATTTTGAGTTTGACATGAACCCATGGTCCTCATTGGCTGAAACCAATGAGATGAAAAATTTAAATGAAGCCTCACAGCCCACATATGACGAATTTATTCAGGTACAGAATCCCAAACCAGTCGCTCAACAGTTTTATGCCCCCCCACTGGACGCCTTGGAGTTCCGCTCAGACCACCAGATCGCTGTTGCAGCAACTTCCCACCCTGATGTAAACATTGTCTGTGAGATGGCCGATTCATTAGTAGTGGCGCTAGCCACAGTACTCCCGCCTCCCATCATCAAGCCATCCTCATCTGTGCCAAACAAACAGACCATTCAGTTTGCCCACAGGCGCGCTAAGGTAGCCATCCAAAGATTGGTTTCCGCCTTGCAGGCCAACCCAAGAGTTACACATGCCTCCGTGGCTTTATTATCCCAGCTCCCTGCCCTCTGCTTTAAGGCGGAGGCCACCATTTCCAGATACATCAGCAACTTACTGTCCTCCAGTAATTTCCTCAATGAGCCAATCATTAGCGTCCTTGCTCCCCATGTTGCTGATCACCCCACCCCTTTGCTCTCCTCATTGTCCCACGCTCTCACCAAAGAGGAGCATGGAACTGAGGATGAGCTCCCTAATCCCCCTCCCCTTCCACCATGGTAAATTGAGCGCCGTGGCACTGTCCCAACTGGTAGGTTGGTGCCTCAATCGTTATGTTTCGCCCGTTTGTTTTGAGCAGTCATTTCATTTGGTTCAAGTGGTTAGTTTGTTCAGTTTTTCATTCTTCGAGCTTCAGTAATGTCCATCCCCTGGTCAGCGTGCCTCATAATAAATTTAAAATGTTGTAAACTATCCTATTAAACCACCGTTTGGCTTAGATTAGCTTCCTGTCCACATACAGCAAAGATCTTAAGAACAAACTATATGAAAACTTGTTTTAACCACTTTTCCACAACAATCTAGAGATAACTGAAGTAATAGGATTGCTTATGTAAGAATTTTGAAGTTTATAATCCTTTGCGTTTCTATGTAAAAGTATTATGAAAGTTTTACAATTGTCTTGTTCCTGTTGAGTCAGATTCATAAAACCTAAAAGGGTGATCTGAAAAGGTCTTGGCTTCAGATAAAAACATCACCTCTGTGAAAAAAGTTTTTATATAGGCTGTTATTCCTGTCACAATAATAAATTGAGATTATGAGTCAATATACCCCTTGGTTTTTTATATACAACTAAATAAAGCAGCATAATTGTGTATGTTTATATAATAGATTAAAATGAATACCATATGGTTATATTTTTAGAATTAGGTGTTAAGTATATTTCATTATTAGCTCATAAAAATCTATGGGTGTTGGGATTTAGGATAGTGATTAAGCTGAATCCCTGCTCCTAAATCAAGCCTTAACCAATCAACTCAAAAACCAACTTGAATAAAGCCCTGTCCTGAAGGTACCAAAAACCAGATTTGATCATGAAGCATCATGCATATGTGAATAGATGAAATCACCTTAAAAATCTTGTCCCCGCTTTTTAAATCATAAGAGGCTCTGCACCAACCACTGTGGTCATGAGGATGATGCATTACAATGAGGGCACCATCCAGGTCAATCTGGAAGGCAGTAAAAGATCCTGATCTCGTGGGGCCATGGAGGTCCCTAAGGCACCATGTCCCCACGTGCTCTATAAATATTGATGCTTTCCAACACAATAAAGTAGTCTATATTCCCTCAATCTTTGTGTTTTTGAGCTCATCGCTAATTTCAGCTTCAAGCCCATTTTTGGACTTTGACTACAGTCAAGAGAACTGTTACGCTGAGAGAAGTGTTGCTTACTACAGGGGGCTCTGAGCTGTCCTAAGCGAAAACATCTATTACAAATAATGTAGAATATTAGAAGTCCCAAAGATCAATCTGCTGATTGGTTGTGAGGCGTTGCTCAATGGATTATTAACTCATGGTATGAATTGCTGCCCACGCAGCCTGAAAGTCTAGAATTCTAGGCCACATTTCAGTCCTTCCTGCCCTCAGTGGATGAAAGTCAGTACCAACTTCAGTATGAGAACCTTAACGATTTTGTCCAACAATTAAAAATGGAATCTACTCCATGGAAGCCCACTCCAGCCAAACCGCGCTTCTTCCATGCTCTCTACCATGCAGGACCTCTATACTTTGGCCCAGCTGCCAGAAGGAGAACTTACCCTAGGACCCAAACGCTACCTTTGAAATTTTATTCACCTGGCTAATCATCACCTTCTCCAGTTAGTTGGTTTGCACCATCATGAAGTCTCCCAACAACTAGGGCTCACCCAGGCCTTATACTCCCATGTTGTCAATTTCTAAAACGCAGCCTCCTCCTTTGTCTATGACAACTGTGAGGCCATTATCAATAACTGATGATTAATTTAAAGAGGCCCAAGGTCAAATCGTGGTGTTGGATAGTGATATCTCTGGTTATCTCAAGGTTCAGCTGAGTCAGAACGTTCAACTCCTTGAGGATACCTGGCGTGGGAATCCAGCAAGGTTTATGCTCTCTGGTGCTGTTAAAAGCTGAATTACCACAAAACACTTCTAAAACTAAAGCTAATACTTTTTAAATAAAAGTAAAGATGGGTTTTTATAGGTTTTTTCTTGGGCGCAGGACAAGAAACAAAAAGGGATCATTATCAATACTACTGCTCAGTATTTAAACTGTATTGAATATTGAGGGTCAAAGGGAATTCAATGCTGATGTTCAGAGTAGCTTAGTAAGGTCCAGATTAGGGAATACGGAAACTTGACCTAACAGAGCTCAGGAATTTAGCTTCACTTTGGAAAGACGACTGATGAAAAGTTATAATAGCCAAGATGAACCCATGGTGGTAGCAATTTGTTATATTTCAACCAATCACCATGAGAGAGAAAATAATTGCACCTTGGGAGAGCCCCGCCAAGCCTATAAAAGGGGGTGATCCCGCTTAGGTGTTTAATTGAACTAGACGTGGCCTGAGGAGAAACCTCTGATGGACTCCCTGGATTCTGCTGCAGTTGGGGCAATCTGACTGCCCGACCTTGTGCTAATTTCCCATGTAGTATTAGTAAAAGTGTTACCCCATATTCAATGGGTGCCATTAATAATGACCAGGGTCCTTTGGCCTATACTATCATTATTTTTATTCAAAAAGCTCTTATTTCATCTCAACTAATAAATGTCTACATTTCTTCCTTTTGGTCTGTTTTAACCAAAACAGTCTTTTCTTGATGCTGGGAGGTAATTGTCCAGCATCACCCTCTGTAAGTCCTGGGGACCAGCCCTTGCAACTGGATAGGGATCAAAACACCTTCCAGACTAAAAGGGGCCACAAGGCTTTAGTGGACCCTCTGTCACATATGGGTGACCTAGCCCATGTGATTGATGAGCGCTGGGTGACTGCTCCCCCCCAGAGATATCCCATTCCCACCTCTTCCCCCTCCTCAACCCTGGTAAGTTTGATAGAAGGAGTTTGCAGGGAGATTTTGCACACCAGGAAGCAAGGATAGGACCCTGAGACCACCCACTCCCCAGACAAACTATATCAGAATTTTGATATAGCAGCAATTCCCAACGTCAGAGCCCAGCCTGAAAATTCTGGACTGGGTGAGCTGGTCTGGACTGGCCTGCATTGGAAATCAGATTCAGATATGGCTCAGATCTTGAATCAGGCCCTGAAAGACTCAGACCATCTGGCCCAGTGCTCTGAAACAGATCCAGGGAGTTCAGATCACATAAGTAGCATAATTGAGGAGTTGGTTCAAGTTGCAAAAAATCTGATCCAAGGACTCTTGCCTCCTGGGACAAATCCAGAACATCTAAACCATGAGAACAGGCCGACTCAGATGACCAGAACCAGATTGGTAGCATTGACTTGGTTTGGCCCCAGGAATCTGGGAAAATTTGAAAAAGTTTTCTTGACTTTTACTGAAATCTGGAGCATCATCCTACCCTCCTCCAAGCCAGCCAACCAAATCCCATCGCCAACCCCCAAATGACCAATCCCTTGATACCTGCCCATGCACTCAGCCCAGTTTTTAAGGCAACTGCCCTGGCCAAGGGTAGTTTCCAGTTCAATCTCTTTCCTTTCATTTAATAAAATTTGAATCCCCTGTCTAGCTTGCCGCAGCCTCCTTCTACCTTATTAATTTTATAAAAATCCACCAATCAATCCAAAAAAATGTGTCATCGCCCAAGTCCTCCTGTCAATGTTCACTGACTGGGTTATCTGGTCATTCAACCCCGCCATGTGGCAGCAGATCATAAATGTGATAATCCGCCTCACCCCCAATGATAAACCCACTGCTTTGTTTGTTTCTGCGCGTCCGTTTAACTGAGACCCTTTTGTCCATTTGGTTGCCAAGTCCTCTGAAACTGCTCCCCAGCTAGAGCAGCACCTGAGCGCCCCCACCCTGCCACTCGTGGACTTGGCTTCCATAGCTGCCTCAGCTGCTGTGGCTTGGCCCACCAGTGGAACCTAGAGCGCCCACTCCAGGGGAATCTCAGTTTTAACCCTTCTTGTGGTTTTTGCTACACCTCCGCTCACCCTTCCAACCTTTTGGTGGCCTCTATGCCATCCCTCGCGGGTGTGGAGGCCCCGCTACTCGAATCTGAAGGCCAGCAACTGTGAACCCTGGAGGAGTCATCATCCTCCCTGCCTCTCCCGCACTTGGGGGTTGCCCCCGCAAGACTTGCGGTTGCCCCCAATGCAACCATCTGGTTTTCCTTGGGGGCCTTTGGTACATTACTGAACTATTACTTTCCTCACATCTCCCATAGAGCCCCACTCTTATTAGTCACTTGGACCGCTATTCCTTTGGCAATCTGGGCCCTCCACTGGGTGCTCGCGCACCCTGACTGGGAGCCCAGTCTAGTATTATTAGCTGAATCTGTGACACCCCCTCAAGGATGTTGAGGAGAATAGGGCCATAATAAAAGACCATGTACCCAGTCAATGATAATCCCTATAGCCAAGTATTTGATAGAATACTCAGCACCTCTCTTGTAGGTGATAATGAAAGGGCCTTCCCAGATTGACCCAAGCTTACCACAACTAGGTGTGATGCAGTTATGATAGTACAGAACCAGGTCAGACACTTAAAAAAGAAGTTAGGGGGTTCAAATCTTATTGGCAGACTTCCCTTCTTTAGTCACCGTTTTTGCTAAATTAGTCATAGCCTCAGATTGAACTGGATGATGCGCTGAGCCAATCTTCTCATGGCTTTCTCAGGTTCCTCAATGCTATAGGAGAAAATATTATTAACTAAGAGAGCAAGTATTCTGAAGTTCACATCCATACAAGACATGGAATGGGGACATTTTCAGGATCCGATGATAACTAATCTGGTATGCCATAAGAACTGGATAGGAATTCATCCAAGTATAGTAATCAGAAGATGTCATTTTTTGTAAAATGGAGACAAAGGTTTCATTTTCCCTCTCCAAAGTCCTGTTGGTAGACGGATTATGCGGAGCCAAGAAAAGCTGTTGAGCTCCCATGAAAGTAACCAGGATTTTGACTACTATGGAGGTGAATTTCTTACCATTGTCACAGAGTAGTACTTGGGGACAGCCATGACGAGTGAAAATGTTTTGGTGTTAAAATATGGCTGTGGCCTTGGCCATTTGGTTTGGGAGTGCCATGGCTTCAACACACTCAGCAAAGTTTCCAATGCCTACTAGTATAAAATTTTTTACACCTGTAGTCTGTGGGAGGGGAACTACTACGTCTAGGCTGATAATGTGTAACAGTTGTTGAGGGGTTTTTGGTTGATATTAATATATAGTCTTGAGGCTGGATTGCTTCTTACATGTGAGGCAGGTATCCAAGACTTTGATAATAGTTTCCATAATTATTTCTCAATAGTACCTATCTCTAATCCACTCAAAGGTTATCTTTGATCCTTATGACCTAGGGTGGAGTGAGCTTCTAGGATAACAGGTACACATTCTGAGGGCCGAAGGTAAGGCAGCCATTTTGCTCCCACCTGCTTGTAAATTTCCCATTATCCACTTTGGTGTTGCAGGAGTGCCGGGATAAAATTTTTTGAACAGGCTCATCCTCCTCCTCCCAGTTGTCAGGGGTCATTAAGAGGCCATATAGCCTCTCCGCCTCACTATTAACCAAGTGAAGGACTGGCAGCCAAGTTAACCCATTAACATTCATGTGACAGGTTTTCACGGCGTTCAATCTTCTTTTCTCAATGCTGAAGCTTTAGAGCCCAGCGAGCTAATTGGCCAGTAGGATCCTTCATGTTCTGTAGCTATTTCAACGAAGCGTGGTCTGTAACCACAGTGAAGGTAAACCCATACAGAAAAGGGCGGTAGTGTTTTACAGCTAACATAATAGCAAGGCACTCCTTTTTCATTTCGCCATAGTTGCCTTCCTCCTTTTATAGCATCTTAATGAAATAGGATACAGGATGATCACAACCGTTTTCATCCAGTTGAGCTAAGATGGCCCCAACGGTGTAGTCCAAGGCGTCAGTAAGTAATATAAATGGTTTTACATAGTCAGGGTGCCTCAGGATAGGACGCTGTTGTAGCAGTTGCTGCTACTTCTCAAAAGCAGCCTTCTGTTTAGCGCCCCAATGGAAAGAGGTGTTCTTAATCAGTAGGCAGATGAGGGGTTTGCTGAGTAGGGGTTTTTTGGGGATGGCCTGATGATAATACCCCATATCCCTAGAAATACCTAATATTCAGTAAGTTTTTTGGGGGAGGCATTTTTGAGATTGCTTTGACCTTATCTTAGTTGGGTTAAATTTTCTCTTTTGAAATGGAGTGTCCAAGAAAATCCAATTCCCTTTGGAATAAGGTACACTTTGAGGGTTTTAACTTGATATTTGACTCACATAAGCGTTAAAACACCTCCTTCAGATGATTAAGTTGTTTGTTTAAGGTTTTTGAGAACACCGTGAATTCATCAAGATAGACGATGAAACATCTTAACTTTAATTCTGCAAGATGTGATCCATCATGATCTGGAAAGTTGCAGGTGCGTTGCACAACCTTGAGGTAATTGGGTGGGTTGAAAGACACGCACTGCAAATAAGAGCACGATTTTTCTAAGCTTGTTGAAAGACCCATTTGCCAATAGCGCTAGAAAAGTCTGTTGTGGAGAAGAAATTATATCTGGAGACTTGTACCAGGACGTCATCGATACAGGGGATAAGATAGCTATCCTTTTTCGTGAGATTATCTTTTTTGAGGTAGTCCATGACTATCTGATGACCTCCGGTCTTTTTTGATTAGCAAAAGGGTGGAATAGCAACGGCTTTGTGAAGGAACTAGCAACCCCGCATCTAGTAACTGCTTTAGTTCTATCCTTATCTGCTGTTCTTCACCTTTGGCTTGTGGTGCGGTTTTGACTAAATAGGCCAAGCATCACCCACATCAATGGATTGGATCCAGTTCTTCATATGGCCATAGTTATTATCTTATTTGAAGAATATGTCGCTAAATCCTTCCAATAAAGTGTGAACTTTGTCAAGTTCACCTGGGGTCAGCTCATCCAAGATAGGACATCGGGTAAGGTACATAACAGGTTATTCGTTGGCAGGCTTATATCCAATGTAGAGCCAATGAAGTGAATTTGTTCAATGTCCTCCACATTGACTAACAAGCCTCTGCAATCTCCTGGTGTTTTCTTGCAACTATGTCCTTGTTGGTGAGGTTCCCCTAATAGAAGAGTAATAGGCCTCTGGTAGACTGGGTCTATAATGCCAGGCAATACCTAAGGCTCCGAGGGACTAACGCCCTCGATACTTATGAGGTGCAAGAAGCAGTGGTGTGGGATTTGTAAGGTGATATTTGTGTCAACCACTCGTTGTTCATCAAGCTTAATCACTACTCGTCTACAGCATAAAATGAATACCGTCCTTAACATTCATTGAATCAGGCAATTTTTTGTATTTCGTCCTGTAGTGGTATAATGTAAAGGTAAAGAAGAAAACGGGTACTCAACGAGAAGAGAATATTCTTTCTTGCTGAGATCTTTATTTAATAAAACTAAAGGGACTTTGTACTTGAGTAACAAGAGGAAACCTTACTTCATTTTAATTCCTCATATTTGATCATAAATTGGGTACCTATTAGCAAATCATAGGTGTTATTGTCCAAGGCCACTGCGGGGGCTAATAAGATGAGCTTCTTAATTCAAATGGGAAGAGAAGAGCATGCTCTATTGGCGCAGGTGTTGTTCAGGCCTGTGGTTCCAAACACTTGATTGTACTCCAAGTCAGGCGCCAGCTTGATTTTTCATCAGCTTTGATGAGATTACATTCATTAGGGAGCTAGTATCCAGGATGGCCATTACCCACACTTTTTGAATGACCACTTCCACCTTTGTGAGTATTCCTCCAAAGTTAGGCGACAGAGCTAAGACCTCCTTGAGCCAGAAAGTGGAGGTTAGTTCTCGAGTATTCTTAGGGTAACTCTCCAAGATGAACTTCAAGGTGTGACCTCGCTGGAGAGGAAAATTAAGCCAGATAGGAGTTGATCAGCATCTCAGGTGGTTGTTATAACTTCAGGACACCCTAAAACTTGGCTGAGGTACATATCTCTAGGTATGGTGGTCTTGTCTACTCCAATAGCGTTCAAACGATAAGGAGCCTCCACTTCAGCGGGTACTCCTAGTATGTAGTAACCAACATCCTTGTAACCCCCTTCAGATTCATCCCTGAGGGTATTTTCAAGAAGGGGTAAGACATAATTGTAGTAAGTGAGTCAGGCACATGGGATTTGTCAGCAATATGAGTGCCTATCCCTATGCTGACTCTCTTTCCCTGCTCCTGCTCCTCGATGTCGACTTTTTTCAGCACACAGCCTCATAGTGCTCAACCTTGTTGCAATAGGCATACCGGGGATGTTCAGGCCGCTTGGCTTTTGGTTTTTGCTCATCAGGGCCCATAATCTGAAGGGTCTCCTTTTTGTATTTAATGTCCAGGACCCAGGGATTGGGCTTTTGATCCTCAATGGATAAAATACAAGGTTGGGATACTACTCCACGAGAAACTTCAAACTTGTGGAAGTCAGCGACATCAAGTAAAGCCTTTTTAATAACATGGATGTTGTGTAAATAGCGTTTAATGATAGTGATGTGCATCGCTAAAGGAGGGTGAGATGCCAACCCAGTCAAGATAGCGGCAACAGCGTCGTCCAAAGTCAAGATCTTAAAAGTTAACAACGTCTTTGCTTTAATATAGAACCGTTCCACAAAAGCAATCACAGACTCTCATCTTCTTATGCTAATGCGCATGAACGCTTGCTTATTCATGCTTAAGCTTTGTTTTGAGCCAAACTCGTCAATAAGAGCCTCATTAACCTTGGACCAAGTGCTAAAGGCATCCATATTAGGCATCATCACCTCTTGGGCCATGTGACTTAAACAAGATAGGATAAGTTTGACCTTCTGAGGGTCAGTCGCCCTTCCATAGCAGCTTCATAGAGATATAAAATTGAAGCGATGCTACGCTTACCAGAGATAAAAGGTGTCCAAAAAGTTGGTTTGAATGAAACATGGTCACCCCAGAGAGTTTATGAACTGCAGGAACATCTGTCCCTGTGGTTTCTGAGCGAAGGTTTAACTGATCAAAGGAACTATGGAGTCAATTGAGCTGGTCTTGGATAGCTTCAAGCCTGGTTTTATGGGGTGATGCGCTTTTGTGAGAAAATTCACGTAAAGCCAATTGGGCTTCCATCCCCATCTTGTGAGTTTCCAGTTCTTCAACCTGACTCTTAAGCCTTGACTTTAAAACAGATTTGTTACAAGAGAGCTTAGGTTTTTTTGGTCAACTTCCACCACCCCCACGCATTTTTTGAGATCCTCTTTCATCTGCTTACACCCTTCATCTTCATGTGGGTGAAAGCCTTGAAAATGTACTTCACCCTAAATCTGGTCATAGCTACGCTCAACCTGCATCAATCAACTACGCACATCATTCAACAGCTTGTGCTTTTCAAGCAAAGTCTTGACTTCATGAGCTTTTTTTCACATTATCAAACACGTTGGGCCAAATATTTTTTATTCTCAAGAGAAGCTTCAAGGGATATCTCCTTTTCCAGTTAAGCAACCTTAACCTTTAAAGCAGGGATAGCCCCTGAAGGTTTTTGCAATAGACGTCGCTCAAGCTCCTCAACGCGTGACAAGGATTGGGCTAGTTGCTGCTCCACAACAGCCACACGTTGTTCATCCCCAGGTTGAGGGGTAGAGGCATTCGCCAAGAGGTCGCGGTGAGCTTGCTCTTCATGCTTATCAAGTTCCTTGTTAAAATCCTCAAGTAGAGAACGGATGCTAGTGGTGGAGGCATTTAACTCATCCTGGAAAATCTTTATATCCTCCTCTCCATACTTTACTGCACCAGTATCCATGGTGGTGAGCCGCTTATGCAACTGAATAATGAGTTTGCAGTTTGCCACACACCAGATTAAGCTGCTCCAATATGTTCAGAGGTCAGTTGGTATAAATAATCATAAGCTATTCTTAGAGCATCATGGTTTGCCAGGTGTCAGTGCAGCTCTTCATGATGGACGTCTAATAGGTGTATCTTGTGAAACAATGCAGGATGGGCAAATTTGCGGATATAGGTAGTCACATTGGTAAGCTGGCTATAATCATCTGGAATGTTTTGAGTCTCATAGAGGTATATAAGACGGTCCTCTACTGAAGAACCTCTTTCTCAGAAATCAATATCGCCAGAGTTTAATATGCCATAATTTAGGTTTCTCACTACTTCAGCTTCAGGCCAGGTAAGGAAGTGTGATTCTGGTATCAAGATTCGTTCAAAATTATCTCCTTCAGCTGATAAGGTTGAGGGGGCTATACATACGGTCATTTTCTGCCCCTTCTCTGTTTCTCATCCAGCTAGTAACACTTCCAGCAGGTGCGCCCTCCATTTTGGTGATATTAATTGTGTGGTGTACAGAAGACCCTGTAGTGAGCACCACTTTGTGGAAATTAGAAAGGTTTATGCTCTCTGGTGCTGTTAAAAGCTGAATTACCACAAAACACTTCTAAAACTAAATCTAATACTTTTTAAAAAAAAGCTGGGTTTTTATAGGTTTTCTCTTGGGCGCAGGACAAGAAACAAAAAGGGATCATCCTCAATACTATTGCTCAGTATTTAAACTGTATTGAGTATTGAAGGTCAAAGGGAATTAAATGCTAATGTTCAGTTTAGCTTAAAAAGTTCCAAATAAGGGAATATGGAAACTCGACCTAACAGAGAACAGGAATTTAATTTCACTTTGGAAAGACGACTGATGAAAAGTTTTTTTAAGCAAAACAGTGGGGTAAAAATTTGATATATTTCAACCATTCACCGTTAGAGAAAATAATTGCACCTTGGGGACCCCAGCCAAGCCTTAAAAGGGTGGTCCACGACTAGGTGTTTAATTGAACTAGACGTGGCCTGAGGAGGAACCTCTGATGGACTCTCCAGATTCCGCCACATGGTCGGGGCAATATGACTGCCCAACCTCATGTTAATTGCCCGTTTAGTATTATTAAAAGTGTTACCCCGATTCAAGGGGTTCCACCAAGAATTAAAAAGGGTCTTTTAGCTGATACTATTGTTACTTTTATTTAAAAATGCTCCTATCCCCATCTCAATCTGTAAATGTCCAATATTTCCCCCTTTCGGCCTATTTTGACCCAAAACATTATTTCCTTGAAGCTGTGAGGGCAATTTTCTGACACCCAGAATCAGCGCTTACTCCAGGTTGGGGATTTGGTATGGTCCCTGCAACAACACTATTGGAAGCTGTCCTTGTTAATAAACCTATGAGAATGAAGGTCCTGAAGGGCCTTGAGGGCCCAAAGGCCACAAATGACGTGAGGATCTCAAAGGACCAGAAGGTCCCCATGAACCTCAAGGGCCCACAGGTTCTGCAGCACTCACTCCCAAAAGCCCAATATGACCCTTGGCGAAATGATGTGCTAGGAGCCTTGGCTATCTTATGCAATTAGCTTCTAAATGCATCTCTGGGGTGCAAACTTTAAGTGTATGGAGTATCCCTCAACCCTAAGGTCTTTATTGAACACTAACGGACAAAGTGGACAACTTCAGCGCCTTCACCAAGCTTACTGATAGCTGCATCTCTCAGCTTAAACAAACTTGTTGAGGGTTTGAGACCCATTTGCCACCCTCAAGAGTCAGATTCGCCTTCAGTGTGCTGACATTTAGTCTCTAAAAGATCAGGTCGTGAATAAGGCTTCCATTTCCTCCCTCAACCAAAACTGGGACAATATCTAAGAGGACCTCAAGAGCCTATAGCGACTGTTAGACAAGCAGGTCCCCCATGACTATTTTGAGACTGAGATCTCTGAGCTAGCACCCATCCCTGGCGTTGACTTCCTCTCTACTCCTCTTGTAACTAACTTTAATCCTAGTTTAAAGTAGGATTCACTCCTGGCCAGGAAAGCACCGCCTCTTTTCTGTATGCATATGATGGCTCCGTGGAGGAGGCCACCAACTGGCAGAAGATGAAGAATATCTACTTCTGCCTCAACAGCACTTCCCAGGAGATCATGAACCCCATTTGAAGGAATTCAACACCTGGTAAAAGGTTCATACAGCCTTAATCCAAGAATAAAGCAGAAATAAAACCCTGGTCAACCACGAGCAAGCGTTCATGGGTATCCTCCTGAATAAAGGAAAATCTCATGAATTTTACCTACCATTTTTACGCCCAAGAACAACCATTAGCACTTCCAATCTATCACCTTTGAAGACGCTACCAACACTGTAATCTCCACGTTAGGTTTCTACCCTGGGGCTTAAATGCATATATTAAGACAGAAAACAGTTTTACCTGCATCTGAGAAATCAAGGAAGAAATTAGTGAGATCCCTTGAGTCAGCCTACACTCCAAGCTACCTCTTTAGGTCCCTTTAACCGTCATCAAGTCCATGTTTTCAAAAACCAGAAGAATCCTTGACCACAATGCACCTACTGTAACGGTTTCAGATATAGCGCCAAGACCTGCTGGAACAACTTGCCGAGGAATTTGGAAAAATGGCTGTTATCATGATAAACGAGGCACCCCATGCTGACATCCCTCTTACGCCATAAGAATCTTCCAAAACCTCGAACAATCCTAAATCTATCATACCTGAAAATTTTTGGAACCATTCAATAATAAAGAAATTGATACTGCTTACTCTTCTTTCAATTACTCTCCCATGTTTCTCGTGCTACCTCCCCAGTATGGAAACCCAGTTACCCACGTCGCAGTTCAAGTATTAGATCCTGGTCCTTGCTATAGTCAATAGTGGCTCCTCTGTGAACGTCATATCATCCAAGTTATCAAAGCGCATCAAGATCTTTTCAGACTTGCCCCATTATATGGAGTACAGCAAGGTTGGCCAACAATGTACTTGATATATAGGGTCTATTCTTCTCTACCTTTGCAGTTCAGAAAGCTCGCTGTAAATACCCCCACTGTCGTGCTAGATAACCCTAGCTATGACCTGCTCCTTGAGACTCAGTTCCTTTGAGACTACTCAGCTTTAGTCTATTATGATGATGGCAGTCTACCCCTACTAGGGCATTGAGCCCTCTTAATTTTGAAATCTTTTGCGACTCTAAGATGGAGGTTAAGGCTCAAGCCTGCTTACTGGAGAGTGAGTGCTGAATTAATTGGCTCGAATATCATGTAAGGAGCTTTTGAGTCTGATTGCCCCCTGATGTTGATGGACAAGAAGGCATGCCGATCTACTTACCTAGGGCGACTACAATACCTCCAAGTCCCAGCTCATCGCTGATCACCCAGGTCCATGTTAACATCCCTTCTGGATACCTACCGGAAATCTGAGGCCTAGACAACCCGTCCACCAAGAAGGTGCTGCCCTGCCTGGGAATTCAAGATCCAGCTTATGCCAGATATATATCAGTGCTGTTGGCTAACCTTACTGACAACCCCAAAATAATAGGCCCAAACAGTCCGGTTGCCTATGTCCGCCTTCTACCAGTGGAGGCTTTAGATAATGTCCGTAGTTTTGGGAGCCTATGAGACTTTGGTTTGGAAATACCCCATTGGTGGGCCTAGTCAACACCATTATTGGAAACTACCTCACTGATGGCAAAACAGTGCAAGGTTCAAGAGTTTTTGAAGGATTATTCAGACCTATTTTGGTCTCTACCTATGACTTTGGGAGAATGAACGGAGTCCTACATCACATGGAGACTGGGGACGCTCCCCCTTCTGGTCCTAACCTTACCGCAAGAGCAAGGTTGAAGAAGTACAGGTGACGGTGGAGCTCATATAACTACTTGACGCTGGACTCCTAGCGCCTTCATGCACCCTTGGGACTCTCCTCTTCTGCTGGTTTGAATGAAGGACGTCAATCACTTGGTGGTGGTGGACTATTGATGGATCAACTCCATCACTAAAAAGGACAGTTATCCTCTGCGCCAAATTGATAATTTCCTCCATCTGCTCTCCAGATTGCAGAACTTATCTGCAATGGACCTTGCCAGTGGATATTGGCAAGTGTTGCTCGCCCCTGAAGATTGATCCAAGTGGACACTCATAGCCAATAAGGGACTTTTTGAGCCCATGATTCCTCAGGGCCTCTGCAACGCCCTAAAAACTTTCTAACTTGCCATGAATGGGATCCTCAGGGACTTGAAGCTGTCATGCATCCTCATCTACCTAGATGGCATTACTGTTTTCTCATGAACCTTTAATGGACATGCTGAGCATCTCAGGAGTGTTTTCAATTGGCTCCAGAAGGACTCTATAAAGCTTAAACCTTCAAAGTGCTTTTTCAGTCAGAAAAGAAAGTTCTGGGACACAAAGTTTCAAGGGATGGCATCCAGCCTATACCAGACAAGGTTGACGCCATTTAAAGATGTTGTGCCCCAGAGCCTAAGAGATATTCAGGTGTTTCTAGGCATGGTGGGCTATTATCATTAGTTTACCCCCGGTTTGCAGACCTAGCCGAGCCTCATTCTACCTACTGCAGAAGAACATGCCGTTTTTCTGGTGTCCTGAACAAGAACAGGCTTTTATTTCGCTGAAAACTTCACTATGATATAAACTCATTTTAGTCATGCCACAGTTTGACCAACACTTCTTGTTGTTCATAGATGCAAGTGATGTCACCGTCAGGGCTATCCTAGCCCAGAATGACGAAGATCAGGTTGACCATCTAGTGGTTTATTTTATAAGACACTGAGTAAGGCCAAATGGAACTACAGCGTCACCAAGAGGGAGTGCCTGGATGTCTTGATATCCATCACACAATTTAGGCCTTATCTCTATGGTACCCACTTTACCATTGTCACTGACCATTCCTCGCTCTAATGCCTTAGTAGATGAAGGACCAGACGGCCGCTTAGCCAGATGGGCCTTACAACTGCAGAGCTATGATTTCACTATTGTCCATTGTACGGGTGCAATTCACCAAAACGCTGTTGGCCTCTCCAGGATGCCATTGCTAGCAGCTTTGATCCCCAAGAAGGACCTATTGTATGAACTGATTGGTTGACCTGAGCGATGGGATTTGGAAACTACTGAGATTAAGGCTGAACTCCAAAGGTTGACCTGAGACACTCAAATCAAAAATGGGTTTTCCTACAAGAAGGTCAATAAGAAATGGCTCCCTTATTCCCGCCCTTTTTCCCAAAATGACGGTATCCTAGAGGTCCATACTTTTGTGAGACAAGGGGTGATAAAGAAGACTCAAGAATGTTTGAAAGAACGATGTTATTAGTACTGAATGTTAGAGACCATCCAAGAGACCTTGGAGGCATGTAAGATTTACTGTTCCCAAGACTGAGCCAATCCTCAATTTCAACATTCAGTTAGCGCCTTGACGGTGCCCTTCAGCGTCATTAGCATTGATATAATAGGCCCTCTCCCAGTTGTATTACATGGCCATAAATACATCCTCCTAGCCATGGACCTCCTGACCAAATGGGTCAAAGAGATTTCAGTCCTCGCTGCTAATGCAAAATCCATGGCTCTTTTCCTTATTCATTATGTTTTCACCCAGCATGGATGCCCACAAATCTTACTTTGGGACAATGGGTTAATTTTCACATCGCAGGTGGTCTAAGAACTTACTTCACTTTTTGGCACTAAATAAAGTTTTGCTGCCCCTTACAACCCATCAACCAATGGGGCGGTGCAACGCACTAATTATACCCTTGTCTCTATTTTGTGGAAGATGACTTCCTCTGACTCTGCTCGCTTGAATAATTACCTAACCAATTCATTGCTTGCCTACCAAATAAGCTACCACTGAGTTAGTAAAATGTCCCCCTTTGAAGCTCTATATGGACGTGCTCCTTAGCTCCAAAGTAGCATACAGCCTTTGCTTGAAACCTCTGCTCCTGAGAGCTCCAATTTGATTATGAGGTCATTTGCTGATAAAATTGTCCAGCTCCAAACCCTAGCCTTGCAAGGCATCGTCACCACCACCATAAGGTAGACTTCCTAATTTAATGCCAGCTGATCCTCCTTATCCGTTATAATTAAGTGAACTTGTTCTCTTCTATCACCATCTACCTGGAGGTTTAGAGAATAAGCTTGATGTTCTTTGGTCTGGGCCTTATAAGGTCAATCAAAAGGTGAACTCCAAGTATTCCATTGCACCTTTCAATCAGGGGACAGTGGTAAATTGGGTACATGGCTGGTTCCTCAAGCCTTAAACCCCTCTGACAGGATCTTAAGGGGGAGTTGTCGGTATTTGAGATGATGAGCAAGCCAAAATATCTGCTACTGAATTGAGCCTTGATTAACAACTCTCAAACCAGCGCGAATAAAACCCCATCCTGAAGGCACCAAAACCAGACTTGATCAAGAAGCATCATGCATATGAGAATTTATGGAATCACCTTCAGGAATCTTATCCCCACTTTTTAAATCATAAGAGGCTCTACACCCACCACTGTGTTCATGAGGATGATGCAGTACAATGAGAGCACCATCCAGGTGGTCTCTGGAAGGCAGTAAAAGATCATGATATTATGGGGCCATGGAGGTCCCTAAGGCACCATGTTTCCATACGCCCTATAATTTTTGATGCTTTATAACACAATAAAGTAGATTATATTCCCTCAATCTTTTTGTAATTTGACTTCTCCGCTAATTTTCAGCTTTGATCCTATTTTAGACTTTGGCGACAGTCAAGAGATCTTTTATGCTGAGAATTGGATATGCCTTCTCCAATTTTGACAGTTAATAATTGGGATGCCAAGTTTAAATGTATCTATGCCAGTCTTTAGGTGATTTATGTGAATGAAGCCTAAAAATTGCAACAACCTTAAAGTAAGGCCAGCAGCTCCTGCCATTAAGTTGGATAGGATTATGCACCATTTTAGGTCAAAAAAGGCTCTTACCCTAAGGCCCTACCTCTCACCTAATTTATGACTTAGGGCATACTCTAGATGATCAATGGGTGACTGCTGCTCCTCTCTGCTTTCCATGTGCCACTTACAGCCCATTTTCAAGCTCAAATCCACCATTGTCTCAAAGTCTGCAGAATTCTACATTAGATTTTCAGACAACTCTGCATAGACTTTGGGGGATCTTAATTAATCATCCACTAAGGTCCCCACCCCACCTCCAACCAACAGCTCAATTAACAAACCATCATTTTGGTAAAAAAATGTGATAAATGAGGCAACCCAGGTATATAACTGTGATAAAAAGCCAAAATTGAGGGAAAAGTTGAAGGTAAATGGTTTGAAATGGGGATCAAACTCATCATTAAATTCTGAAATAAAAAAGATAAATTTGAAAATTTGAAGCCTACCAAAACAGCTAAGAATTTCTTGGGAAGCTTAATCGGTATTATGACACCATAGAATCTATTGAACCAATAATTTCTATGATTATTTAATTCAAAAAATTGGCATCTGATGCCAAGTTTAAGCTTAGTAAATGTCCTCTTCCCCAGCCCAACAAAAATCCCAACACCCTGCTAAAAGTAGGGTGTTGGGTTATAGTTTTGTTTTAATAAAAGAAATCCCACTTTTTTATCCTTTAAATTTTTCTAGTTTGTTGTATTCATTATAAAACACAAGCCAGTGCTATTAGGAATTATGGATGTGATATAAGCCTCTCAACTTGTTCCTCTTAAAGAAGGATAAGGTGGTAACTCCTGTCCAAAACCTAAAATATACCAATATTGCACATGTCCACGACTCCTCAAATTCTATTTCTCCCAGCCAGAACGCCCAAAGCCCCCTTTTTACACACCACAAATTGGTCAAACAAGGCCAGTTGTCACCTTGTAGTTTGGAGCTGTTGCCAGGGGAGTTGCTACTCCCATGCCCACAGCCAATATTTTCTTGACTCACCCACATCCTAACTTTATATGTATTTGAAAATAAAGCAATTTTATTGTATAATTGACTATTGAAAAGCGTGAAATTTATATGGCTTTAAAAAATCTCAAAAAAACATGTTGATTATGTTTTTAATGATTTTTATATTTATGATGGTTTTCATTAGATGTCTGCCACATATCCTTACAGCAGATAAAAATGAATCTCATGAAAAATATGTGATGTGCTTTAAGTGTTTTCATTGATTAAATTGGGTTTGACATCTATTTATTATACATGAAAAGTGGACTCAGCATCACACACTAGTTTATGAACAATATACAAAACAGTGGGCAGAAGCTATCTGTCCAGCGCCAAAGAAAGAAAATTCAGTCACATCAGCTAAAAAATCATGTCAGGTTTTGGGATATGAAAGGAATATATTAATTGAACCTGGAAAAGTACAAAACAATGCCCAGAAACTATTATTATTGACTTTTTTAAAACTGTACAATAAAAGATATCAGAAAGACCTGGATTTGAGAAGAAAAATTATATAACATTATGATAATGCACTCACCCACAAAAATAGTTTGGTAATGGGTAAATTTAGTGATCTGTGCTATGAATTGCTCAAGCATATAACCTATTCTTGAGAGATTTTACTCCCTCTGAGTATCATCATCCAAAACTTAGGCACTTTCACTAAGGAGAGCTATTTTCTTAAAATATTATGGTGGTTTCAACTATACAGGGGTAATCTAAAGATCATCCTAGAACCACTAAAGAGATGGTATAATTTCTTTAGAGCGACGCTGGAACATATGTATTGGTATTTAGGGTATTATAGCAGAAATAAAGGCTAGTTTGAAATCATAAATTTTTTTATTATTTAGTCTGAAAACTTTTCAGACCACCCACATATTACTTCATTTTCATTGTCTGCTTGAATCAGTCTTTGGTTAGAGCACCATGGACTCCTTGCTAAGTCTGAAGTTAATCCATGTGTGGCATCAAAATCTCTTGTGCCATGCAAATCAAACAATAAAGATTGTTTAAGTTTATTTGGTGTCTGTATTCCTTCCATGGCAGTCTTGTACACAAACGTTTGATTTTTCATGATCATATTATCTGGATTTAATTCAAAAATTTTTATTTAAATGAGGCAAGCTGACCAGGGGACAGGCATTACTGAAAGAAAGAAATGACATGAAACCTGAACAGGGTCAACTCCGTCGAAAAAGTTTTCCACCTCCGGATTGGGACTCAAATTTTTCTGGTTACGTCATGGGTAAGGTTTTCGTGTTATTAAACCTACTCTAACCACCAATAGCTTTTGGCTGGCACCCCGATCGATGTGCGAAGGGTGGGAATCAAACCCGCAACCTTCAAGTTGGTAGCCGTACGCCCTTACCGACTCGCCTTCCACCCCCCTGGATTTAATTCAATATTGAAATAATAGTACCTGTCAGATCACCAATCATTGCTTGAGAAAACTGCTTAATAATTATTAGTTGAATTTATTGTTGGGATGTAATCCCAATGTTGATTGAAATTAATGGCTAGTTTGGTGCAATTGCTGACAATGTTAGTAGGTAAATTTAGCTGTTGGATGGTTATCTGATAATCTAACGTCTAACTTTGGAGCAATTGGGCTTAGGCGTTACTCAATAGGGCATTTTCTAAGGCTACAAAAAGCGTTATAATGCTTGATTTGACGGTAGTTTGTAGATTAACCTGGTCAATGCACTCTGAAGTAGATAGGTAATTGGCTCTTAGACCTTTTAAAAAGGCTAATAGCTTGTAAAGGATAATTCACTGGGGAAGACTAAATCATTAAAACCCTTTTTTAAAATCTCATCCAGAAGAGTTAGTTTTGTGGGTAATAAATGCTGCAATTATTGAGGTGGTAACTGAAAAGTTGAGCACCAAACAACCCTATATAAACACCTAGTATTTTTTTTAAAGACAGAATAAAGCAATGAAATATTTATTAGAGTTTTAATTCTATTATAGAGTAGAAGTTATTAGTTATCCATGTCTATTTTCTCAAGAAACCAGTAAGGGTATACATGAGTGGGGTTGTAACCACTAATAAAGAATTGACTAACCATCTAGTACTAAAAAAAATAAAGAATTGACTAGCTATTTTTCTCTATACAATTAGCAACCTCCTTTATTATTACATCAAAGTCAAAACTTGTTCAGTAAACCTACCAAGAAAGTTTACAGCATACAATAATGATGCAATACAACCTTCACCAAGAGAAATTTGGCTAGAAAATGGGCTTAAAGACAACATTATTAATAACATAAATGATGTTAATGATTGGGGTGGCTCCATAAGAGCATTCAATTTTTAGCATGTTTTCAATAGTAAGTGCACAACAATAGATCAGATCTTTTAGAGATTTATGTTGTTCACTTCAAAGGAACCCATTCTTAGAGCCCTTCAGGAGTAGATGCTCACAACTCTAACTTAATATTCTTTTGTTCAAGGACTGTATCAGGATTTGACTTTTTAGCACTAGTGATGCCCAACCCAAAAGGGGGAGCTGCCATGCATCTTGTTTTGTGAATGAGCCAAACAAAGGGATTATTGTAAATAAAAATCCTAACATAGCCCCTAAGTTATCAGCTTAGGAAGCCATATTGGCAGGTGAGGAAGCTTTGAGGAAACTTTTGTCTGGCGCCCACTTTATGTGGCAGACCATGGTGGACAACATAGGTGTTGGGACATCAGCGACATGTGGCATAAGGAGATATAATTGTGGGTTGCTTTGTTAATGAGGCTGGTGGTGTCCATCGCTTCAACGTATTGATAAAGTTGATTCTCAGAAAAAGTGATGAGAGAAGGCATACAAGGTAAAGACTTGATGTGCTGGTGGGTTTGGGGATGATTGGGGTCAAACAGAGAAGTTTTTTGTAATGTTGATGCGAGCGCAGCTTGCTCCAAAAGTGAGCTCCTTAATTCATATTTTACATCCTCAAAAAAATCATGGGAAATTTGGGATGGAAATACCCTCAACAAGGGGTTCCATCGCAATATGGAGATGTTAGAGGAGGGTGTTGGCCAAAGCAGCTTCTGCTTCTACCTCCATTTTGTTTATATTTTGATAATTAGGAAAACTGTTTTTAGATTGAAAATGGTGGGGATGCAAATAGGGAAGATTTACAAAAAATCTCTAAGGCGAAATCAGGATTAATATTATAAGGCTGATCTGTATCATCAATTTATTCAAGCACTTTGAATGAATTTAAATCAGAAAATGCTGGGCCAGCCACTAGAGTCAGTGCAGTGGAGGATCCTGATTGGATGCAAACAGTTGGCCATGGCAGCTCAGCCAAAGCTGTCTCAGCCATTAGCTCAGGATTCCATAATTCTGATGATCTTTTTGAAAAATTAAATTTTGAAAAGCTGCTGTTGGATTTTTGGCTTGTAAAATGGCTCGCTAACACTTGCTGTCTTAAATCCAACAATATAAATCAAGGGCGTTTTCACCACTGATAGGGAAATAATAATAAAAATAATAAAATGATAAAAGATATTTGGAAAAAAAGAGTATATCTTATTAAATCAATAAAGGTGTTTAAAACGTTGAGTCTTGACGTTTGTATGGCTTGGGAATTTCCAAACTTGTTAATATGAGATTATAGCCTATTGAGGCTTGACAAACTCGCATCTATTTGATGAAACAATGAATGGGGAATCACTATTGGCCAAAACGTACCCATGAGGTAATGACTTGATGTATTTCAGCCAATCCCCATCTGAGAAATTTTTTGCCTTGGGGGACACCCACCACACCTAGTAAAGGGGGCAGCCCCACATAGGTGTTGGAATGGACCTGGCCATGGTTGGGGAAGCATCTTCCAATGAATGTCTCATAGTCTGCTTTGTGCTCAGAGTAATATGGCTATTGGTTATTGATTTATTTGCCTGAGGAGGAGTCAAAATTGTGTTAACCCAATTTTCAGGGTTCCACCAAGAATTGGCCAGGGTCTTTTGGCCAACTAGTTCATTACTTTTATTATTAAATTTGATTTCCTCCTTGTTGGTGATTCATAAATGCCTGACATTGCCTCTATTTGGCCAAATTTCACTCCCAACATTCTTTTTCTGAAGCTTAGGAGGCAAATGTCTTATAGCTGCTTTGGAAGCAGTGCCAGAATTAGCTGAGGTTGGGGGAGGGAGGATTACGCCCCACTCAAAAAATTTGTGTGAGGCAGCAGCTGGCCCAACGCCAGAAGGAGGAGTGGTGGAGACAGAAGCCATGGGGCATTTTCACTTCAAATGATATAATTCAAAGCACAAGGGGCATATGGCACGTCCATTTTCAACACATTCCCAAAAAGGGTGATTAGTTGCAGATCTGATCTCAGTGTGGGGGGATTAGTGAGGTGGGTGTCACAATGAAAAGGGCAGATCATCACAAAGATGTGAGGCCCTGC
The DNA here is from genome assembly GCA_022478985.1 of Massospora cicadina. Lineage (NCBI taxonomy): Eukaryota > Fungi > Entomophthoromycota > Entomophthoromycetes > Entomophthorales > Entomophthoraceae > Massospora > Massospora cicadina. Next base: position 239,033 of record JAKSZP010013196.1, read on the forward strand.
CAACTGATCCTCCCCAATGGGTACCACAAACTGTAAGACGTGGTCTGTTTTGTAAATGGCTAAACTCTCCATCATTTTATGGCAAAAGCATTCAAGAAAGAGAAATGATGGCAACCTGGAAAACTGTACCACCAAAATGGCCTCATCTGAGAGCTGCATGTGAACAGTGGGGATAGGGATATTCTTATAAATAATTTTCAGCTTAGATGCTGCTGCACTAGACTCATATCAAAATCTAAGGTCAAAGAAGCCCTTAAAAGGGCAACAATCAATATATCTGTCAGGTTTGAAAACTTCCATGGCCATCTTGATGATGGCCGTGCTCACATATGGGAAAAAATTCCCATATTTGACCTGGAGGCCAAAATGCAGGTTGCTCTGAGGGGGCACCAAAGGGTTCTGGAGCACCACCTGCAAGCTTTCAAGATGGTGGGCTAAGTCCTGAGGTGGGACGTAACGCCCAGTGGCATTGGAAGGGTTTGAAGAGCCAGCCATATGTGCTTTGGTGGTGGCCAAAGGACTTAAGAAGGCGGCACACCACCACCCCAAGCTGGGCCAGCAGGCGTCAATGGTATCAACATTTTGTTTTAAATTGCTTGATTCAAGAAGCTAGTTTTTTTGTATTTTTAGACCTTAAAATTCAGATTCAATTTAGTATATTAAAGCAAAATAAAGGTATAACACCATATCAGCATTTGACTAAATTTGAAGGCAGGCTTTCTAAAGTTTGCTTCGTTGGACAACATAACTGAGGTCTATATTAACTAACTATAAAATTATATATTAATTGCTAAGAAATTATATCACTAAGAAGAAGGTTGGTACGCTTTAAAGTACCAAGAAATAAATAAGATTAAATATTGAGCTCACACCATGTATAATACTAGAAGCAGTTTCAAGAATATATTAATTGATGGCACAGTTCAGTTGAGAGATTTCCACTATCTAATATTGGAAAACAGAAAGAAGATATTAAGGCACTTGTAGTTGTGTGAGATTAGCAGTTGGGGTGAATGGCAAGTTGAGTATTAGATAGGGCCTCATTTCAATACTGTGGGAATCCAGCTAGTTGTATGCTCACTAAGCTAATGCCGCTGGATTCCACAATGGTTTTACTAAATTAAAGATAAAAACAATAATAAATTAAAAAGCTGGGGTTTTATATTTTTATTAGTGCAGGCTCAGGAAAAGAAAAATGAACCTCGTTCAATATCTGACCAGTTTGTATTTAAACTGTATCAAGGGTCAAAGGGAATTCAATAGTAAGTTTGGAATGGCTTAGTAAGGTCTGAATAAGGAAAATATATAAATTTAGCCTATCAAAGCTTGGAAAACTCACTTCACTTTGGCTGGATGAAGGAAGGGGAGTTATTTTTTGACAAGACATACCTGTGGAGTAACAATATAATATATTTCAGCCAATCCTTGTTAGCTAAAATTATTGCATCTTGGGGGACCCCACCATGTCTATAAAAGAGGGATCCTCACTTGGGTTTTTGAAGGGAATTGGATGTGGCAGGTGGAGAAAATGCTGATAGACTCCCTAGGTTCTCTCGTGTGGTTGGGGCAATTTGAATGCCCAACTTCATGCTTTTTGCCTATTTAGTATTCATAACAGTGTTACCCCAATTTATGGGGTTTCACTGAGAATTGGCCAATACCTTTAGGCCAATTTCATCCTCATTTTCCCCCTTAATTCAAACCAAAACACTCTTATTAAATATTTGGATTTGTAATTGTCTGACAGGGTCCTGCAAGGTGAAGATATTTTTTCACGCATTAATTGGGTTAATTATATTAAATCTTTGCCAAAGGACTAGTCCTACCCAGTATTGACCCTCCATTGGTTGTTTCATTGGAGCAAAGTGAGACTTGAGAGCTCCAATAAATTGATCCTTATATTCCCTAATTTAAAATATTACTAAGCTAATCTAAACTTTAAGCTTGACACCATTGAATATAAAGCAGTGAAATTATAATAGGGTTCTTTATTTACCACTCGCCGCAATTAATAAAATATATAAAAAACCAACCTTTTAGTATTTATCAGTGGTTTGTTACTTTTAACTGACTTTGAAAAAGGAGAAGGTTATCAATTCGACCTGTATGTATGTTTTTCTGTTTTTTTTTTCTGTTTGTTTGTGCATAACTCTGAAAATACTGGACCAATTTGAATGCTTATCTTCAAAATAGTGGATTCTTCAACTTAGGTCCCATTATACTTTTGTAAGTATTGGCCAAGTATATGCTCATTAATTTAGTAATTATATCAAAATGAGCTCAGAATCAATTGATACTTGTGGGAATAATACAACTCCGGATAAACTTAATTCTGGAATCAGTGAAGCGATAGCTTTTAAGCACTTTTTATTTATTTATACTAATATTTCCTCTAGCATAATCAGCTCAGGGTAGTATACATCAAACAAGAAGATGCCAAACAAGTTTTCCAGTTCTGTTACCAGACCGGCCACACAATAGCTCATTGTCATCACCACAAAGGTAAAACAACTTGGGAGTACAAATATGACAATATTGGGGGGTCACTAAGGTCATTATCAATACTTTCCTTTACTCAAAAGCCAAAGAATGAATACCATGCAGCCTAACAGAGGTAGTGTACATGAAACGCCAACAATAAGAATTGGACCTGGCACATAGGGAAGTATGGGAATGAGAAGCAGCCAAGTGACCCAAAGCAGATGATGAGCCATTTGTAAATCCAAACCCCAAATTGTATGTAATGGACAAAGGAACGGATCACATACCAACGGAGCCACGCCCATCCCAAGTGGAATGGACAATCCGCGAGGAGGAAAGATGGCAAAAGGTGAACCCAAAGAAAGCCCCCAAGAAGGGACGGACGCAGGAAGCCAATAAATCAAAATTGAAGCCCAACAAGCCAAAAGCAAATATTCAATCAAATTGGAAGTCATCATCAAACAAACCTGAGGAGACTGGCAAAAAATCAGTAGATGCAACTAAATTGACAAAGTCAGCCAGACAATCACTGGATAAAAATCAAGTACAGCTGACAAATCAAATGAAAGGGTGAGAATCTGAATGACAGAGGAGGGGGAATCTGCCACTCCTCCAGTAGGGGACAAGGGGCACCTGGACCTGATCATAAAACCATCCCCATTATCCATCAATATGGAGATGGGGATGATGACCAAATTCCTGGTGCACAGGATGCCTAGGATATAATCCCAGTTCCGACCAACTGGCCCTGAAAGCCAAGTAATACCCCCCATCAACCATTGACGCCATCTTCAGCTAACAATTAGACCTCAGTACGTGACTCAATCCATAACCTAGATAATGCTAATCCTCATACTCATGGGTCAGGCAGCTGGAAATGAGGATTGCAACCACAAATGCTTGGTGGATGGCAAGCATACAAATGAGGAGGAGGAAGATGCACCATTTAAAAACTAATGATATCAACTTAATTTTTTATTTCAGAAACGCAAGCTGGTAACCAAAAGGAAATAGTGCCAAGCTCAAACCGTGATGCTAAGAACCACCTGTGGTCCCACCAGATAGGCTAACAATCCCTCTGGATGGACCATGTGGCGATTGTCGCAATGGACAAGAAAATAGACCTGGAATTTTTGGAGAAAACTCAAGCCAGAAGGATCTTGATAGCAACAGCTACAAACATAGAAACTGTCTAGAGCATACGAGTGGTGGCAGTCTATGCTCCGCCAAAGCTCCACAAAAACCGTATTTTTGGGAATATTTAGTGGAGGTGCCATCTGAAGCGATGACTGTAATAGCAGGAGACCTGAAATGTTGGACAAATGTGAGCCAGGATACGTTCCCAACAAGCGAACATCCCAACAGAAAGGCTGACGAGATGGTGGATTACCTAG
>JAKSZP010013197.1:0-242239 GCA_022478985.1 Massospora cicadina
TCAACAGGACACTGAGGATTATTTTACATCAGGACTAAACCAATCCACTGATTGAGGGCAGCTGAAGAAGTAGTTACTGTGGAAATTGAAAAGCTGCTGGAGCAAGAGATACTTAAACTGTCAAAGAGGTTTAAGCTTCACCCATTTTAATTATAAAAAAGAAGGATGTTACCAACCAAGTGGTGAAAGACTAGCAGAATATCAACAGTATCAGCAAAAAGGACTTGTATCCCTAGCTTCAGTTTGAAGATGCTTTAGAGTAGTTAGGAGGAACTCGTTACTTCTTGGCAATGTATTTGATATTTGGGTACTGGCAAATTGAGTTGCCCACGGTGAACAGGAGAAATGCGCCTTCATTACTTCCAAGGGGCTTTTACAACTGACCCATATGCCACAAGGGCTGTGTAATGCCCCAGCTACATTTAAAAGGGCCATGGACACCATCCTTGGCAACCTGAGCTCTCGTGCATTCTCATGTATCTTGACAATATCAATGTCTTCTCCCACACATCATCTGAGCGCCTCACCCATTTGGAGGAGGTATTTCTCTAGCTTGCTGACGCCAACGTCAAGATTAAGCCCCATTAATGCCACTTCTTTAAGTATCAACGGAGTACCTTCGGTTTGTGGTAGATGTGACAGGGCTTAAACCTCAACCAGCAAGGTGGAGGACATAAGAAAAATGAATTGTCTAACAGTGAGCGCAACTTACAATTACTTTTCGGGGATGATTGGTTACTACTGAAGCTTTATACCTAATCTCAGCTGTATCGAAGATTCTCTGTTTGAACTAATAAAAAAGGATGTCATTTTTGAATGGACAGAATGTGGACAATACTCCTTTGATACACTTTGGGTGGTGTAAATAAATGAACCGGTGCTGCTATACTTCAAATTTTGATAAAGAAGTTATCATTCAGATGGATGTGTCTCTTTCCGCTGTAGGAGTGGTCCTATCCCAAAAGGATGATGAAGGGGAGGAGCACCCAGTTGCATACTGCAGTTGGAGCCTGAACTGCCATGAACGCAATTATACAGTGACCAAGAAGGAGTGCTTAGCGGTGATCTATGTATATAAGCAATTTAGGGTGTGTTTTCATGAAGTGATGTTTAAACTCATAATGGATCATGTTTCATTACGCTGATTGCAAAATCTCAAGGAGCCTGAAGGGCGTTTATCCTGATGAGCCCTCAAACAGAAGGCTCATGACTATAATATCCTCCATTAACTTGAAGTAAAACATCAAAACGCCAGTTGATTTTCAAACTTAACAACAATTGCCATCACAGAGGATCTGAGCAAAGTGATGTATGATAGAATGCTTAGAGGAAGATATGATAACTAACCGTTATAAATCTAAAGGCGTTAAATAAGATTCGAGATAATTCCTTTCAGCAGAACGGTAAGTTGTATAAGTGTATTGGAAATTCTACGGTGAACTTTCTGCAACCCTTGGCATAGACAAGCATTATAATGAGCGCACACAGGGCAGTTAGACTTGGTGGATTGCGTAGGACGTTGGAATTTCTGCGCCCTCAGTATCATTGGGAAAGCATGAACTTTGACTTGCTCAAGAAAATTTCCTTCTTTCACCAGTGTCAAGTAGAAAATCCATTCTTCCAGAAGGCCTCATACTGGCCAGAGAAACCGCATTTTGCTTGGAATACGGTTTCTATTCACATTGTGAGGCCCTTGCCAATAGGGCAAAACATTCAAAATACATTTTGGTGGTGATTGGCCACTTGACCAGGTGGGTTGAAGTGTGGGCAATATGGGATTTAGTGGCAATCACGGCGGCCAAGTTCATAATGGAATGTATAATCCAGCAACGTGTCTGCACTCAATTCATCCTTTGTTATTTTTGAATGCTTTTATTGAAGGGTCCAACTTCCATAATAAGGATGGGCGTCAAAAGTCTAAAAAAGTCAAGTTACAGGACTTCCCTGACATAGGCACACCTTGGACACGCTAGGTGCAGGCCAGATATGCCCAGGTTGATTTAGTGAAAGTACAAAATGCCTAGCCATGTTTTATAGTAGTGTCATTAAAATGGACGAGTTACTTTCTAAAGGATGACAGTTTGGTCAGTTGGTAGGAAAACGGGGTTTCAATACCCATTCAATTTTCATAATCTTCAACTCAGGTCAGCCTTGACTTCAATCAGTAACTTAATTTTGGCCAATCACTAGCTATAGTACCCTACCCAATGGACGTGTGCGCTTATTGGTGCACCTGGGCTTAGCACAACTTCCACCAATTGATGGTTCCCTGTAATTGTTTAAGTATGATTATTTGAGACCATTCTTACTCGTTGGTTGTCTTCCTTTTAATAAAGGTCCCGTTGATTTACATTTTTTTGTTAAATTGGGAGAACCTGTGTGCAGACCTCTTTGGGGAAGTTTTTACAACTTACGCCATTTTATTAATAAATTAATGATCATATCTGTTGCACCGCTGGGCCTCCCTGGTCTCATCCAGACCAAAGCACCCAAGCCCTCCAGCCCTGACCCGCTTGGATATGGACTCCTTTTTGGGGTCCATCAAAGTCTTATTGATGGTTTGCTTTTTATTAATAATACCGTGGTGAACACCCATGCCCTATGTTTTTAGCTATCACTCTATGCGGGGCTATACTTTTAATACTGATGACGAATTCCCTGGCATTTTGGCTGTGCACCACGCACCACCTCACTGAACTTGAGAGTTATATAGCTCTTGACATTAGACGACCAACCACTTTATTTTACATGCACAAACATTTTTCATGTGGTACTTTCATTAAGTGTGACTGGGCGCACCAGCTGTTGGTCATGTCCGCGGTGGGGCTCAGCACCGTTTTCTCAGTTTGCCAATGATTGGAGAATCTCAGCGTTCTCTTAGTACATTTGACTGGCGATTACCCACCCCTATTGCTCATACCTGGTGGAGTCAGATGTTTTGCAATCTGAGGGTCGTGAATCCCAACTTTCCACCGAAATATATGAAACAAACATTATTAAAATGATTTTTTTCTTAGAACTAGGTTTGGACAGTTAACAGGTAATTATTGAAATCCTGGTGGTGATAGCCTTGGATAATGATGCACTACCCATTGCTGAAATGGGTATGGGGTCATTCACAGCCTAAGAACGCTTTTTATAACGCCACTTCCATATACAAAAGTGAGCCAAATATTATCACTTGTGGCTCTCATTTGGAACCCATTTCGAATACTAGATCACCCAGAGAACCCGCTCTTGATCATGACCATCATCCGCAGAATGCATATGTGGAAAAAGAGTTACTTCAATAGTATAAAAATGTTTATGCAATTTCTGAAGATATGGTGAGATATGTGTCCTCAGTAATGAGAGTGTCCAATTATCCCTCTCCATTTTATGATGTAAAACTTATCCTGGGGGCATGCATAGCCTGATGAAGGGTTTTCTAGTGAGATGTTGGCGTTTCCTGCTTTGAATAAGGACAATTATGTACATTTTTTGTTGACTGCTACCTTTTTAACTCCTTAGGAAAATCAGTACGACTATTTTGGTGGATACAGGAGCATCTAGAATTCAATTGACCAAGACCTAGTATACTACTTTGAACTGAGTTACTTGCTAGGCGTTATGGTTAGGAGAGGTGCTTCCCAAGGTATTCACAAGCTGAAAGTTCTGGGTTAGTGGATTATCAAGTCAGCAAATACCATCTGACTGACCGTTTTTAAGCTAAAAAACATCTTATATCCCATTATTTTGGGAGTACATTAGTAGAGAAAGTTTGACGTCATAGCCAACAAAAGACAATGTCTTGTACTTAACTTAAGGAATAGTAATGAATTTGTTTACCTATGGCTGAATCAAACTCTCAGGGCGATTTTCTCCACTGGCCAATTATCCACACACTAAGTCTTTCTCAGTTGCTGAATCCCTTTTTGGTGGTACCCTTATCTTCTTTTTGGAGGGGTTAAAATCTTATTTTGATGCGGCTTCAGCCAATGCAGTACCAGATTATTAAAAGTTGATTGTATTTTCAGATGTTTTTTGATCTTTGTGTATCTTTCCCGATCTAAACTTTGACTGTATGGGAGAATGCGGCATTGGATGTGTGGTTTAAAGAGCAGTTTTCTAAAGGCGCAATTTTTCAGCGTACTTTCCAGTATGCTCCTCACTTCTCTTTGTTGAGATGGCTGATGGTACCTTATGATCATGTGTAGATTATGGGAATCTCAACAATGTCACAGTACCAGACTTGCATCCCGTACCACTGGATTCACAGATTGCACGCTGTGTAAGAAGGCGAGAGTCTTCTCCAAACTAGATTATTTAAACGCGTTCTATCAGATCTGTATCAAGAAGGGCTAGGAGTGGCTAACCGCATTACATACCTAAAAAGGTTTTTTTCAATTTCTGGTTATTCCCTTTGGGCTTAATAATGACCCTGCTATCTTTCAACGCCGTATTGATGTGGCTTTGGTGGATCTTCTGGGATTATGTGCGGTAGCTTACATGAATAATATTCTGGTGTTTTCCCATGACATTAAGTCACATGCAGTACACTTTAAGCAGAAGATGGAGTGTTTGAGTACAGCTGAATTGACGTTAAAATTAGTAAGTGTGAATTTTATAAGTCCAAGGTAACCTTCTTGGGCAACATCATGTTTGACCAAGGCCGCAGGATACTCCAGACAAGAAAAGGTGATTCGTGAGTGGCTAACCCCAAAATTTAGTCATAAGAACTGAAGAATTCTTTGGGGTCGTGTAAGTTCCTTAAAAAGTTCACTCCAAGATTTTTGGAGGTGGCGGTGCATTTGTATAAGGCGAGTCAAGCTTAAGTGCTCCAGTAGTCCCCCCATTTTGCAGTATGCCTTCCAAGCTGTAAAGTGCACCCTGTTATCCGCGTCCATCCTCCGCCATGTAGATCCAGAAAAAGAGTTAATTGTAGCTACTAATGCCTCCATGTTCGCCATAGCAGCAGCCTTATTACGAGTGGGTGGAGATGGGATAGGGAGTCCAGTGGGTTATTTTTCAGGAAGATACCCTTATCAGAGTTATGCTACGTCGTTTACACAAAGATCTATTAGCATTGGTTAAGGCGCTGACTTATTGGCGTCATCATTTCTTGGCTCATCCCAACCCTTACACTACTTACATATCACTGTGCTTTACTTTAATACTCCGCACCTCATGTCTTGAACCCATGAAAAACCCTCTGGCATGAGACCCTAGACCAATCTGTGTTTTCCTATGAGTTTAAAAAGGGCAAGGGGAATGGTTTGGCAAATTCTTTGAGCCACAACCCTGCACTGGCTCCCAATCCAAGTAGGTATATAAGCAAATACCTATTTTATACTCCACTGGGTAAGATTATGTCTCAACTTCCCTCTCCCTTGATCCAAGGTCAGCGCTTGCTCCTCTGGAAAATGCGGTGGAATATGATATCAGAAAGGTAGTCTTTTCAAAGCCTTTGTTGACTGATAAAATATGGTCCTTGCCAAGTGCGCATTGAATCAGGAGGACATTACCAGGGGTTACCACATGAAGGATGAGACGGTGTGGTTTCAGGGGCGCCTATGAGATCCTGATGGACCACTTCACCTGAAACTCATCTGGGACTATTATGACAGAATCACCGTTGGTCATCCTGGGAAGGCGTAGACTCTGAATCTAATTCGCCGCACTTCCAATTGGAATGGGTTAGCCGCACAGGTGTCAGGTATTGTAAAAAGTGCCTGTTCTGCAACCAAAATCAAAAAAATTGACTGTCACTAGCAGGGTTGTTAGTACCAGTTCAAAAGGCCGAAGGGCCTTGGACTTCTTTATCAGTGGATTTTATTCTGGAATTGCCTGTATCTGACGGCTAAAATGCCATCATGGTAGTAGCGGACTTTTTTACAAAGTTCGGCCGCTTTATTCCTTGCAGAACCACAGTAACCTCGGCTGAGATGGCTAGTCTCTGTCGCTTATGTGTTTGCTCTTCACAGTGGCTTTTCAAGAAATAATTAGCAATCATGGACCCAGTTTATCTCTCTCCTTTGGGAATAGTTGTGCATGCCTCTTCAGATTCGCCCCTGTCATTCAACCGCCTATTATTCCCAATCAGATGGGCAGACTGAACGATTAAACCAGTGCCTGTAACAGTTCCTGTGGTGTTACACCACCACAGATCATTCAGATTGGGTTTCCCATCTCATGGCCCAATTTAGTTATAACAAAAACTAACATATATCAAATTGATGTTCCCCTTTCTTTTCCAGATATAACTTCAGTTTCGCCTTCAACATGGAGCCAAGTTGTTGAAGTGGTGGTAAGCTTTGATATAATGATTAAAAAAGTACACCAGGGGGTGAGCATAAATTTAGATGCGGCCATGCAGGCTTACAAGGAGAATGTTGATGGTAAGAGATGATTTTGACCAGCGTACAAGGAAGGAGATCTCGTGATGCTGGATGCTAAAAACATCCCAATCAAGCAACCATGCAAAAAGACTGGAACCAAAGAGGATAGGACCTTACCGCGTTGTCAGAAAGTGGGCCACGCCTCATACCAGTTGGATCTCCCCCCCTCGTTTCAAATCATTTCATTATTCCATTAAAGTAAGCTTACGTTGTTTGAGGCCCCTAACCAGAGACTTCTGAGGCTTATCTAGTTTATAGGGCGCCAGAGTGGGAAGTGGAGGAGATTGTAGCCTCCCATCGGGTAAGTAGAAGACTCAAATATCTGGTATCCAGAAAGAGATGTTATGCTGTGGAGAACAGTTGGGCCCCAGCGCATGACTGCGCCCATTCCTAAGACCTAATTGAAGTGTTCCACAAGCGTTTCCTTGAGTCTACAGGTTCTAAGTCCAAGCAAGCCGTTGCTGCCATGAAGTTAAACCTTGCTCACTTTAACTTTTCCTTGGCGAATGCCCCTGGAGAGGGGTGGAGCCCAACAAAGAGGAGAGGGTAATGTCATGTTTACATGACTTCATTGAGAGATCCAACTGTCATGAAAAGGCTGGGATCAAGAGTCAAAAAAGGTCAAGTTACAGGACCTTCCTGACTTAAGACACACTTTGACCAACGCTGGGTGCGGGCCAGATATAACAGGTTGGTTCAGGGGGAGTGTAAGATGACAAGTCATGTGATACAGCAGTGGCGTTAAAACAGACTAGTTACCTTCTAAATGATGACGGTTCAGTTCAGTTGTTAGGAAAATGGGGTTTTAAAACCCATTCAATTTCTAAAATTTCCAACTCAGGTTGGCCTTGCCTTCAATTGATAGCTCAAGTTTGGTCAATCTCTAACTATAGTACCCCGATAATAGAAGCTTGCTCTTATTGGTGCACCTGGCTTAGCACCACTTCCACTGATCGATGATTCCCCATATTTGTTTAATTATTATTCTTTGAGACCAACCTTCCTCATCAATTATTTTCTTTTAAAGGTCCCGTTGATTTACATTTTTTGTTAAAGGGAGAACTTCTGTGCGGACTTCTTTGTGGAGGTCCTTAAAAAATCCCGCCATTTTATATTCACTAAGCTAAAAATCATATCTGGTGCACCTCTGGGCCTCTCTAATCCTATACAGACCAAGGCACCCAAACCCACCAGCCCAGATCCCCGCTTGGATTTGTTCTCCTATTTGGGGTCCATTCATGTCTTTTTGTAGTTTGCTTTTTACTAATATATACCGTGGTGAACACCCTTGCCCTGTTTTTTAGCACTAGAACCCTCTGTGGGCCTATAATTCCAATAATACTGATGACAAGTTCCTTGGCGTTGTGGATGTGCAACGTATACCACTATGCTGGGAACTGAAGAGTTATAAACATTCTCTTGACATCCTTAACCATAATGAGACTAAATTTACCTCTCACATCCTTACAAAGTTAAATTTGTTGATGGCCATCTTCAGGGTTCTGATGACCCCATATATCCCCAAGTCCAACGGTATGGCTGAGCAAGTTAGTAGGACACTGGTGAACATACTCTGGAAAATAGTAATGGATCAACCATCAGATTGGAGCTCAATCCTTTCCACCGCCATCTTTGCCTACAACATCAGCTATCATTATGCAACGGGAGAGAGTTCCTTCCTAGTTACTATATAGATGACACCCAGCTCTACCTGCACTGCTCTATGCTTGCATAGAAGATACAAAAGAATGGATCCACAACGTTACTTGAATAACCTGGAGAATATCCTAATTAAGCTTCAAACTGAAGTGTTTTTTTCAGCTTGGCCAAAAATATAAAAAAATATGGCCAACAATCAGGTAAGGCGAAGCGGGCTAGCCCAGTTCCAAGAGGGAGAAATGGCTCCATTTCATGACCAGCATGTGTTTTGGTCGTAATCAATAGTTGTTCATCATCTGGGTTAATCCATTCAAGATAATTGAGAAAATGGGTATTGACGCCTACACCATCAATGACCAAGCAAGCAGTCAGATCATTAACTGAGTGCACACAAAATTACTCCGGGAATATAAACAATAGGAGACTTATTATTAAGTCATGTGGGGGGTAATGTTGAGATCTAATATGACAGGACAATATACCCAAAATAGCTGTGGCAGATTGAATAAATCCACCAACTACACTTTAATAATGTACAAATATTCAAGTGCTTTGAAATATGGCAATTCTGAGCCAGGAAGGATAGTTATTGGTTAGCCTCCAAATAAGGCTTTAAGGCGATGTTTACTCACAACAAATATTTAGTAGATCTCCTCAAACTAAGGCAATAGTGAATTTAAGAATAGTAGCTCTGTTGGGCCTCTCAGTTACTAGGACCACCCAATGAGGATATGGAAGTAAAGAATAACCTAAGCAAAAGGATTGGTATCAACCTAAATTGCTGATATATAAGTGAGATGAGAAGATTGTAGTATGAGGATTGTTGGTAGGAAGTAGGAAGCATAGCAGAAACGATCTGCTATTTAATATTAATTAATAAAGTGGTGTGGTCAAAGCTAATTGCATCATAGATTGTTAAATTCTTTAAGTTTAATTTTTGGACCACCCATCCCAATATCATCCGTCCATTGCTCAGTGATAATGACCCTGTGCAGCCCTTACAGAGAATCTCAACAATCGCTAAGATTATAATACTCTTCTTTAATACTGTTGTCATAGTACATCCCGTTTAAACCCGCAAGACAACAGAAGGTGGGAACAATGCCAGATTGCTTTATTGCAGCAATAAAAGCCAATATTAGCTAAAAAAATTTTTACTTTTTACAAGAATGATTTTCTTTTAAAATAATTTATTATGTATATTTTATATTTAATATTTTTTATCATAATTTTCATCTTATATGATTTCTTTAAATTTTTCACTTAAATCCAATACTTTAGCAATTGTTATACACTTAATTCAATATAAAACCATCAGAAATGTTTTTGAGTGTATAGGAATCTATTGTTAACTTAGCAATAATTTAAATGGTTCCATCCATAGAGCATTTGTCCCTGAATTGTCACTTTTTTGACATTAAAAATCTTGATTTATCCGTCATAAGCTGGCATTTGATTCATCCTATATCATAATAAGGGACTTTGTCACCAAATGAAATTCTGTTCAAGAAGATTGATAAGTTTTCTCTGTAAATTGATTATGGCAATATCTGCCACGCTTAACGCTTGAATTAATACACCAACAGATACGGAAAAGATTTCTTAATTGCGCATAAAGGTATGGAAATATAAGCATCATCCTACTTTGACTTGAGCAAATCAATTTCATTCTTAACATTTTTGCCTTTTCCAGCTAACTGAATGGCATAAAGTCAAGATACTTCCTTTGCGATTTCTAATCAATTATCTTCATTTTTGATTTCACCATTGTGGCATAATTTATATTCAACATTAAGTCTCAATACAGCGGATCTTCTTCTGGGTCCTCTACAAATAAAACTAAAGTATCTACTTCATATTGGAAGATATCTGGAAGACCCTTTTAGAATGAAATGCTAGATTGTTCCATATCTAAATTTTTGAACCTTTTTAGAAATATTGAGCGGTATCCTCCTCTTGAGGCAATCAAAATTTACATTCCCTCTTGGCTTCTTTCCCCAACTTTGGTTTGCTAAATGTCCAGTCAGTCATAGGGTGGTTAGCCAAGCGGGTAAAACTGCTTCCACCCCTAGTGCAGGTTTTGAGTTTGAAACCTGTACTGGCTAGAAGAACATTCTCAGTGTGGCATATTTGTCCCAAGGTCAACCCACCTCGAATAATTTTTTTAAATGTCCAGTCATACCACATTTACAACAGCAAGTTTGCTATTTATCCATCCATTTTTTACATTGGGTTTCTTCCCCATTAAAACTCAATTCCTGCTGATCATTGAATTTTCCATATTCTGGACTTCAAACACCTCCATAAACTAATCTTCATCGGGGCAGAATCTCCTCACCATTTTTATCAGGCGCATTGAATGTTGAGCCTAATAATTCCATATAATCCACCATTTGTGATGTGTAAGTCTGATTTACCTGCGCCAAAACCATGGTGTGGTGCTGATCTCCGTAGGGATGTAGCGCTGTCTGCATTGCATCAAATGAACCAGAAATTTGATAATATTTTCGCATCCACCCGGATTTGTGCTTCTTGGTAAAATTAGTCTGCAAAAGCAGCTAAGGTTTTGTCCTTCATGAATTAAATTCACTTAAACTCCTGCTTGCGGCTAGCCATCTGTAACCTTTTTCTTGCTTACTGCACAGTTATTAGGCGTGCGTTAAATAAATTGTTAATTAATGAATAACTGGGGGTTTATATTAGTATGAAGATTATTACCTAGTTGAGCTCTTCACATTTAGTATGAGTAAGTCTTCAACGCTAGATATATGCCAACGCTCTTCCAATATAGACTTGAAGGCACTTCTGGATAACAATGGAACCTTTCTCTTTGACTCTTCCTCTTGTGAAATTCAGAACCACATGGACAAGGGAAAACTATCCTTTCAACTCTAATCACATGAGTTGGAAAATAAAAATAGATAAGAGAAAACTATATCTTCCACTCTAATCACAAGGGCACATAATATAAACTGTATAATTATCTATATGTTATTACAAAGTAAGCTATATTACTGCTTTAAAAGTAGAATTCACGAGATTTGTATAGGAAATTTGGTGCCCAACTCTTCTGTTGGCGCTCCAAAAGGAATGGCATCTGTTGCAGTTGTATAGCCCTTAGGAGTCGTTTATAACGATAATTACTTCACCCGCCTAGTCTGATTCTGCCACCAACTAGGTCAAAACCCCTCCTGGGTTACATATCTGAAGAGCATGTCCCAACACCCTTACTCAACCCATAGAATACCCTTATTAAGCTAGCAACCTACTTAGTTAATGGGACCTTTACCCATTAACAGCATGTCACGTTGCCTTTAGGATAACCTGCAATTTTCTTTCAACTAAAGCATTGTCAACGCTCAGGGGCTGTCAAGGATCCTTATTAACTGGCGACACACTCTAATAAATCTCTAAAAGATAATTTTTTTGTCAATAATTAGCTTAATGATTAAATCACTTGTAGACATTGGTGGGATCCTCCTCAATGTAAAATCAGTAATCTGGCGAATACAGTTTTGTATATCAGTTATCATTCCATATAGAATTAAAAATTAATAGTAAATGCCATATTAATGATAACTCCCACATCCGGTATAAACTCATTATTATAAATCGCCCATAGCGGATAAATCAGATGCTGATAATCTATAAAAATGGATGATGTGTGCATTCTAAAATCCCAACACATCCCCGCTTTGACCAGATTATCCAGTGGAGATAAAGTTTTAATGGAAGACGCCACTTCATTCCAGGCTTGAATCAGCCAGCTGATAAATTTGATTTTGCTAGAGCTAAATCTTTATTCTCTTTCTCAATGCATTTTTAGTGCCCATTATACTCAGCGTGTTTCCTCTTTGTATTGTTTTTGTTGCTGCTTCTAATATTGTAGTTCCACATCTACACTATGCACCAGGTCTACTTTGGTCAATCTAGCTAATAATATTATCCTGAACGCCTGTTTTTCACCAAGTCAGGGATCTCACAGCTACACGCCATATAAGGATATTTTTGGTCAATTTCGCTGATGAAGATCTAAAAAGAAGTATTTCCCCAGGTCAAGCTTCTCACAACTTAATGAGCGCAGATCTTTAAACTATTTTTTCTTGTGTCTTTTTACGGTGGACTCAGTTTCAACATGAGCTTGCCCTGCCAAACTTTTTTCTTTTCTTCATTGATTTTGCTATAATTCATTCCCTTTCTCCACCAATGACAATGGAAGGTGGTAACACCGCCTGATACTCTCAATTGTGGCACTAAAACCCTATATTATCTAAATATATTTTTTAATTCTTCTATTTTTATAATGATGAGCTCCCCTGTAAAAAACATATTTTATTTTATTTTCTTTTCTTTTACAATTTTTCTCTATATTTTTTACATTATAGTGTTCTTCTATATTATCTCTTAGATCTAATCCACAAGTATTTGTTATGGACCTAACACACTTAATGACCATCAGTGCTATTTTGCAGTGTATAGCCATCCGTTGCCATATTGCTTTAATCTCAAATAGACCTGACCATAGGGCGCACATCTTGTTTCTTCTTCCAGTTGCATGGGTATCACAAGAGGCTACCCTATCCCCCACATGGTACTCCTTGAGTGCCAGTTGATTTCAATTGTCCTGCTTTTTGCTCTAATTCTTCTCTTCAACGTCATGTCAAATGCCTGTGATTACAATTCAATCATGATGTTTTCCAGTCAAGATAAATATCGCTCTGAACTCACCCCAAAGTTGGTTCCACTACTGAATACAAAAAATGCGCATTAAGCTTTTAGGCTCTTATAATAGTTCAAATGGCATTGTCCATGTCAGTGTATGATAACTGTTATTATACACAAATGTAGCTAAACTCATATAAGATACCATATCAAAGTTTAACTCACTACCAACTTATCAACTTAACGGCTATAGTTTCTTTGACTCTCTCTACCATTTCATTTGTTTTAGATGGTATGTAATGGACACCACTACTCAGATCCCCATTGATTTTTTAATTCTTGAAATCACCTAAGACATAAAGTTGGTTTCGTTATCAATGAATAATACTTGTAGACATCCATGCTGGTATACTAAATGTTTTAGTATAAATCTTGCGGTGCTTGTTGCATCTTTTCTTATCAAGACCTTTGTCTTGACTCATCTAGTCAGATGATCTATTGAAACTTTAATGTTTTTACTCCCCAGTACTAACACTCAAGGGACCCAACTAGTCTATTGACACTGTGTGCCAGGAGAGCTCAGGGCATACTAACTAGTATCTTATTATATTCTTGTGGGGCTTGTGGAGTTATTATTCCACACAACAGGTTAGATAATATGCTACGTCATAAGTGATTGATTCCCAGTAAAAATAATGGTGTAGATGTCATTGTTTTTCTTAGCCACCATGCCCTATGACTTTGTCGCAGCTTGTATAATCTGTGAGAACTCTGGCGGTTTAGGAAATGAGTACTGTTAACCATCAACTAATTTATACAGGTTTCCACTCTTCATCTTTCTATTTTTATTACTTTATTTAGAGCGCTTTGAATTTTCTGGGGTTCATCACAAATATTCATTGCAATCATCTGTTTGTAATAGTTCATCTGCCTTCTGGTACACGACTTGAACAGCAGGTAATCTTGATAAGCCTTTAGCGTTATGATGGGCTGCTCCTGATTTTTTTTATAGTCTCAAAAATTGTAGGCTTGCTTATTTAAAACCAATTGAGCCTGTCGTTTCTCTGGTTCTATAAGATTATGCAATCAACGTAGAGATGATTTATTTGTCACAACCTTGAATTGTGACCTTAGAATATACACTCAAAAATGTTTGCAGGCTTATATGATCACTAAAATACATTCTCCAACACATTGTAGTTCCTTTCTGCTGGAGTTAATGTCTGACTCATATACGCCACTGGATGCTCCTCCACGTCAGCACCTACTTGACTTAGAATGGCTCCAATTGCCATTAATGAGGCATCTACCTGATATTTAAGCTCCTGACTGAAATCTGAGTACTTAAGAGCACTAATACTCATAAATTCTCTTCTGAGCTCATTAGATGCTTCTTGGGCCTCCTCATTCCATAAAATACTTTATTTTAAATATTTTAAATGGTGTAAAAATGGTTTGTAATTCTGGAAAAATCTATAAAAAAATTGGCAACTGTAGCCAACCATCCTAATAAAGACTTGTATGTCCCAAATACTTTTAGGGTTATCATCCAAACTATGGTGATTATCTTCCGGGCCTGAGGTTGTAATTCACTGGAGTTTATCAGAAACCCAAAAATTTAAACTCTTTTTTTGAAGAAATATCATTATCTTGGCCTAATCTTCAAATTCGCCTTTACTGTGCGTTTGAACACTTCATTAAGTGCTCCAGGTGATTGGTGAATGTCCTACTGAAACCGTTGTTGTAATTCAAGTACATCAAAACACAGGAAACCTTTAAGTCACTCAAGATGGAATCCATCACTCGCTAAAAGTTAGCTAGCACATTACAAATCCATGAGGCATTCTCATCATCTAATATATCCCACATGTGCTAATTAATGTAAACTTTCCCTGATATTCTTTTTTAAGTTCATCTGCCAGTATATCAAGATCAAATCCATCACCAATAGAACATGGCTTCACCTAGGAAAGTGAGCGTATCATCAAACCTTGGCAGAGAATAATAATCCTTCTTAGTGTTTTTATTCAAATGGCGGCAATTGATCACTATTTGATTTGATCTAACTTTTCTTTACAATAAGGGTCAGACTTGCCCACGGACTTAATAAGATATAAGGAGCCCATGCTCAATTAGTTTACTGAAAGCTTTGCTGACTACTGCTTCAGCGGCTTTAGATCAGCGGATGGGTCACATCCATATCAAGTTTATTTCCTGGTCTAAACCTTGAATCGCATTTCAGCACATCAAAGGTCTATGCTATCCTGGGAAAATATCATCCATTTTCAAAATAATCGTAGCACTTCCTACTGCTGATGTTCTGTTAGCCCATCAAGTTGCTTTCAATTGACCAGTACATTAATGTTTTTGGCAACATCTGCTGGTAATCACATTTCTGCTAGCGTTTCAAAATCATGGAACTCTCTAATCTCAGCTGTTGGTATTAAATGCGCAAATGAAAATAATTGGATTTTCTCATTTTCATCAGTTTTCGCTCATATTGGCCAGTAAAACTCAGATTGCACTGTGGCCTGGCATTATAATCCCCAGAGATATCCAAATCTCTAATCTCAATTATTTCCATGGGGAAACGACTTCCATGTATAATTGTTTCAGAATTTCCAGCGTTAACCCTGTATTAGCTATATTTGCATTCCTAGTGGAATGGTATTCGTCATCTTCATTCTCAATGGTATCCCATGGGTTTTAAGAATCTGCATTGGCATTTCCATGATTTTTGTTACAACCAGCTTGTATTGGATGGGAATTATGCCATCATTGTAAATATAATTATAAATTATTCTGCTTTTTCAGTAGAGTTTCTGCATTATTTTGATATACCAAGGGCAGCGTTTGCCACAAAATTGTTAGGATAACTCTTCAAAATCAGATTTGACATCATATTTTCACAGGAATTTGTTCCAATGACAATGTCATTAGTTTGATTTTCCAATACTATGGCGGGATATGATACTACTAGCAATCCAAACCAAAGAAGCAGTGCACTGTATGCCCCACAGGATGTTGTAGTATCTGGTCAGGTAGTTTCATGTTCCTAATGGTGTTCCAAAGCCAGAGAAATCTTCGTTCATTTTACCAAAATGGTTGTTATAATATTAATGAGTGCTTCGCTGTCAATTATTGCCCATATTTTTGTAAATTTACTACAATATTTGTGTATATACACTCAGAGTACTGTAATAAGGTGTTCATTTAGTGAATCATGGTATTATTTACCAAATCTATAGTATGATTTAATCGTGCAGATATATCAGGGAAGGATACCTTGATTGCGCTTATAGGGAGAGACATGCTTACATTGTCAAGTTTTATCTTAAAAAATATTTAGTGCTTTCAGTGGTTCTAATCTTTTCGCTAATTGTAGGGCATAAGGCTGAGTGACTTCTGTTACAACTTCAAGACTGATTCCCTTTGCCTTTGCTCTGGTGATCACATTTACATCTAAAATAAAACCTGATAGAGCGGAACATGTGTATCTTCATCTACAAATAAATCAGATATATCCAATCATATCTGAATATTCCAGAAATAACAGGATTAATTGTAGTTTTGATTGTTCCATATCTAGAATGCTGCTCTCTTCCTGAATACTGCCAGTTTTCTAATTTAGCCTGAACCATACTACTTTTCTTTAGGATTCTTGCTCCAACATTAAGAGGCTAACTGTCCAGGTTATACACAATTGTGGCAGCAGTCTTGAGTTTTATCCGCCTATTATAATCTTTTGGGCTTGTTTCCCTTTAAAATTCAATTCTTTTTAAATTTATTGTGGGGAAGGCTGACCATGGGACGGACACTTCCGGATATGACTCAGAAGAGACAAAACTTAGTACCAGGGATGGCACCCCAGAGAAGCGATGCTATCTCTTGTTGCCAGCGGGAACGCCACTTATGGTGAGGGGGAGGGAACGTGTGGAGGGGCCGTAGCCACAACTGAACACGTGTGGAGGAAGGGGTCTGATTTGAAGAACCAGAATGGGAACCAGGAGGAGACCAGCTGTTGGTGACGCGGTGGGAGGTATCCAAACATCCACACTTGAAAGTGGTCCACCAAATGAGACCGGAATCTGTGAACAGCTTCTGGGAGGGTGGGGGTGGAGCCTGCGATGGCATCTAAGACAATCGTGTGGATGGTCCACATGGCGATTGCAACCACCAAAGCATGGAGGGAGGGTGGAAGAGAGGGGGCCATTGATAGAGCAAACATATTTCTTGACAGACTGAAGGGATGCGTTTTGTCCTAGCCCAGCAGATGTTGAACTTCACGCCATATCACTTTAGAGGTAGGGAACTTCTCCAGGCGGTAGAACAGCGTTCTGTGCTGGCCACACACGACACAGGATGAGTGTAAAGCGTTAGAGCGCTCAGCTGTACGATACACCCACCTCAGGCAGCGCCACACATGGGAGTGGACTTGAGGCTGCAACAGAGGATGGTGTACGTATGTCCAGATAGTTTTTTGGGTCTCAATGGAGTAAGGGATTTCCATCATGTCCAGGTAGTCCACCCTGAATAGGACATGGGGCTGAATGGGGATCACGCCATCATGGATGGGTAGCCCCTGTACCTCTTGTGTGAACTGAGGAGAGGGGCGGCCTCTTTGGGTTGTATGTCCGCTAATATGAATTTTCCACTCAGCGCTCTTCATGGAGAGTAGGATTCGTTTGTAGTGGGTTTTAGTCCCGTGAGGACCTGTGGCCGATGTGTGTGATGTGAGGTATTTCATCAGGGAGTGGGGGTTCGATGGATTTTTGAGGCCCAAGGCGCGGGAAAAGTTGGAGCGGGCTTCGCAGGACCAGTAATGGGAGGGGAGTGTAGGGGCGGTGACGGCCGCAATCCAGGTGCCCATGAACTTGGCAGCATGAACTTTGAAGTCAAGCAGGCCCATGTCACCATGATGATGAGGGCCAAACATGACCTCTAGCCATACTGGTGGAGGGCGGCCTGACCAAAGCCATCCTTGCAGCAAGGCATACAAGGATTTGAAGAAGCTTGGGGAGAAGGGGATTGCGTGGGCTCCGAACCAGACTTTGGAGAGGAGCATAGAGTTGGCTAAAACACCCCTGCCAGTAAGGGAAGTAGGGTGGGCTCTGAGAGAAGCGATTTGCTTCATCACGTTGTCCAGAATATGACACTCCATTACTGCTGACGCATATCCGCCTGCCTCCATCCACACGCCCAGATGGCGTATCAGTCCTATGGTAGGACGTGGCGCAAAGGGGAGCACCAGTGGGGCAGTGTGTGTTGAGTTAGTAGGGCGAGGACATGTGCGAGCAGATGGGCCGGGTTGTGAACTAATTGCTGGGGTCCAGCAGTTCTGAAACTGACCAAGGAGGATGATTTTGGTTTTGGAAGCGTTCAATGCCGCGTTGCTTATCCAGGAATACTCCTGGATGAGAGCTTCAAGCGCGCGTGCATCTTGATTATTAGACACCCCAACCACACAATCATCTGCGAACGCCATTATCTTGACTGGGGCTTTGCCTGGCACATGGACCCCGGTGAGTTGGGCATTCACATTTCGCAGTAGTGGGTCAAGGCTGAAGTTGTATAAGAGTGGGCTGAGGGGGTCCCCTTGTCGCAAGCCCCTTTGAGGATGGACTACTTCCGTTAGGAAGCCAGGGCCACATACTGCCATTGTTGCAGATTCAGTGAGCAGCATCACCCAGTTGGTGAAGCGAGGGGGTAGGCGGAATTGATGGAGGCAGGCCCTGAGGTATTCCCAGTTTACCCTATCATAGGCCTTTTGTTGGTCCAAGAATACAAGTGCCCCAGAGGCTGTGGATTGAATACATTAGCCACAGAGTGCACATTATCCCAAAACGACCTTCTGGGTATGAAACTGAATTTTTCTGGGGAGATGGTGGCAGATGCTACAGTCCCTAAATGGTTAGCCATGATTTTTGTTAAAATTTTAGTGTCTGTGTTTGTTTGAAAAATGGGGCACCAGTTGGCTAAGTCTAGCTTATCCCCTTTCTTGAAGAGTGTGACAGTAAAGGCCTCATGTCTTCCTGGTAGGAGGCGCGTTTCCAACAGGCTTTGGTTAAGTGAGGCGAGCAGCAATAGGGATATATATTTGAAAGACTTTTTGTAGAACTCATATGGAATGCCATCTGGGCCTGGGCATTTTTGGTTTGGCGCACCACGAATGGCTATCCATAATTCGGCTAGAGTAATCAAATTTATTATTTCTGGGTATTGGAAAATGGTGCAGATTTGGGCTTGGTCGAGAAATTCTGCCACTTTGGCTGGCTGAATTGGATCAGATCGGTACAACTTGGAGTAATACTTTTGTGTTTCAATTGCCACTTCGGCTGGTGTATCCACAATGGAATCATCCGATCTTCACACCTGTGTATAGGCCACGCTCTGGCGTGGTGCAAAATTTTTTTTAAAGAAATATGCGGTGCACTTGTCACCTTTTGTGATGCGTGTGGCCCTGTACTGAACACCAACCCAATGTTTGTGTTGCCTTTTGAGTGCGTTGAGGTGGGCGGCTGCCTCCGCCCACTTCTAGCCCCATGCAGAGCTGTATCCTGTAGCTGGGATATTGGACTCCAGGTATGCCAACTCTTCCAGAGCGCATTAAATGACCGCCAATGTGGCTCATGAGCATCTGGAGGAGAGATGGCGAGAGTGGTGGATGGTGTCATCTTTGAAAGTTGCCTATGTGGAAATGGGGGTCCATGCAAAATGGTGCAACAAACTTTTTTGCCAAAGTTGCCGCTTCCACCCACATGGAAAATCCTGGTGACGTGAGCTCGGAGGGGCAGATTTTGCACCAATGTGGGGCCTTAGAAGCTGTGACAGGTAGGTGGTAGGTTAACGAGACCAGTCGATGGTCAGAAAATTCCATTTTTGTTGTTTTGAAGTGGGTGATGTGGGGTTGGAATTTCGCCGGAATTAGGATAAGGTCAATGCAGGTCATGGACCTTAGTTGGCCATTGTGGACGTGGGGATGCATCATATTTTTGAGCAGTGGGGCATGTCACGGCAGCGCATCCATTAACCTGAGGGTGGCCTTTAGAATGCGCAGTTTTATGTGACCCTGGGGGGCTTGGGGTGAGGAAGGCCACTGGTCCATTGGTGTGTTTAGCCAACAGTTCATGTTGCCAACTAGGAAAGAGTCTGGGGGTAGCGGTAGGGATTTGACCGATGAGAAAAATTCCTGACGCTTGCATGGACCATTTGGGGCATAGATATTGATGATTGTGTGCGCTACATCATCCCACGAGAAAGTGACAATGAGAACTCGGCCATTTAGGAATATTTCTGAAGGTAAAAATTTGAAAAAATTATTTTTCTGAATTAGCACCCCACAGTGCTTTGACCAAAAGGATAGGGATAGGAGGAGCATTGTTTTCCAAGCTTCCTTGGAACCTCATGGACAGTGGGACTCCTGGATGGCCAGGATATCCACGGGTAAATTGTGTTGTAAAAAACTTAGTTTCCTAGCTCAGGATGAGGAGGCCTTGAGTCTTGCGATATTCAGCATCCCTAAAGTGAAGGTTTCCCCATCACACCTTAGGTGCGAGGGGATGGGCACCTGGGCCCACCAGCCTCCTCTAGATCCCCACGGGCCTTCACAGCAGCATGGGTGTTAGCAGCAACGCTATCAGGGTTTTTGTTAATTTTTGTGGAAAGAGTTGCATTGGCTTTAGCCTTCACTTTTTGTTTTCCCGACGTTGGACGAATTTTTTGCGGTGTGGATGAGTTCAGTGCACCATTGAGCAGGTCAAAAATTTTTTTTTCAGTTGGGATGGGTCCCAAGTCAGTTTTGACTGGAGCTTGGGTGCAATGATTGGGTGAGATCAAACCCCATTAGATCCTCAGATTGAGTGGCCCCCTCAGCATGGGCTTCCGAATCTGATTAGTTGATGGATTCCCGAGTTGCTTCTGCCGCGAAGGTTTCCATGTCCTCCTGGTATTGTGAGTGTGGGATAGCGGTGGTGGCTTTGGCCGCTTCCTTGGCCGTGGCCCTGCAGGCCTGCTTGGCCTTCTTCCGCTCTTTCAGGGAGATAGGCTTTACCAGTAGGTAGCAGCCTTGTGCTCCCCACGGGAAAGCCTCTTTGGTGCTTGTGGTTGGTTCATAGTGCACCTCTCCGCTGGCCATGGCCGCTGAGGGGTGCTCTTGGAATGTGACGCCCTCCTTGGTGGGGCATGTGTGCGCCTTATGGCCAAATGCATCACAGTGGGTGCAAATGGGGGGCACGCTGTCCATGGTCACCCAGAATGGGTGGGTGGTATGCCCTGCAATATCAATAAAAGTGGAGTGCAGGATCTGGGTTAGGTCCTTCATGATCTCCTCGGTTGGGGTCAGGACTGCAATGGCTTTGCCGGTGCACAGGTGTGGCATCAGCGTGAAGAGTTGCATTTCGAAAAATTTGAATTTTGCCATATATGGTGAGACCATCTTTCAGGTGTTGTTCCAAAATGTCACATTTTACCGTAGTAGGCAAAAAGTCAAATGTGAGGAAAATTTGGTTTGATTTTTTTCATCTGGTGCATTTGGTTTTGATGACCTGTTGCCCTTTGGGGAGGTCAACCACTATGCACACCGCCGCAGCCTCGTCTGCTGCCTCTTTGCTTTTGAAACCTAGGTCCAGCCAGCCATGTGACATGTAGTGAGGTGCAACATACACCACGGTCAGGAAAATTGTGTGCACATCTTCACAAAATTTTTCCCATAAGGCCATTTGTTGGATGTCCAGAAATATGCAGACTCCAAATTCCACCGACAAAAGTGGCTGGGAGTGTGGCGTGTTGATGTACTGGTTGCATCATGCTTGCCATGTGATTATCTCCGGAAAGATAGTGACCGCTGATTTTTAGATTTTTGTATATTCCGCTGATTTCTCCGGGGCGTTTTCAAATGTTGGAGGCCGTGGGCCTTCCACCTGCTCCTCTTAACTTACTTGCCCAACTGCTCCCTGACATGGGCGCAGACTAATATCCTCTGTGAGATTATCAAACTAGATTCAGTCTTGAATTGAATAGGTTACAAAAGTGATCGCAACGAGAAAGAAAAGTTTTTAAAATTCAATCCTTTATCTCCTTTTTAGGCTCAGAAACTTCACTGTTTTATGACTAATCTTATTAGGTACAGCTTTGAAGGTTCAGTAGGCTTCTTCAAATGTTGCTTTTAGAATCTTGAGATACTTTACTATCTGTGATACGAAAGTTTGGTTTTCAAGCACCAAAACCATAGTGTAGTGCAAACCTATGTAGGGCTGAAGTGTTGTTTGCATTCTTATATGTGAATCAAAAATCTGATAGAACTTTAATGTCTTCTTGTACTTATTCTTCCTAATGTATTGGTCAGAAAAGGTGGCTAATGTTTCATCCTACTTGAATTAATTTTATAAACTCCTGCTTGCAGCAAGGCATCCACTCAGGGCTATTAAACTTGGTCATATTGCTTCTTTGGCATCATTGTATGTCCAATTTATCCCGGTTGATTTGGGGCAGTACCAGAATTTGGCAATCTGTGTCTAAGTAGTTCATAAATGTTTCTGCTTTTTGTTGGTCGCTGTATCCAAACATGTCATTTCAAATAGGTGGAAAAATGCTGGTGAATTGCCCTATCAAAATATATGTGGTCTTGGCGTATTACAAAAACATTCAGTTGCTATTGTTGCAGAAGGTACCTGCCTGGCATTCTAATTAGTAATGGGGGATTTTTTGAGGGTTATCTCTGATGTTTGACAAAAACTTCAGGAATAATTCTCTGGGATGTATTTACCCAGATGACTTCATCTACTTTGTTGTTAGCTTCATTCTCAATCTGAGAGCAGTCACACTTATAGCTTTTGCGTTCTTGTACTTTCTTTATGATTTGCGTTATATCCTCTTGGTTTTAGTTAAAGCTTTCTCTATCCACTTCTATTTCAGTATTCTAGAACAATAACTATTCAAAGACTTACTTCTCCTTCTGCTTCAAGGATCTGACTTTCCCATAAATATTATTATTAACCTTTGCAACTTATCCTATTTTCTTCTCCAGCTCTAGTCACTCGTTCATCCGCGATAGTAGATAAAATTGTGACTCCAAGTTCGGTGTATTATTATACACCTTTTTTTAATCCATTCACAGCTTCAAAAGTTCGTTTTGTATAAAAGACCATTGATAATATATGATGTAAACTTTGTCCTGAAAACTCAGCTACCCCTGTAGTGCACCAAATGTAAACATTTTTAGGTTTATTTCATAGGTTCTAGGTGGGCATTGGTTAGATTGTTGATTATATAAGAACCGGGTAAAGTTGATAATAGTGTGAAGGCTATTATACTAGGTGAGCTCTTCACAACTAATTTGAGTATGGTATCATTGATAGACTGGTACTAATGCACTTGGCGTAACAGTTCTCTTGACTGTTGCCAAGATCCAAAAATAGGCTCAAAACTGGAAATTAGTGGAGAGGTTAAAAAATTAAATTATGGTGGCAATATAGACTACTTAAATGTTTTAGAAAGCGTCAATATTTATTTGCATGTGGGGACATGGCGCCCTAAAGACCTTCATTGCCCCAGAATATTAGGCTCTTTTACTCCATTCCAAATTGACCGCCTGGATGGTGCACTCATTGTATTGCATCTTCCTCATGACCAAAGTGAGGGGCAGCACCTCTCATGCTTTGGGAAGTGGGGACTTAGTTCATGAAGGTGATTTTCAGTTCTCATATGCATTATGCTTTCTGATCGAATCTGGTTTTGGTGACTCCAGGATAGGGTTCCATTCATTATGGGCTGAGAGAAGATCAATTGAGGCTCATTTTTGGTCAGGGATTTTGACTTGCTCATCATCTTGAATTCTGAAAACACCCCTCATCATCATGTTGTAGGGGACATAGGGTCAAAGTGAAAGACCATGCACCCAACTCATTACTGTCTTCTGATTAAAGTTGTAAATGGAGTACTCATATTTCACCCTATGAATGACCATATAAGGTCCAGATCAAAGTATGTAGAGATTATTCTGCTGATCTCCAGGTCAATTGTGATAAAATAGAATGAGGTCAACTAGTTAAAAAATGGGTAAGGTGGGTCATATGACTTTAATTAGGATGTATCCCTTCTGGTGGTAATGATTCCTTTAAGGTTTGGGCTTGGAGCCGGAAAGTTTTTTAGCTAAGGCCCCCATAAGTCAAATTAGAGTTCTCAGGAGCTGAAGTTTCAAGAAAAGGCTGCACGCTACTTGGGAGATGGGGAGCATGTCCATATATAGTTTCAAGGGGGACATTTTATTGACTTTGTGGTAGCTTATTCAGTAGGCAAGCAACGCGCAGGGTAGATAATGATTCTAGCGGGCAGGGTCAGAGGCGGCCATCTTCCACAAATTAGAGACAAGAGTACCATTGGAGTGCTCAACCGCTCCATTGGTTGATGGGTTGTAAGGTGCGGCGAAACTTTGGTCAGTGCCAAAAAGTGAAGCAAGATTTTTGGCTACTATGAGGTGAAATCTGACCCATTGTCAGAAAGTAAGGTTTATGGGCACCCACGCTGGGTGAAAATGGATCGAATAAAGAAAAGAGCCTTGGCTCTTGTAGTAGGCACGAATATTGAAAATTGATTTTACCCATTTGGTCAGGTGTTCCATGGCTAGGAGGATGTATTTATGGACATTTAATCCAGTGGGGAGAGGGCCTATCACATTGATGCTAATGACGCTGAAGGGTCACATCAGGGTGATGACCAAGTGTTAATATTGAGGATTGGCTCAGTCTTGGGATTAGCTATTCATGCATGCATCCAATACCTCTTGGATGGTTTCTACCATCCAGTCCCAGTAACATAGTGACTTCAACCATTCGTGAGTCTTCTTAACCACACCATGTCCCACAGTAGTATGGCCCTCTAGGATAACGTCAGTTTGGGAAGAAGGTCGGACATAAGGGAGCCATCCCTTAATGTCCGTCTTGTAGAGCATCTTATCCTTGATTTTGAGTGTCTCAGGTCATCATTTGGAGCTCATCTTGGACCCCAGGAGGTTCCAACTCCCATTGCTCAGATTGACCAATAAGACCGTAAAGTTGGTCCTCATTGGGGTCAAAGCTGTTAGCACTGGCATCCTGGATAGGCCTTCGGCATTTTGGTAAATTACACCCATGTGATGGAAAATGTTGAAATCGTAGCTCTGCATTAGTAAGGCTCATCTGGCTAAGCGGCCATACAGGTCCTTCATCTGCTGGAGCCAACAGAATAATGAATGATTAGTGACAATGATAATGTGGGTACCATAGAGATAGGACTGAAAATGGCTGATGGCTAGCAAGACGGCTAAATAATCCCTCTTGGCAACGCTGTAGTTCCGTTCAGCCTTACTCAGTGTCTTATTAAAATAGGCCACTGGATGGTCAACCTAATTTTAGACATGCTGGGCTATGATAGCCCTGACGGCAACATTGCTCACATCCATAAACAACAAGAAGGGTTGGTCAAAGAATATGTGGACTAAAATGGGTTTAGTACATATCTGCAGTTCTCAAGGCATTAAAAGCCTGTTCTTGTTCAGGCCGCCACTCAAACGACACACTATTCTGCAGGAAGTAAAATAACAGCTTGGCTAGGTTGGCAAACCATGGGATAAACTGATGATACAGCCCGCCATTCCTGGAAACACTTGAATCTCCTTTAGGCTCTGAGGGCGTGACATCTTTTCTATGCCGTCAACTTTGTCTAGTATAGGCTGGATGTCATCCCGGAACTTTATGCTCAGAAACTCCATTTCTGACTTGAAGAAAGAGCACTTCGAAGGTTTAAGCTATATAGAGACTTTCCAGAGCCTATTGAAAACTTCCCTGAGATGCTTAACGTGTCCTTTAAAGGTTTTTGAGAGGACAGTAATGTCATCTAGGTAGACAAGATTGTATGACAGCTTCAGGTCTCTGAGGATCCCGTCTATGGAGCGTTGGATAGTGGCTGGGGCGTTGCAGAGACCACGTGACATCCTCATGGGCTCAGTAGTCCCTTGTTAGATATAAGTACACACTTGACTCGTTCTTCTTGGGCGAGCTCAACTTGCTAATATCTTCTGTCAAGGTCCAATTCAGAAAAGTAATGTGATCCGGTGAGCAGTCATATGGAATCATCAATTTGGCAAAAGATAACTGTCCTTTTTGGTGAAGGATTTGAGCCAATGATACTCCATCACCACCCAGTGGCTGCCATACTTCTTCTGAACCAGAAGAAGAGGAGAGGCCCGAAGGCTGCGTGAAGGCACTAGGAGTCCATCGTCAAGTAGTTGTTTGAGATCCACCACCACCTGGGCTTCTTCAACATTGCTCTTTTGGGAAGGTTAGGACTGGAAGGGGGAGCTTCCCCAGTCTCCACATTATGTAGGACTCCGTTTTTTTAGTACTAGAAATGTAGGACTCCGTTCATTCTCCTGAAGTCATAGATCAAAATTGAAAATAGGACTGAATACTCCTCCAACAACTCTTGAACTTTGTGCTGTGTATCTTCAGTGAGGTCCTTTCCAAAATTGCTGTCAACCAAGACCACTGATGGAGCTTTTACTTATAAAGTTTTTAGGCTCCCAAAAACTATAGACTTTGTCACTAGCCTCCACTGGTAGGAGTGGACATAGGCGTTGGGACTGTTTGGGCCTACTATTTTGGGTTTGTCAGTAAGGTTAGCCAACAACACTGATATAGATCCAAAAATAAGCTGGATATAGAATTCCTGAGTAGTTTAGCACCAAATTTCTGGACTGGTTGTCTAAGCTTCAGATTTCAGTAGGTATTAAGTGGGGATGCTAACATGGATCTGGGTGGTGGAAATGACTTGGGACTTTGGAAGTTTTGTAGTCACCCTAGTAAGTAGATCGTCATGCCTTTTTAACCATAAACAGCATGAGGGCAATCGGGCTCAAGAGCCATTATGTGATATTCAAGCTGATCAATTCGGACCTCACTTGCCAGTAAGCAAAATCAGGCCTTGACCTCCATCTTAATTGCCAGAGGTTTTAAAGATCATGGGGACCCAATGCCCTAGTAGGAATAGAAAGCTATCATTGCAATGGAATACTGCTGAGTAGTCTCAAAGGAACTGAGTTCCAAGGAGTAAAGCATAGCTAGGGTTATCTAGCATAACAGCGGGGTATTTACAGCAGGCTTTCTGAATTGTATAGTTAGAGAATAATAGTTCCTATATATTGAGTACATTGTGGGCCAGCCATGTCATACTCCATATTGTAAGTCAAGTCTGGAACAATCTTGATGAGCTTCATTAACATGGACAAGATGACATTCTTGGGGAGCCACTGTTAACTATGGCGAGGACTGGGATCTTATGAGCTTGAACTGTGATGCTGGAAACCAGGCTTATTAACTGGGGAGGTATCTTGAGAAACATGGGATAATCATCAGAAGAGGAGTAAGCAGTATCAATTTCTTTATTGATGGTTACCAAAACTTCTTCAGGCACAATTCTCCAGGATTATTTGAGGTTATGGAGGATTCTTGAGGCGTAGTAGGGATAACAGCATGAAGCGCCTCGTCCTTCATGCTGACTTCCCTTCTCCCACATACTAATCAAGTAGTTTCCAGTAGTACTTAGCGCTATGACTTAAACCGTTACAGTAGGTGCATTAGTCAATGATTCTTCTTATTTTTGACCATATAGACTTGAGGACAGTTGGAGGGAACTGAAGAGGTAGCCTTGGATTATAGGGTCAATTCAGGGATCACGTTAAGTGCTTCCTTGATCTCAAGGATGCAGGTAAAACCTTTCTTATGTCCAATAATATGCACTTAAGCTTTGGTATAGGATCCCAATTGGAGATGACAGAAGTGATAGTATCATCCAAGGTAATATAATTGTTTTTGACTAATAGTTGTGCTTGGAATAAAAAGGGCTCTCAAACTCCATGGGCTTTCTCCTTAATTCAAGAGGATTTACATGAACGCTTGTTTTAGGGTGGCCAGGTTTTGTTTCTATCTAATTCTTAAGTTAATGCTGTACAAACCTGTTTCCAGGTGTTGTACCCCTTCAAATGGGGGTCATAATTTCCTAGTAAGAGCTGTTGAGGCAGGAGCAGCTATGCTTCACTTTCTGCCAGTTATGGCCTCCTCCATGGAACTTTCATATACGTAAAAGAAGGAGGCGATTCTTTCCTTCCAGGGGTGAACTGTTCTTTAATACTAGGTTCAATGTAAGTTATAAGAGGGTTGGAGAGGGTGATAATGCCTGGGATGGGTGCTGTCTCAAAGATCTTGGTCTCTGAATAGTTGCAGGAAGCCTACAAATCCAACCATCATTTTAGACCCTTGAGATCCTCTTGTATATATCCCAGTTCTGGTTGTGGGAGGAAATGGAAACCTTATTTGCGACCTGCTCATTTAAAGATTGAATGTCAGAGCCCTGAAGGCAAAGCTGACTACGAGGGTGGTTAAATGGGTTTTTCACCCTCATCCAGTTTGTCTGAGCTAGAGATGCGGCTATCAGTAAGCTTGGTGAAGGCGCTAAATTTGTCCATTTCGTCCAACAGTGCCTCAATGGAGACCCTAGGGTTTAGTGGGACTCCATTCACTCAAAGATTGCACCCCAGAGCTACATTCCAAATTTGAAAGCATAAGGCAGCCAAGGATGCTAACACATGCTTTTGCAAGGGGTTGTCAGGGCCTTTGGGAGTGAGTGCTGCAGGACCTGAGGTCCCTTGAGGTCCCTGGGGACCTTCTGGTCCTTTGGGTCCCTCACGTTCTTTGGAGCCTTTGAGCCCCCAGGACCTTCAGGACCTTCACTTCCAGAGGTGTAGTTGTGAGAGGTCTGCTCCTATTAGTGTTTTTGCAGGGTCCATACCAGATCCTCAACTTAAAGGAGGCGCTGGTTACAGGCATCCTCGAGGATTAGGACGTTCTGACGCAGCTTGTACTCAAGGAAGCCAGAAATCCCAATATCCTTTACTGAGATCTGGCCTTGGGCCTCATTGATTAATCGTTGGTTATTAATAATGGCCTCACAGTTGCTATGGACAAAGGAGGAGGCCAAGTTGTAGAAATCGATGGCATGGGAGTGTAAGCCTAGCTGAGCTCCAGTTTTTAGAGATTTCATGTTGGTGCAACCCAACTAACTGGAGAAGATGTTGAATAGCCAGGTGAACAAAGTTTTGAGGGTAGTATTTGGGTCCCAGGGTAAGTTATTTCACTGGCAGCTGGGCTAAGATATAGAGGTTCCACATGGTAGAGGAAATGGAAGAGGCGCAGGATCAGCTGGATCGGGAACCCATGGAGTAGATGCCATTTAATAAATGTTGGACAATATTGTTAGGGTTCTCATACTGAAGTTGGTACTGGCTTTTATCAACTGAGGGCAGGGTGACTGAAATGCGGCCCAGAATTCTAGACTCGCATGCTGCATGGGCGGCACTTCATACCATGAGGTACTTAACCATTAAGCAATGCTTCTTATACAATAAAAAGATTGATCTTCAGGGCCGCTAGTATACTCCATTATTAATGATGTACGTTTCACTTAGGACTGCTCAGACCCTCTGTAATAAGCACCTCTTCTCTTGGCGTAACAGTTCTCTTGACTGTCACCAAAGTCCAAAAATGGGCTTGAAGCTGAAAATTGGTGTGAGGTCAAAAAATGAAAAGATGAAGGGATATAGATTAATTTATTATGTTAGAAAGCGTCAGTATTACTGGGCATGCAGGGACATAGTGCCTCAAGGATCTTCATGGCCCAAGAGATCAGGATCTTTTACTAACTTCCAAATTGACCGCCTGGATGGTGCCCTCATTGTACTGCAACTTCCTCATGACCACAGTTAGGGGGCAGCATCTCTCTTGATTCAGGAAGTGCGTGATGGGATTACCAAAAGGGATTCCATCAATTCATATGCGTGATGCTTATCAAATCAAGTTTTAATTCCTTCAGTATAGGGTTCCATTTGCGCTGGTTTGAGAGTTGATTAGTCAAGGCTTGATTTAGGAACAGGAATTTCAGCTTGTTCATCTTCTTGAATCCTGTCAAAAAATCTTCCTTCTGATACTTGAAGGCACTTTTGGATAACAAGGAAACCTTTTCTTTAATTCTCTTGAGTGATTAAGAACACTTGGAAAATGGAGAATATCCCTCCAACTCTAATCCCAATAAGTTGGGAAAGGCAAATAGATAAGAGAATCCTCTTTCCTTCACTACATTCCCAAGAGTCTATAATATAAATTAAAAAACTATCTAAATTTTATTCCAAAACATGTTTTATTTTACTCCCTTATTAGGTAAATATAAAGGTTTAATAGGGAATCTGGCGCCCAACTCTTCCTTTAGTGCTCCGCTAGGAATGGCATCCATTGCAAATAAATTCAGCCTTTAGGAGTCATTCAAAACAATAATTAGTTCATCTATCTAGTTAGATTCCACCTCAAATAAATCACAACTACTCAGGCTAAATATCTAAAGAGTGTGTCCCAACGCCTTCACTCAAATTCAGCGGATTATTCTTATTAAGCTAGCAACCTGCTTAGGTGATGGTGCCTTTTACCCTTTAATAGCAGGTTGCATTGCCTTTTAGGAAAAAAATGCAAGTTAGTGTCAACTAAAGCATTTTTTAACTCTCAGCAACTGGCAAATAAAACCTTATCGAGTGATAATAAACCACTCTTAATTCAAATAAGTAAATATAATCATTAAAAATTAAACTAATAAATGGATCACTTGAAAAAGTTAAGCTCTCTCTATCCACTCAGCGTAACTTTCTGAGAAAATTATACAGATAAAAGAGTAAATCTTAAATGCCCGCCATAGTTTCGCTCTGATGTCCTCAGACTCCCCTCCAGCTGCCCCAGTGTGGGGCAGCATCAAACCCCCTGCCATTTTCTGACTGACAGGAAAACGCACTTGGGCTGGCTTGACCATTTATACCAAACCCCTGGGATGATTTGTTCTATCAAGGATCTCGATGACCACTTTGCTCAAACCCAAGTGGTGCCCCATTGCCCCCATGGTGCTCCCCTGGAGCAACATGCTTTTCAGCCTTAGGGTTGACTATGGGAAACTTTTACCTTACCATGACCAAGCCATTATCAAAATGGCTCAGGTGGTAATGCGTTCCACCAGTTTTATTGAATTCCGCCCATATAGGGGTATTTTGATCTTGGCTTCACCTGTGAAGCTGATGCTGCCACTGTGGCAACTGTGCCCCTGGTTTTCCAGGGTACACTCGCCCCACAACTCAGACTCAACTCCCAGCGGATACCAATTTGATGGTTCAGTTCGCTGGTTTAACCACCCACCTTCCCCCTGAGGTGCTTCACCAGGAGCTGATGGAAGGTTTGGCAGCCTATGGCTCCAACCCCATCTTGTAATTTGTGGTCCCAAATGGGGCCACACGCCTCGCTGGGCCTTGAGCGTATGCCACAATCAGCCCTGAATTAAATAAAATTTCACTGTCAATTCCCCCTTGCGCCATTATCCCCTCTTCCCCTGACCATCTATTCTGGGCCCACGTCGAGGGTTAGCAGAGAATATGTCCATCCTGTTTCAAGTTGGACCACTCAAAACACAAGTGACCATCCCTAGCTGCTTCTGACAGTGCTGATTTTTCATCTGCCATCCAATTTGCTGCTCACCCCACACCAGCTTCAGTATGAGATACGATTCTACCTCCTCTCCCCCAAAGCCTGATGCTGCAGCTGCACCTGCAGCCACCAATCATCCTCCTCCTCTCCCCAGTGCCACAAACGCTCCATTTATTAAAGCACAGGATTGGACCCCAGTTCACTCCCATGGATCCTCCAATGAATTAACTAAACCTCAACCATACGCCGATTCCCCAATTCTACTCAATCAGAACCCATGGGAGTTATTGGCTGAAATTGATAAATCAGGTAATCTCATTGAAGAACCATCTCTGCAAATTAAGCAGTCATGTAATCAGAATGGGACGCCATATTACCCCTCATTTATATGCCCCACAGCCAAATGCCAAATCATTATACAGTTACCACCAGCTTGAAGTAGAAGCAGCTGCAAAACCAGATTGTCGTCCCCTCCCCAAAGCTGTTACAAAATTAGTAGCGATGCTCACAGGAGGTATTCCTCACATGTTATCCCCACAAATCTCGCCCCAAAAAGCAAAATTACAATAAATTGCACATAAATGTCAGCGACGCTATACAGAACGTGGTAACTGTAGCACACAATTTTAAAGCTATAATAGCCTGAACCAGTATTGCCACTTTTATTAAACTACCAGATACTCGCATTAAAGCCAAAAAAGCTTTATCCAAATATATCACTGCCATTTTCATAGCTGACAATCTCCAAGAAATACCAATCATTAGTGATACTGTACCAAAAGCCATTAATGCCACGACGCCCTTGCTATCCACCTTGGCACATAACCTACTCTGGGATGAGTAAGCTGCTGCCAAAGATGAGCCCCCTAATCCCCCCTCCCCTTCCACCATGGATGGATAAGCAGTCTCCGCTGCCCACCTGGTTGGCTGTTTCGTTTGGTGTGTTTCATTCAATCTGCTCATTTGGGCGTTTTGTTTGAATCAATTAGTTACGTTGGTTTTAGTTTTAGTTTTTAGTTTGGTAATATCCGCCCCCTGGTCAGCTTACCTCAGTTAAATAGAAATCACTTGTAAAAGTTGTTTAGAATCCACCATAACGTAACCTCAGTAATCTGGAAAATCAAAATCTGGTAAACTTTTTTAACATTCCTTAATTTATAAAATACAACAATAATTACCATACTAATAAAAACTCCCACACCCGCTGGAGGTTTTTTATATTAAATTTCACCCAGAAAATAAAGCAGATAATACTTACAACCTATTAAGCTGGGTTTTTTCTTTCTGCTTGACATCATTTTCAAGCTATTTTGAAAAAACA
Source organism: Massospora cicadina (assembly GCA_022478985.1). NCBI lineage: Eukaryota > Fungi > Entomophthoromycota > Entomophthoromycetes > Entomophthorales > Entomophthoraceae > Massospora > Massospora cicadina. Next base: position 32,562 of record JAKSZP010013197.1, read on the forward strand.
AGTCAATTTTCCACTACCACCTAACTGCATCAATTTCCCAATTCATGTCCTCAGATCCACCAACTGCTTCCCCCAGTGTGGGTCAGCGGTACTCCACCCACTAGCATTTTCCACCCAGCAGGCAAACGCATGCAGACTAGATCATCCAGTCTACCAAAGGCACCTGGTTACTTTGTCCCTACAAGGGACTTAGCACAACACCTTTCGTGAGTCCACCCAACCCACCCCCACCCATAGCCCTACCTAGATCCAATATTCACTTTTGCCTCCACATTGAGTATAGACATCTCTTCATGTGTGCCAACAAAGCAATTATTGATCTGGCGACAGCCACTTTCACAACAGCAGGATATATCCTTCCGCCCTTATAAGGGATATTTTCATATTGGCTTCCCCACTGAAGAGGACGCAGCCGCTGCAGCATCAACGCCCTTAATTTATAAAAACACACTCATTACCACCACCTGTACATGTCTCCTCAATGATACCACACTTGTGGCGACCTTTGCAAACCTTCCCTCACACCTTCCCCCTCAAACACTCTATTAGGAGTTGATGTCAGTGCTGTCCATTTATAGGACCCCATCATTCAATTCATTGTCCCAAGTGGTGCTGAACGCCTCGCAGCACCTTGGCAATGTTTATTATTACCCCCCATTAGCTGAACATGGCCCAACACATCTCACCGCGTGCTTATATCCCATCCACACCTGAACATTTCTTTTGGTCTTGCACCAATAACGGTTGCACAAGTTGCCTCCTCTGCCATTAATTGGACCATTTTAAAAAAGCATGCCAATACAATTCACACCATGCAAACATGGCCAACACCACTCATGAGGCCACATCAACAGCGTCTGAGTGGAGATTTTGGCTTCCCTAACCCCCAGGTCATGCGCTTGAATCAAAAGCAAAATCTAGCACCTCAAACCCAAGCTTATCAATTTACACCCATGCCAAACAATTGAAGCCGCTTGGACCAATATTCAATCCAAAAAATATTCCACCTCAAAACTTACCCAACTACAGCCATCAGTCTTTAAATCAATTCAAGTCAACCAAAATCCATGGGATTTATTGGATGAATTGTCCAAATTAGGTAAAATTGTCCCAACTCCATCTAAACCATTCGTATGATCCTTATATTAATTCAGATTTTGATGCTCCACTCCCGCCCAACCAATTTGTCCCCAAACCTAATGCTATCCCATACCAAAGCGACCACCAGCTTGCTGGAGCCACAATGGCCTCACCTGAAATTCGCCGTTTCCACAAAGCTGTGGCAAAATCTATCTCTGAATTTAAACAAGGATAGCACAACACCGCATTCCCCCCAAATTTCTGTAGTTGCAAAAGAGGAAATTGTACGCCTAGCTGAAACAACCACCAACTATATCAAACATGTTGCTAAAATGGCATCTTTTTTCACATCCACACGTGTAACTAGAGCCAACATCACAAAATTCGCCCATTTTACCAATGTCTGCATCCAAGATGAACACCATGTGGCCAAACTCATGGAGGCTGTAATTCAGGCACAAATTCTCAGTTTTAATGGGTATCCGCTCTGCCTTGACCCTCATCTTATGGATGACCAAACCCCTTTGCTATCAGCATTGGTCCACCTTTTTAATGCTATAGCTGAAATTGAAGCTCAAATCTATAATCCGCCTGATCCCCCCTCCCCATCCACCATGATGGGTAAGCAGCTCGATGCTGTGTCACCTGGTAGGTTATTTTCTCATTTTCTTTTTGTGTGTCTCATTGCCTGTTTTGAGCGGTTGAATCATATTTGGTTTTTTTTAGTTGGAGTTTCTATTTCAGTAATGTCCATCCCCTGGTCGGCGTACCTCTAATAAATTCTAAAAATTCTATTAAGCTGGATAATATGAGCTTAAAAAAACTAACAGAAAGTAAAGACTTTATTTAAATGCTCAAGATGTCCATTGATGGACCTGGATAATACTATGATGTCCTCAAGATAATTATAAACAAAAACCCCAATCACCCTGAATTTCTTCCATAGCTCATTGAAAGTTTACTGAGGCATTGCATAGCCCTTGTGACATCCAATCCAGAAAATAGCCCCTTGTTTGCAATTAGAATGCACTTAGCTCAATCCTTGTGGGATAGCTTAATATGTCAATACCCGCTGGAAAGATCAATTGCTAAAATATATCGAGCTCTGGCTATTAGTGTAGCAAGTCATTAATATGAAGCAATAATAGCTGTTCTTATTGTAACCAAATGAATCTTGTGGTAATATTTGACAAAATTGAGACTTCCATATTTCTTGCAAACAGGAGGAGGTACAGCGACCATGGGCTTTGGGATGATACCAGCAGTCCTAACTCTAGTAATTTCTTAAGCTTTATAGAAACTTTTTCTTCCTCTACTTTGCTCTTCTGATACATCTATACTTGGTGGGGGAGCATATCCCATTTCTACATTTTATATGACCCATTCATCTTACTAAAGGTATATTTAGAATGAAGAAAAAGTTGGCATATTCTTCCAGTAAGTAATCAACTTATTTCTTTGATCTGTAGTTAGTTCTCTTATCAAAGTCACACTAATGCCACCATGAGAGGCTTCTCTAACCCAAAGTTAGAGGGGCTTTCTAATCCTTGGACGCTATCAATCCTGCTGAAAGAAAGTAGCTTTACATATGCTTATGATTCTAGGTCCAGACATATGTGTATCAACGTCAAATTAGCCAATAAAATATAAATAGGCCCGGGGTACACAGAATCAAGGGACGTATAGATTAATTAAGATTTTTTTCATTAGTGGATTTTGACACATTTTTTCTACAGCTGGCTTCCAGAGGGATATTTACATGCACCAAGGTGTTAATTATGATTTAAAACTTTGTAAGATCTTTTTAGTTTATGAGATTAATGGCAATCCTTCTACTCCATCAACTACATGGGATTGTAGCTGCATGCAAAAACCATATGCATGATATTTGATTAATTTGAACTTGTCATCTACTCCAGTAATCAGGTATGGGCCTTTACACATTTTTGTAATCATTTCAAGTCTCATATACTGAGGTACAAATATTTCATGCAAGGTTAAGATTTTTTGGCGTGATGGATGATATCATTGTACTCCCACTGTAATTGAGTGCCCAACAGTAGTTTGTAGCTGAGAATGTAATGGAAACTATAAAGGGCTACTGCAAGGTGTCTAAGGATATCTTTCCAAAACTGAATGGGAACTCATAATATTCCCTAATAAACTCTTACATTGGGGTCAATCTGTTCCATATTTCATGTATGTGGAAAATCAAGAGAGATTTAAATCTCTTTATAAAGCTTTGATAAAATGACGTTCATATGGGATCTTCATCAATCATTGCAAGAACAGGGACCTTATGAACCTTAAAGGTGACCTGAGTAACCAGTATGTTGGACTGTGGCGGCAAAGTGAGCAACATGGGTTTGAAAATTGGGAGCTTTTGGCTAATCACATTCCTCTTTTGCAATGAGCACCAATATGTAGACTTGAGACATTAAATTTTACTATTATAACTCCTTTCAGCTCCCAATGCTTTCTTTTGCAGGTTCTTTATATGCGCAACCAATAATTGCTGATAAATGTCTTAAGATATGTGGTTTATTGATACTAATATGGAGATTAGTATCCAGTTAAGTATTTCAAAACCAAACAAATCTCCTTTTTTAGATTTTTCTTTGACAATATACAAAAATCCATAAGCCCACTTTAAAGGTAATCAACGCTATAGATAACAAAGGAATTTCTCTATGACAACTCCTCCTCAAGTTGGAAAGTTTTTTTCAACAACAGAACTTAACCCACTGACAGCAGGTTCATAGGTCCTAAATTAAACTTCTAATATTAATACTTGATTACCAATTCTGTCTTAGAGGTCTCTCTGTGGACTTATCCAGGTATTCTAGTTCATTGGCCTTCTTGTGTAACTTCTATCCATTCCTCACTTTTTTATGCAGCAGCTTTGGAGACTTTACAGTGATATTTAGCACAGGTTTATCTTGTACCTCTACTTAAATCCTAAGAGTTTTTTTAATATGCCAAAGGTATAATAAAATATATTTGTGACTTATCAATTTGTATTCTGCTTTTATTTAATATTTACAAAGGAATTTATAGGGTGATTTAACGCCCAACTCTTCTGTTGGCGCATCACTGGGAAATGGCAGTTGTTACAAATAAATTCACCCTCCAGGGTAGCGCAAAACGGTGATATTTCTTATCAGGACTAATCAAATTTTCTCTCCTACTCAAAATGTTAACTTCTTGGGTTGAAACGAAGAACGTTTCCTAAAGTCTTTGCTCAACCCCAGCGATTCACCCTTATCAGGTTAGCAACCTGCTAGGACAATGGGATTTTTGCCCATAACCAGCAAGTCACAATACCCAAAAAGTTAAATAGCCAGTTGCTATCAAGGTGTCATCACTTGCCTAGCAACTAATAAAACCCAATTTGAATCCTAAAAGCCAAACTTTATCAATATGAAAATTACCAACTTAATTGCCTGTTTATTGTTGTGGATCATCCCCAATAAAACCCTCATTAATCCATTGGATCAAAACCAAATGGATTAATAAATATTTGGTCTGAATAAATTGCCAAACAATAGTTATCACATATACCTTATAACTTCCATATCCACTAGAGGGCCTCATCCCATATCAGTAAGCAGATTATAATCTTGGTCAAGCGGGATATCCTAATCATAAACAAATTTCAACCATGGGTGACTCATTATTAGAATAACAATCATTTTAATTGTTTATTGTCATAAGTAGACAACTTGTTAACTCAGTGCCGGGATTTTACCTTTTTAAACTGTACCTTATCCGTTGGTAAACCTCAACACTTCCCTTAAGGCTAAGTCTTGGGTATTAGGTTAAAAGCCTAACTAGGTTTTTATAGTACTTCACTAAAGGGTCTAGATTCTTATAGTATAACGTCTTATCCAATTTAAGATGATGCTATTCCAATTTGAATCTATCAGGTGCTTTGTAGCAACTTTTTTATATATCACCATATTTAATATTATTTTTACTTCACTATTAATTAGATCTGATATCTCTCTTAATTAGATATCAGAATAACAACCTATATATATTATTTAACCAAGGTAGGCCGACCAGGGGACAGACATTACCGAATATATGTGAAACTAAGAGAATAACTAAGAAATATAAAAATTGGGCACCCCAGGGTACTCAAGTTACCCCTGTTGCCAGCGGGACTGCCAGGTATGGGGGGTTGGTGCACTACTCCGAGGGGGTTTCCCCTGCTATGGAGCAGGTGTAAAGGAAAGGGTCTGTGTGGAGGAACCAGAGTGGGAATCATGATTCTATGAGCGCTTTTTGTCTTGGTCTCATATATCCATAGAGCCAGGCTTGGAAGTGCTCTAGTAAGTGGACATGGAATCTGTTAGTAATCCCATGAATGGTTGGGACCATGCCCTTGAACGCATCTAATGCAATTGTGTGTATTGTCCACATTGCAATGGGTATTATTAGGGAGCGGAGGGTAGATGGGATTGGTGACTCGATCTGGAGCGTGAAGATACTCTTTGATATTGAGAATTCCTGTTCGTTTTGAATCTTGAGCAGGCGTGCGACTTCCTGCCATATAGCTTTGGTTGGGGCATGTTTCTAGGCGATGATGTAGGGATCCCTCCCCTCCACATACTGCACAAGTTTTGTGGAGGGAGTTAGAGCGGTCCGCCATCCTATAGGTCCTTCATAAACAGCGCCAGGCGTTTGCTCTTATCCTTGGTTGTAGGAGTGGGTGGTGTGTCATTTTCACATTGCTTTCTGTGTGGTTAAATCATAGGGAATATCCAGCATATCTAGGTATTCTATCCTAGCTATGCTTGGGGTTGTTGCGAGCATAACCCTCTGGGGGTGGTTTTCTGGGTTTCTTAATTTGAATTTGGGGCTGGGTCGTCCCCTTCCCTGTATAGTACCCATGTTCTCTATGGTTCATCCCATATGGCGGATAGTTTGGAGGATATGTTTGAAATGAGGGGAGGTTCCATGCGGACCCGTTGTAGTAGGGTACTTGGCAAGGTATGAAAGTAGTCTGGGTGGACTATGTGGGTTGGTTAATTTGAGCGCCTTTGCAAAGTTAGTCCTTGCTGCTCTGGACCAATGTTGTTGTGGGAGGTCTGGAGCAAGGTTTTCCTTTATCCAGGTACCTAGGATGTGATTGGCATGGCTCTCAAAATCTATTAGTCCCAAGCCTCCGCTTGAGCGTGGGCCAAATAGTGTTTCCATCCGTATAGGAGGGTGAGAGCCAGGCCACAGCCAGCCCTGGATAAGCGCGCAAATTGAAGTTATAAAGGTAAGTGAGAAGGCTATCGCATGGGCCTGGTACCACAGTATTGGGAGGATGAGCGAGTTAGCAACTGTAACTCGTCTTGTTAATCCTGTGGGTTCTTCCCTTGAGGGAGGCGACGCGTTTGGATACCCGTTGTAACAGGTTACTTTCCATTATCTCATTAGCATATCCCCCTGATTCTAGCCAGATTCTAAGGTGTCGGACAGGAGTGGTGGTGGGAGGTGTTGCAACGGGTAAAATAATTGGGTTTTTTCTTATAGTGTTGGTGTGAGGTTCTGATGTTGTGGCCCAATTGTTTGTGTATTTGCCTAAGAGGATGATTTCTGTCTTCCTTTTGTTGAGCGATGCATTGCTCACCTTGGAGTATTCCTCTAGAGTGTGTTCCAGCTGTCGGGCATCTTCATTATTTGCTATACCTGCTACGCAGTCATCTGCAAAGGCCAGTATCTTGACTGTTGATTGTCCTTGTGCGGTAATCCCCATGAGATGTGAGTCAGTTACTCGGAGGAGCGGGTCAAAGCTGAAATTGTATATCAGTGGGCTGAGGGGATCCCTTGTTTGAGCCCTCTGTGTGGTTTAATCTTGTTAGTTAGGAATCCAGGGCCGCATACAGCCATGGTTGCAGATTCTGTTAGGAACATCGCCCATTTTATGAATCTTGGTGGGAGTTTGAAGGCATGTAGACATTCTTTTAGGTATGGCCAGCTAACACGGTCATACGCCTTTTCCTGATCCAAGAAGACCAGGGCACCAGTTGCTTTGGATTGACAAATGTTTGCAACAGGGTGTATGTTGTTCCAGATTGAACGCCCTGGTATAAACCCAAACTGGTTGGGTGATAGGACGTCAGATGTAATTGCGCCTAATCTAGCTGCTAAAATTTTTGTTAAAATTTTTTTGTCAGTGTTGGAGAGTGCAATTGAGCGCCAGTTGGCCAGGTCCAACTTGTCACCCTTTTTATACAAGGTTATAACGTAGGATTCATGGCCTCCTGGTAATAGGCGTGTTTCTCAACAAACTCTGGTTCATTGACGCCAATAGGAGGGGGGCGATTTGTTGAAATTATTTTTTGTAAATTTAATAGGGTATCCCATAAGGCCCTGGGCATTTCCTACGTGGTGCACCGCAAATTGTTTCCCAAAGCTCCTCCCGTGTGATAAGGGATAGTATATTGTAATTTGGTGATGTACTTTGTATCTTGGCAATTTGAATAAATTCTTCAATTTTTTGTGAATCTGTTGGCATATCACAATATAATTTGATGTAATAGCGGTGTACATCCACCTTGACCTCCTCAGGGTCAGTTGCCACGGTGCCATTGGTCTTGCGGACCTGTGTGCACGTGGGCTGGTTTCTGTGGGAGTGGAATTGGCGGAAAAAGTATGTCAAACAGGTTTTGCATTCCTTTATGAACTTACCTTTGTTTGATAATTTGATTCTGTGTTGGTGTTCAAAGATGAGATTGTTAAGTTGGGCTGAAATTTCTGCCCATTTGCGTCCCCAAATAGGGCTTTAGCCAGATCTCAGAGTATTTATTTCCAGGTGGTCTAGTTCTGTCAAGGTACGCTTGATTGTGGCTGTGTCCGCGGTGTACTTGCATGATGCAATATGTCAGGTTTTGTTGATTAAATCTTTTTTGAAATTTTCCCATGTTCTGATGGGATCCGAAGTGAATGGGGCTGTGAATTCTGGGTTTGTAGCCTTGTTTTCAACCCAGTCAGATATCTCAGGCAATCTTATATTTTCTGGGTGAAGCTTTCTCCAAGGCGACACCTGTGTGTGGGATTGGGTTGGCGCTAACTGCACCGTAACTAATCAGTGATCAGAAAAATTGATTTTTTTGTTTTAAGTTTGGAGATTCTTAAGTGGTGGGATGAGGATGTGGTCAATATGACTCATCATTATGAGCAGTCCCTCATGTATGTTGGGTCTTGTCATATGGGGAAGGATTGGTGAATTGGGGGGAAGAGCATCCTGTAAGCCAAGAGATGCCTTCATTGTGCGATATTCAATGTGTCCAGGTGGGTATCCCCTGGGATTAGGCCATCAATCTGTATTGGGGTTATCCCAGCTTTTGAAATCGCCTAACATGATGATATCTGGTGGGAGGGTGAGGGTAGAAATTTTTTCAAAATTTTTTTCTCTCAGTTGCAGTGCACGGTGTGTAGATACATGCTAACGACTTTATTTCATCTTGGCATGTGATTGTTGCTACCAGGGCTCAACCAGGCAAGTGTGATGATGAATTTGTAATTTTAAATTTTTTGTTGTTTTGGATGATTAACCCACAGTGAGATGTCCATACTGATTGTGATGGTGCGACCCTGGTTGACTAGGATTCTTCTTCCCCTTGTAGGCATTGGGTTTCTTGGATGGCCAAGATGTCTACAAGAGGTTTTTGCAGGAATGCCAGCTTTTGGCTTGGGACGTATGAGCCCTGGCTCCCACAATATTTAACATCCCTATTGACACTGAGGTGCCTGCGGCGCCTCAGGAGCGGTTGGGAGGACCCTCTGGTCCTATTCCACCGCAGCTCATTTTGGCCATGCTCCGCGTCTGTACTCCAACTCTTTCACTGCCATTGTTGGTTCCCTTGATCTGACCCAATGATTAAGGGAATTGCAGTTTTTTGCATTTGCATCAACTTTTCCTGCACAGGTCTCATGTTGATTTGATGCGGGTTGTTGATTGGATTTTATATTTTTGAGGCTCAACTTTGTTGCATTGTGCACCGCATTTTCACCCAAATTGTGGTGGAATTGTTCCTCAGTATGTGCATGACTGATGACACTTTGTGGCTCAGTCTGGTTACTGTGAAAATTTTCGACCTGGGCATATTGTTCTGATTAGTTAGTTCAGTGAATATCTGAAATGTCCTCCTGAATTTGTCCGCGGTTTATGGCGGATTCCGCATGTGCCGCTGCTTCAGCCGCTGCTCTCTTGCGGGCTTTTTGTGCTTCTTTATGCTGTTTACTTGTAACTGGGTCCACAATGGAGTATAGTCCATCTTTACTCCAGCGGAATGGGTGGTGGCCATCAGTCATTTTGGTGAAGTTTTCATTATCTTCGTCCATAGCTTTATTCACAAAAATCATTTTCCATTAAGCCCTCTTTTACAGGGCATGCATGTTCCTTGTGGCCCAGTGAGCCACAGTGGTTGCAGATGGGTGGTGCGCGTTCCAGTGTAACTCAGAATGCAGCTGACTGGCCCCCATCTGCGAAGTGAAATTCTGCTGTGTGGGGAATTCTGGATAAATCCTCTTCCACTTCTGGGAAGGGGTTGATTACAGCGATAGCTTTGCCCATGCACAGGTCGGGCATTTTGCAAAATTGCTGTAATTTGAGTTGTTGGATTTCTCCATAGGCCACAAGACCTTTGCAGAGCTCCTCCTCAATTACCTTATGAGAAAGGTTGGTGGGGAGCGAGTCAAAGGAGATGAACAAAGTTTTCACTTTGTTCCATCTGGTGCATGTGGTGCGCACAATTTTTTTGCCCTCAGGGAGGGCAATTTCCATGCAGATTTTTGCTGCGGCATCAGCTTCATCGGCTGTTTCAAAACCAATATTGATCCAGCCATGGCCCATGTTGTTGGTGGCTACGTACACCGCGTGAGGGAAAAGTGAGGACTGTGCCTCACATATTTTCTCCCACAGGGTTGGTGACTCATCCCCAAGGAAGAGTCTGATCCCATGTTCCACCTTTGACAAAGTTTGGTTAAATTGAATGTACATGTATTGCGCGTGCTTTACAGTAAATACCATAAACCCAGATGGTGTCTGAGTTTGCAATTTTTTTACAGATTAGGTTCCTGGTCCCCCTCCAGGGCGTTTCTTGCCCTTAGTTGCACCGTTAAGCGCACTGCTTGCCACGACGCACATCCATGTTGTATTATTTTTGTTATTAAAGTTGCCCATCTTTCCTGTGTGTGATTATCCAAATTTGCTGTTTGAATCGAATTGTATTAACTAAAGTGATTGTTACAAGAAAGAAAAACTTTAAACTATATATATTTAAATTAATTATCATTGACCCTATAAAAGGATCTCAAATATTCTAATAATGATTTTAGATCTCTTACAACTTAATATTTATATTTATTTAATTTATAATTTTGGAGAACAATGGCTGGCCTTTTTAACCCCAAAGTGGCTTTACTATGTCCTTTGGGCCCCGACAATATGCTATGAGTCTGGGCATCTGCCAAGAATCCCATGTCCAGGCACACAATCTAATCTTATTTCCAAAATTTGGATTTACCCAAATCGAGGCCACTCTATTGGTTTGGGATGATATATTTATATAATATATTTAAGGGAATTAGAATATTCTGAATCCTGTTCCAATATATTTGAACCCCTCCACATTATCCAGCTTTGAGACTCACCTATCACTTTTGGAGTGAAATTTAAAACTCCAAGACCCATTTATCCTCAAAAGAAATTTTAAGGGACAACAAATCAAGGTAGAAGCATAGTAGTGGAACTGTCAGTACATAGAGCCTTTCTTCAGTTGATATCTAATTTGCTGACAGTACATGTTCTGCCTCTTCTGTGCATCACTTATAGCAATCGTCCATGTTGTGAGAAAACCCTTTGTTTATGAGCAGATAGATATGTTCTTGTCATTTCTTTATCATGTATTCAGGCCTGGTGGGGTCTTCTAGAAGGTAAAAATTTTATTTATTATAGCCTCAAGAATTTCGTTCATAACCACCTGAATTTTCAGACTAAAGTAAAAGTCCATTTGAGCCCTACCATATGCAATTGGATGCCAGACCAGGATTTGAGGCTATAGATCACTGCAGTAATGGCATCATCTAGAGAAGTTCAATAAGTAGTAAACAATGTTTGAGCACTGGCATATAGTTTTATAGAGAAGTCATCAGTACTACCTTTTTTAATGAGGTATATTGCCACGAAGAACTGTTTCTCATTCAAGATAGTTTAATAACTCCCAAGATCCTTGATTAGTGCAGCCTTGACTTGATTTCAGGTTTAGTAATTATTTCAGGGGAGGGTTCATTTTTTCTTAGGTTTCTCCACAGAGAAAAGGATTTAGTATCTCGCTTTCTGCCAGTTGATGACCTACTCCATCCCAGTCTCATAAGAATTCAGGAATGATACAATACTTTTCTATCTGGTTATGAACCTTTCTTTGAAACTTATGTTATGATTCTGACTCTTTTTAAGATTCAAGTATACTTGATGATGGGATATGAGCCAAATCCAAGGATATAGTCAAGACTATTGTCAGATTTATCCCTAACTTAATATAAGGCCTTCCAATATTGGGGTTTGAATTTAACATATGCGATTAAATGTTGCTTGACAAAAACCTCATATGATCAGGTTTCAAACCTGATCTATGTGGCAACAGTATCTTGCTCAACAGAAGTAGTCAGCTGTCTCAGAATCTACAATTGCTTTATGTATAGCTCTCAGCTTGGAAATGCTTTAAGATTTTTCCTGAAAATAATTCCTGATCTATATAAATTCTGTTTGTGAGAAAACAAATATTACTCTCATTTTGTCGTCTATTTTTGGTCTACCTCTATTAATTTAGGGGCGAAAATCAATTTAATTTAACACTTAAATAAATTAAATATTGTGAAGACTTTTCTATAAGAAAATTAAAACTCTTGTATCCATTACCAAGGAGCTTCAGGTATCCTGGTCTCTTACTTAAAAACAAGTGGAATAACACCCCCTCCATCCTGCCAGATGGGCTTGAAGATAGAACCTGTAGGAGCAGAAAGAATGTTTATGAATGTCTCAGCACTACTGCTCATCTTAGAGTACACTGTCTACGCATACTTATGGAGCTCTTTAGTATTTTTGTCTTATTAGTTTCTCAACATCATCGTGTAGTTCATTTAAGCATCAGTCAAGGGAGATTGTACTGGCATTCTGCTTTATCTTTATTTTCAGAGAGGAAATCTTGGCTTCACAATTGATGACTCATTTACTTGAGAGTTGGTACAATTTTTTCAATCCAATTAAAACAACTTTGGTGACTTTGGTGAACACATGTATATCTTAATGCTCTTTGTTTAAAATCTTATAGGTAATGTTGAGCTTAATCTGGACACCAGCTGGTGGACACAAATCATTAGGATATTTGCTCCATCTGATTATATAAAGCACTGTTTTCATCAATATTTTACCTCTCTACAAATCATCAAAACCATCAGCATATGGGATAGTAGATACAGATCTAGACGGTTATTCAGGGCCTCATGGCCCTTCTGCTATATTAGAGCCATGTGGCCCTATAGGCCCTTGGGACAACAGACCCATTAGAAGCATCATCTCTTGTGTGACCGTGTTACTCTCTGGGGCCCTTCAGGCCAACGAGGAACTTCAGGTATTTAGATTCTTGTGGCTATATAGATTTTAAAATTATTGTACAATCCTTTAATTTAAGTCTTCACTTGGTTCAGGCGTTACACTAGAGCCAACTCTAGAGCCTGGATCCAATAGGAAGTTTTGGACTAGGCTTTATACACATATTCACATACTTTGTTTACTGAATCTTGTAATTAGTGAGTTATCCATGTAGCCTGAGCTTTTCATATTTCAATGAGGCAATCTGATTCCAAGCATCATTAATGAAGTGTTACTTTCCTGGATTTCCTCGCAGTTATCTTAAATGAATTAATAAGCAGCACCATAAAACTTTACAAGTTCGGATTTAAGGTTCTGCAATAATCCCAACTGTTGAAACACCAACTGATGATGCAGTCCTTTTAACATGAGGAGGTAATAAAGAGCAGGCTGTAAAAAATCAAGGTGTGGGTTCCACCATTAGCTAACTCATTAGTGGCCAAAGCAGCTTACTCTTAAAGCTTTTGCATATAGGAAGGTATATCTGAAGTTCAGAAGTGGATGGATTGTCCCTTATTTGAGTAGGTCCCAAACAAGAGCTGCTATATGGTACCACTGATGCTGTAAACTGAAGGAAATATAACTACGGTCTTGAACGAGCAAGCTAATCTTAAAACTGGTTTAGGACATATAATTTCTAGACTTTATGGATGATATTTCATATTAGTATGTATTAATCCATCTGGTAATACTTCCTGCACCATTAGAGGGATGAACACAGGTGAGATTTTGTCCATTTCATGATTGAAATTCAACTGATGTCAACTTGGGGCCCCCCATAGTGAGCAACTATATCAGCTTCACCTTTATAGAGGAGCCAAAGAGTTGATTATTAGTTGTGTTAAAAATCCTGCTTAAATATCTTAGCTTCCTTTTGTATGGCCTTTAACAGTGGAATGGTTTCTATAAAGTAATGACAAAGTACTTATGCGTCAGAAAAGTATTTTTATTAGCAAATTTCCTGATTGATGACTGTTAACGCTATTGTTGTAAATATTAAAAGGAATTAAAAATTTACACCAGTTAAGATTATAGGTAGGAATTTAAAAAGTTATTAGGCTAAAAGTCTCCTATACTTATACGATATGTTGTAGCCTTGTGGAAGAGAAAGCATCTGAGTCCTCCTAATCAGGATCTTCACTTCTCAAACAGTATGAAGGTTGAGTTGAGATCACTATCTTAGTACAAATTCAGGATTGTTGTGCTCCCTTTGTTCTGATGCCTTCAGATTGAAGCTCTGAGATTTGGAATACAGTCTCACTTGGGTTGTCAAAAGGTGGCCCTGTCATAATTGCATCACAAGGCATATTCTGAATCCCTTTTAATGATTTTTGTCCATTTGGGAATCACTCTATTATAAGACAACTCGTTTGTGTTAGTGAGGCTTGATTCTGGAGGAGGGCGTTTAAAACAAACATCATTTCAATAGGTTTAAATTGTAAATCAATAAAAACTCTGGCATATGGTACTTGTAAAAAAATTTCTACCCAAACATATGGCCTTACTAGGGTGCTCGAGAATTACATAAAATTAATACTCTTCTGCTTGGGTAAAAAAAGCTGCAAATTGAAAGTACTAGAAAATTGTAGTTAGAGTAACTTAAATCAAGAGAAATCAAAATAACAAGCTCAGACGTTAATAAATACAAAATAGATGTTGTAACCCACAAAAAACGTATCTAGAATGATGTTGTAATTCTAAAGATAAAATTAAGTGTCAATTTAATCAACGTTATTAATGTCATCAGAATGAAGGTTAAAGTATGAAACCTGCAATGAGCCATTTAGAGATAGTGGGCCTAAACGAGCAATCAAAGCCCCTACGTCCACCTCCATATTGCTTATAAAACCCAGCACCTTGCTAATAGTAGGATGTTAAGTTACTTTATTTTTTTCAAAAACCAAAGCCTCTACTTCAAATAACTTCAATTTTAAACCTATTTTAGTACATTCCGCTCTTCCAAAATATCAAATTGAGGCTATGGATGGGCTTCAGATGTTACTTCAAGCTGTAATGGTGGCAGTGGACAAAGTTTTTGTCTGATTAAGCTGTCAATTGTGTTAGAATAATTAAGGACAAAGGGCATGCAAACAAAATAAAATATTGCATATCATAGAACCTTACTTCGTGTTAAAATTACATATATATTATTAGGAAGACTTTGTCTTGTAGTCTGTGGTCACTATCTTGAGTGCTAAGATAACCTCATTCAAGGCCCATTTTTTTAGCATGGTATTATTCTTTGAAAACTAACAACCATTTATCCCAATGGTCATGTTACTTTTTTGAGTCTTAAGAGCTTGGGACATACATTAGACATAATATCTTAGTTAAATTAATTCTAATTCCATGATCTGTAAATCATAGAGTTCACTAATTTTTTTATCAACAAAATTCTTTAATAACACACGTTTCACAGCTTTATTTGGCCGCTAATGGCAACAACTAAACTGATTCTGCTCCAGAGAAATTTTACACTGTCCATGACCCTAAAAGACAAGCCATGGTGCTTCTCTCATGAGTAAAACTTTTATTCCTCCTCCAGACAAACGCAGATCACTTGGAACACCATTACTCAGAAAATGCATCACTTGTATATTATAACAAACACTAATGACCCCAAGTTTAGTGACTTCACATGTGATCTACTAAAGAACAGCTATGTTTGTCGAAATCCTGGCGTTAACTAAGGCCCACTGGTGCTATTCACGCGGGATTTGACAATTTATAAGAAGCAGGAGTGGTTAAACTCTTAACGGCTTTTTAATAAAGTGTGATTTTAGATACCACTTATAATATACTAGGATACAATATATTCAGGAAGATAAGATGTGTTTTAGTTAATTTTATTAGTGAGGGCTATGGGTTAAATAAAGAACTATATTACTATGTCACTGCTTAGTATGTAAACAATCTGAGCTTTGAATTAGATGGCTGAAAAATTCAGTATAAGTTACAATTTATATCTAAAATTAGGAAATACAGGGTTTTAACCCTTGGAACTCTCAAAATTCTCTTCATATCAATGGAATGGCCGATGAAGGATCAATAGTAGGATGTACAAGTCCATTAGGAAAGGATTTGATATATCTTAATAATTCACTATGGTGGAGGTTTATTTCACCTGATGGGACCCTGTCCAAGGCTATAAAAGGGGGCGGTCACCGTGTAAGTAATTTAACTAAATTAATGGGATGGGGGGTAACCTCGGATGGTATCCCCTGATTCCACTTCATGGTCATTGTAATCCAACTACCCAAACTTGTTCTATTTGGCTGAGAAACATTACTAAAAGTATTGCCCCGACTTGTGGAGCTTTACCAAGAGTCATCCAGGGTCATTTGGCCTATTTTTGTCCTTATTATGAACTGAAGCACTCTTATTACATAATTGTACTTGTAATTGTCTGACATTACCCTCTTCAAGAGTGTTAGGGGAAAAATAAAGGAGAATGGACTGACCATGAGTTCAGTTAGCAGTAACTCCAGTAGTAAGGGATCTGATGGATTACTCATCCCCTCGCTTATATGTGACTACAAATGGGCCTTCCCAGATAGAACAGAGCTTCTAACTTTTTGAGTGATTTGGGTGTGGAAATACAATACAACTAGATACTTGAAAGGAAGAAAGAGGGAGCTAGAGCTCATTAGCTGCTTGAACTTTTTTTGGTGATAGTCTTTGTCAAATTAGTCATGGCCTCTGATTTTAATTGGATATTGCGTTGAGCCAACTTTTTCATGGCTTGCTCAGTGGTCAGTCAAGTCAGAAAAAGTTCTTTGGCTACAAAGCTGGCAACCCAGGTTCTCACCCATACAGTATGTGGAAAAGAGACATCTTAAGGATGCGCTGGTAACTGATATGGTAGGCCATGAGGGCTCTGGGTAAATAGAAAATTACAATGAAGAGGCTCTGAGTTGGCCATTTTCTGGAGTATAGAGACCAGGGCTCCATTAACCCTTTCTACGGCACCATTCTTAGATGTGATATAAGGGGCCGAGGAAAAGTTGTTGTGATCCCATGGAGGTGGCGAGGAGCTTTACCACACTGGAGTTAACATATTTTCCCATTTTCATAAAGGAGGGCATGGGGAAACCATCCCAGGTAAAGATATATTGATGTAAGAAGGGAGCAGTGGCCTTATCAGTCTGAGAGGGAGAGCATTAGCTTCAATCCATTTGGTTAAATGATCAATTCCAGCCAACATATAACGATTGCAACCTGTAGTCTGATGGAGAGGACCTACCACATAAACTTATGGTGTGAAGGGGTTGTTGAGGCATCATAGGTTGATTCTGATAATAGGTATTGAAGCTTAATTGTTTTTACAGGTCATACAGCCATCCAAAACTTCAACTATGGTCTTCATGATGCCCTCCCACTAATACCGCTCTTCAACCCACTTGTAGGTCTTTTGGACTCCGCCATAGCCCATGAAAGTAGAAATTACATGATCACAGCTACTCGCTCTGATGTCCAGAGGTAGAGCAATCAATTTACTCCTACTTTATTATATAACTTCCCATTTTCCACCTTGGTGTTTCAGGGCGTGTCAAGCTAGAATTTTTATAGGTTCATCCTCATCAGCCCGCCTACCAGGAATCATCAGGAGGTAATGTAACTTCTCAGCTTCACTATTGTCTAAGTGAAGAAAAGGCAGCCTCTTCAACACATCTACATTCATGTGGAGATTCCAGCCCAATGCTCAATTCTCATAGTAATACTGGAGCTTCAGAGCCCAGCGATTCAACCGTCCAGTGGGATCTTTCATATTCTGCAACCACTTTAAAGAGGCGCGGTCGGTAACCACTTTAAATGAAGTCCCATATAGAAAAGGTGTTAGTATTTGACAGCGAGCAGGAAATCCAGGCACTCCTTTTCAGTGACATTGTAGTTGCTCTTAGCTTTTGAGAGCATTTTACTGAAGTAGGACACGGTAAGATCAACTTGTTTTTAACCAACTGAGCCAAAGTTGCTCTAACAGCGTAATTGGAAGCATCTA
Organism: Massospora cicadina; assembly: GCA_022478985.1. Classification (NCBI taxonomy): domain Eukaryota; kingdom Fungi; phylum Entomophthoromycota; class Entomophthoromycetes; order Entomophthorales; family Entomophthoraceae; genus Massospora; species Massospora cicadina. Next base: position 50,291 of record JAKSZP010013197.1, read on the forward strand.
TGAATAACATGAAGGGCTTGCCATAGTCAGGGTGGCGGAAGGTAGGCCTTTGTTGCAGCAACTTCTTCAGGGTCTCAAACGCGGCCTTTTTTCAGCACCAAATAGAATAAAGTGTTTTAGCCAAGAGATGTACGAGGGGCTCACTGATATAAGCGAACATAAGAATTAACTGACAATAATTCCCCATCATGCTCAAGAATACTTGTATGTCGCAAAGAGTTTTGGGTGCATGCATTTTAGATATCGCTTAAGCCTTATCTTGTAGGGGTTGAATCCCATCTTATGAGATAGCGTTCCCAAGGAAATCAAGCTTCTTCTGGCAGAGCGTGCATTTAGAGGGCTTCAGTTTGATGTTAGATTCCCACAAGCGCTGGAACACTTCTTTTAGGCGCTTGAGGTGCTCATTAAAAGTCTTTGAGAAGATTATAAAATCATTGAGTTAGATTATCACACAGCTCAGCTTAAGATCCTGGAGAATGTAATCTATTGCCCACTGAAAAAGTAGAAAACGCATTACACAACCCCTGAGGTAGACGAGTGGGTTGGAACAAACCCTCTCTGCAGATAAGGGCAAGTTTCTCCTAATCCTCTTGAGGAAGATTCATCTGCCAGTACCTGCTAGCCAAGTCCATGGCGAAGTAGAACTTGGACCCAGAGAGTTGTGCCAGATCATCATCAATTTGGGGATTGGGTAGCGGTCCTTCTTTTTTGAGGTTATTCAGCTTTCAATAATCCATAACTACCCATTGACCTCCATTTTCTTCTTTATCAGTAGAAGAGAGGACAACCAAGGGCTTTGTGAGGGCACCAGCACCCCAGCGTTTAGCAGCTTTTTGAGCTCCAATTGCATCTGTAATTCTTCAATTTTTAATTTGCAATATTATTTGGATTCAAACTCTCTCTCTGCTCGACATAAATTTCTGAGCAAATTAATTTTGGTAAATTAAAAGCAAACACTTAATCGCACACTGAAGTATTGCTCTGATGTCATCAAATCCACCGCCAACTGTCCCAGAATGGGGCAGCGGTAAAACTCCCCCTCCATTTTCCATCTGACAGGAAAACGCGCTCAGACTGGCTCGCCCAGTCATTCCAGACCCTTGGGACGATTCGTTCCTCCCAAGGATTTTGATGCTCATCTTGCCCAAACCCAAGCAGTGCCCGCTGCCCCCTGGTGCTCCCCGGAGCAACATGCGTTTTGGCCTTAGGGTCAAATATGGAAAAATTCTTCCCCTATGACGACCAAGCCATTATCAAAATGGCTCAGGCGCTGATGACACCAGCCTGTTTTATAGACTTCCACCCCTATAAGGGGTATTTTGATCTCAGCTTCCCCTGTGAAGCTGATGCAGCCACTGTGGCAATGGTGCCACTAATTTTCAATAATATTTTCCTTCCAACAACTTAGACTCAGCTCCCAACAGACACCACCTTGATGGTCCAGTTTTCTGGTTTGCTCACCCACCTCCCCCCCAAAGTGCTCCACCAGAAGCTGATGGAAGGTTTGGCAGCCTACGGTGCCAACCCCATCTTACAATTTGTGGTCCCAAATGGGGCCACACGCCTCACTGGGCCTCGAGCATATACCCTAATCAGCCCTGAATTTATGAAAATTTATTTAGCAATTCCCCTTGTTCCACCATCCCATCTGCCCCTGACCATCCATTCTGAGCCCGCGTTGAGGGCGGACGGACGATTTTTTCATCCTGTTTCAAGTTAGACCACTTGAAATGTAAATGCCCATACTCAGAAACTTCCACTAATTTCAAAAGTTTGCCAACGCCCACCAATCTGCCGCTCACCCCACGCCAACTCTGACATGGGGTATGATCCTACCTTCCCCTCCTCCAATGCCTGATGCTGCAGCTGCACCTGCAGCCACCAATCTGCATCCACCTTGCCCCAGGGCCACGCATGATTCTTCCAATCATGTGCAGGATTGGACCCCAGTTTGAACCCCAGGCAAAATCCAGAAATCCTGCCAATCCTCAACCATACGACAATTCCCCAATCCAATTTAACCAAAACCCATGGGAGTATTTGGATGAAATTAACAAATCTGGTAACGTCATTGAAGAACTGTCGCTGCAAGTTGTACGGCTCTGTAATGCAGAATGGGATGCAAAATTCCCACCTCAGAAATATATCCCGCAACCTAACGCCAAATCATTCTACAGCGACCATCAGCTTTCAGTAGAAGCAGCCGCCACACCAGTTTCCGTCCACTCTGCAAAGCTGCCGCCAAATCTGTGGCTGCGCTTGCAGGAGGTATTCCACCTCCTGTTATCCCCCAACGATCTTACTGCACAAAGTAAGATCAACATGAAAATTTTACACAAAAACGTCACTGAAGCCATCCAGAACGTGGTAACAGTAGCACGGAACCTGAAAGCAAAATAACCTGAACCAACAATGCCACATTCATCAAATTACCAGACGCCCACCTCAAAGCTGAGGATGCTTTGGTCAAATACATCATTGGCATTATGATGGCTAACAACTATTTGGAAGTTCCAGTCATCAGAGATATCAAACCCCATACCGCCAATGCCCCCACACCTCTACTATCTGCCTTAACACGCACCCTACTCTAGAATGAGATAGATGCAGCTAAAGATGAGCCCCCCAATCCCCCTCCCCATCCACCATAGAGGGCTAGCAGTATTCGCTACCCACCTGGTTGGATTTGTGTTAGGTATGATTCAAGTGATCCATCCATTTTGGGCGTTTTGTTTGAATCTTTAGTTTTTTATGATTTTAGTTTTAGTTTGGTCATGTTTGTCCCCTGGTTGACTTACCTTGGCTAAAAAAATAGTATTTGGATTCGATAGGGTGAGCCTCCCCAACATCAATAGTATGAGTCCAACCCTTCATGTGCTCATAATCCGTATCAGATTTTGAGAAAATGTCACTATAGGCTTTGATCAGGGTGTGGTTTTTGTCAAGCTCATCTGGGGTTAGTTCATCAGAAATATGGAGTGTAGGGAGAGTACATAAGGATTTATCTGCTGGTAAGCCCATATCTGCCAAAAACCTTATACAGTGAACTTGTTTAATGTCCTCAATAGGGACCTGCAGGCCTTTTTCGTCCTGAAACTTTTTTACAACTGTTATAGAATTGGCGTTACTTGAGAGATACGCTGACAGAATCTTGCACAGGGTTAACCCACTTATCAATTAGGACCAACGATATGATGATCATTGTCCTCAACATGACAGAATAAACTTATAAAAAATAATAAAATATGGAGCATTCGCTCCCTCAACTCTCTTTTACTTTCCTGTATTAATACAGCGGATCCTCGCTGTTATACTTACTCTAAACTACCAACAACTTAACTTCCTCAGTTGTCTCTTCCAGCTTGTATGGTAACAACTTTGGATGGTACCGCTTTCATGGCTTAGTAATTCACTTCGCCATGTCTCATTGGTTTCACCAATTATTCATTCGTCAATTCACAATCGCCCAATTTGGCTGATTTCCCAATAGTCCTAATATCGCTCATTTTGAGGCGCTCAATATTTCATGCTTATAACAACTCACCAATTCCATCCATTCCACCATATTGCCTTAGTGCTTATCATCCAGTCATATCAGAATCGCGACATTACCCCCTCCTTGAGTGGACAATAAGGCTCCTATTGCTTATATGCCCAGAGGAACTTCGCATGCACTTGGTTGATGATTCAACTGCTAATGGGGTCCTTGATAGTATATGCTTTGACCCCAGTTTTCTCTATGACTTCAAACGGACCAATCTGTATACTGGCCAGCTTGTGTTTACACCCAAACCCATGCTGATCATGGAAGAGAACCATTTTGCCTTCTTTGAACAGTGCTAACCCACTTTGATGTACCTGGTCTGTGGCCTGATTCCTGATCTTCTTGGCTAAGCTGAAGGAATAGGCTTCAGTTTGCAATTTGATCAGAATGTTTGCAAGGTTAGTTAAATAGCGGTGGGGTTCCACTCTGCCAGTGTCTTCCACACATGAATAAAGTAACACCGGAAGAGCTGGGTGTCAACCATATAGTATTTGGAAGGGACTTTTTCCCATGTTGGAATGGTAACTGATGTTATAGGCAAAAATGGCAGTGAAAAGAAGTGAGGTCCAATCAGATGGTCGATCTGTTACTTATTTCTGCAGGATATTCACCAGAGTCCCATTCACTCATTCTACCATTCCATTAGTTTTGGGGTGGTATGGGGTCATTAGAACCCTGCGGATACCCATAAGCTCATTCAATTTGGGGAGGATGTGTGAGGTGAAATTGGTTCCGTTATCAGTGATAATTAAACTGAGGGCATCCATGTCGCTGAATAATGCACTCCATCACAAACAAGGCCACTGTAACTGCCCCCAAATCTCGTATTGCCCTTTCTTTGACCCACCAGTCATATAGTTGATAGCCACCAGAAGGTACTTACACTGGTTAGCTCCTGTTGGCAAGGGACCAATGACATCCAGGGAGACAGTATGCCAAGCAAAATGGGGTTACACTGCCTGATAAGAAGTCTTATGATGGAATGGCTTCTCCACTTAAGCACTGATGGCAATAAGAAATGGTTTCGAGCACATTGAAGTTCATACTTTCCCAATAGTACCTAGGGCGCAGCAATTCCATTGTCTTGTGCACTCCACCATGTCTGACTGCCTTGTGAGCGCTCATAAGAATTCCCGGCTGGGCTGAAGGCTGCAGAAAATTCACCATAGAATCACCAATCCGCATGTACAGTTCCCCGTTCCGTTGGAAAGTATTCATTCACATCTTTTTTAATGCTTTGATCACTTGGGGTGGTTCTTCATCATACTTTCCACTAAGCATCTTGTCATACATCACAACGTTGATGTCTGCCATCACCCCAACAGTCGACAATCAAGATAAACAGTCAGAGTTCTGATGCTTTGCTCCTGGCCAATAAAGGATCTCAAAATCATTAGCCTGCAGCTTAAGAGCCCATCGAGCAAAACAGCCTTCAGGTTCTTTGAGGTTCTGCAACCAGCGTAATGATGCGTGGTCTGTTATGACTTTGAACTTTACCCCATGCAAGTAGACTCTGAATTGCTTATATGCGTAGATCACTGCTAAGCACTCTTTCTTGGTCACAGTATAACTACGTTCATGGCTATTCAGACTTTGGCTGCAGTATGCCACGGGGTGCTCCTCTCCTTCGTCATCTTTTTGGGACAAAACTGCCCCCACAGCGGAAAGAGATGCATCCGTTTGTACAATAAATTCCTTTTTGAAATTTGGGTAACGTAACATGGGTGCACTAATTATTGCCATTCAAGGTGTATCAAAGGCGCATTGGCGCCATTACGTCCATTCAAACATGGCATCCTTCTTTAGAAGCTCAAACAGTGGCTCTCCAATGCAACTGAAAGTGGGTATGAAGCGTCAGTAATAACCCACCACCCCCAAAAACACCTGAATGTCCCATTACTAGCTGGCTTTGTCATCTGCCGAATAGCCTCCACCTTGGCTGGTTTTGATCTCAGCCGGTCGCATCCACCACAAAACCAAGGTATTTCAACTGATCCTTGAAGAAGTGACATTTCCTGGGCTTAACCTTAATATTGGCCTCAGCCAGTTGGCGAAATACCTCTTCTAGATGGGTAAGGTGCTCAGTGAATGTGCGCGAGAAGATGTTAATATCATCAAGGTAAACCAAAACACATGACAGATTCAGATCCCCAAGAATGGTGTCCATTGCTCGTTGGAATGTAGCTGGGGCATTACATAGCCCTTGTGGCATACGAGTGGGTTGGAAAAGCCCTTTAGATGTGATTACAGCGCATTTTTCTTGTTCTGATGGGGCAACTCAATTTGCCAGTAATCAGATATCAAGTCCATTGCCAAGAAATAGCGAGCTCCACCTAACCAATCCAGTGCATCATCAATCCGTATAAGAGGTTATGAGTCCATCTTGGTGATACTATTAAGCTTTCAGTAGTTGATTACTACATGATTAATACCATCCTTCTTTTTAACAATCAAGACAGGTGAAGCCCATGGACTCTTAGATGGTTTTAGCATTCCCTGCACTAACAGCTGATCAATCTCCGCATTTATGACTTCTTCCACTGCCCTTGATCGGCGGATTGATTGAGGTCTGATGAGGGGATGATCCCCAGTGTCCAGTCAATGGATCACTACTCAGGCGCACCCTAAATCGTGATCATCAACAGCAAAGATCTCTTAATATTTTCGAAATAAGGATTCTACTCGATCTTTTTGGTCTTCCATTAGCCCCCTTAAATTTTCTCGCGTTACAACTGCCATTACTCCAGTCTGTGTTTTAATGGGCATGCCAAATTCATCCAACGAACAAAACTCAGGAACTTGGAGGACCTCTTCAATCGGAATAAAATGTAAGTACGCCACTATTTGGTGTCAGCGGATTTTCATTGGTTTATTCTGAAGATTTTCTACCAAGACCTTGATCTCCCCATGTCCTAGAAGTATAATGTCTGGGGCCACATGGGGCTCAAACTGTGATTGATGATAAGGTCCAATGACCTCCCCATATAGCCCAGCAGGCACTTCCACTTCTAACTCAGTGTTTATGATTACTTGGTGTCCAGAGGGAATAGATATAGGGCCGCAGCTATAATTGGTAGCCCTTGATATTCATAAATTTGGTTAGGAAGGTCCTGTGTCTTGCTTTTTAATCAATGATAGTGAACTGAAACCACCCCATCCCATATGCAAGGTTAATATAACTCATGTGTACTGGATCTTTTAACATTCCGCTGGAGGTAAAGTATATTGGGATCCGTTGCCCCAGAATTTCAAATGTCTCTGCAGTCATATCAACAACAACTCCATAGTGGCGCATAAATGCAGTTTCAATTAAAAGATCATTGTTACTATTTGGTAGCACTATGGCTGGGGCTACAATGACAATTGACCCAAATCACAAAGGTAGTGCACTGTAAGCTCCTTCAGAGACAGTGTTTTCCGTGCCTGCAGTCCCATACATCATATGATGTTCCACGTCAGGCTTTAACGCCAGTCTTGCCACCAACTTTGTGGACACTATGTTGATTGGGGCACCCGTATCAATTATAGCATGAAATCAGTTTTTTGCTACAACAGTGTCACAGTATGTACATTCAGCATAAGAGGCATTCTGATTGTTTAGAACATGAACAATTAACTGATCTCTTTTCCCAAGGAAGCTCATAGTACCCTTCCCACTAGAGTATTCTTTAACAATAGCATACATGGGGAAGGCCACGCTTACTTCTTTTAAAAGAAATGCATCAGCTAATGGTTCTGGTTCATCGGTAGAAAGGTAATCAAATTTGACAAGCATAAGGCTTTGGTTGTTCCTGAGAGCTTGCTTCCGCTATGTTCATGAATTGCGTTCATGTCAGCACATTCACCCCTCCAACTGGTCGCTGATATAAGAAGGCGTCATCATACTGAAGAACTTCCACTGAAGGTACAGGAATAGGTTCCAAGAGGACGTTTTGGGTCAGAATAGCGGAGGTAGAGAGTCCCATCTCTACTTCGCTCTGACTTTTCCCTGGTGATACTGCTCCTATGGCAGGTACTGAATCCGCCATTTGCGACAACTTCTAGCCAGGTGCCCCTAGCGACCACATGAAAATCAGATGCCCTCATAAGACATGCGACCTTGATTGTTGTAAAAGGAGCCACCCCAAGGGTTGGGCTGAAAGCAGGGCTTGTATTGATGATAAGGCTAGGGGATACCAATCATTTGTTGTACAAGGAAGATGATTCCTCCAGATAAAAAAGGCTAGCAGCGGAGGTGCTAGGTTTCCATCTATAGTGGGTGGAGGGAAATTAGCGGATAGATGGCGTAGAATTTGAACAAAGTTGAGCAAGGATATGTCAACCTCTAAATATGGAGCCAATGTTTTTAAGAGCTCTCGGTATGGTTTCACAGCATTGATCAATGCTATGCTTATGTCACATTCAGTTAAAAGCCCTGCCCCAATTAACACATGGGCTTCCGCTTAGAATTGATCAGCAAAGGCAGTGAGGGTCTCGTTAGTTTAAAAACCCAATGGTGATAAACTCAGCCTTTTGTAGCGCCATTTTTGAAGTTCCTCCAAACAACCACAGCACAGTATCCTTCACTTTTTTGTAGGTAACAGAACTGCTTGGAAAGCAAGTAACTTGATCGGCACTTCCAACATCCAAAGTTAACATTAGTATTTTGGCTTTACGCCGATCTGATACCCCTTCTACTGCAAACTCAAACCGTTTAAAAAACCCATGGATGTTCCCATCATGGTCAAACGGAGGCAGCTTATCAATACAACACTCTTGCAGAAATTTCTTTTTCCAATTGAGCACAGCATTTACGGCAAGCTTGAGTTCTACGTAGTCAACAGTTGTATTTTGAGATAATTTCTTAGTGAAGCAGGTTGGATACAACATGACTAGCAACTGAGGAACGCTTCTTAGTTTATGTGATTGATCAATGGGCCCCCTGTAGTGAGCACCACTATTATATAATTGGCGGTACTTGAAAGATACGCTGACAGAATTTTGCACAGGGTCAACCCACTGAGCAATTAGGACCAACAATATGATGATTGTTGTCCTCGACACAAAAGAATAAACATATAAGTAAATAAATAAATATGGAGCACTTGCTCCCTCAACTCTCTTTTATTTCCTGTACTAATACAGCGGATCCTTGCTGTTATACTTACTCTAAACTACCAACAACTTAACTTGCTCAGTTGTCTCATCCCGCTTGTATGGTAACAACTTTTGGATGGTACCACTTTCATGGCTTAGTAATTCACTTTGCCGTATCTCATTGGTTCCACCAAGTATCATTTGTCAATTCATAATCGCCCAATTCGGCCAATTTTCCAATAGTCTCAATATCGCCTCATTTTGATGCGCTTAAATAATCATGATTATAACAACTTGGCGGATTCCATCTGTTCCACCATATCAACTTAGTGCTTATCATCTAGTCATATCAGAATTGTGACAACGACCATGTCTTTCTTGGTGAGATTCCCAGCAGGAGATTAATAGGTCATTGATAAGCTGGGTCTAGCATCAAGCAATACTTGGGGCCATATAAGGCTAACTCCGTCAATGCTGATTAGGTGCAATAAGAAGTTGTGGGTAATTTGTAAGGTAAATATTAGTGTCAACTACCCGTTGTTCACCCACTTTGATTATACCTCTATGGATGCATAGAAAGGGATACCCTCTAGGGCGTCCACTGAGCGGGGCAACATTTTTGTATTTTGTCCCGCCGTTGTATAATGCAGGGATAGAGTGGGGAGGAATAATCAATTGTTCAAGCATACTCCTTTTTATTAAGCTCATTGTTGGTCAAGAATCAGAGGAACCTTGTTTTTCAGCAGGGTGAGATAGCTCTGCTTAAAATTAATAGTCCCTTTATATTTGAGCATAAAATGGGTACCAACAGTAGATCATAGTTATCATTAGCCAAGACCACATCTGGGGCTGACAAGATGAGAATCTTAAAACGAATGGGCAGAGAAGAGTAGGCTCCAATAGCGCGGGTGTTGGCAGGACCAGCAGTTCCAAACTCTTTGGGTGTAGTCGAGGTCTGGGGCCATATTATCTAGTTTTATGAGCTTTAAGATACCACATTCATCTGGGATCAGTGTCAAGGATAGCTGTGACCCACACACCATTGACAACTAACTTAACCTTAGTTAATGTTCAACTCAAGTAGAGGGAAAGAGCTAGGAACTCCTTTAAACGAAGAGTAGAATCCAAGTCTTTTGGCCGTTCAGGTTTTTCTTGGAGAGACTACAGGGTATGAATGCACTGAGTAGATCAAATCAGTGTGGCAATGAGCTGGACAGCGTCACTAGTAGTGTCAATAACCTTAAATCCTTCAGCACCTGATGGATGTAAGTTTAGCGTGGTACCCTAGCTGTGTCTACTCTTTCCAGGTTTAACCTTTCAGGTGCCCTTACTTCAACTGAAGCTCCCAAGATATTATCTGATATCTTTACCACCCCTTTAGATTCATCATCAGAGGGGTTATCAATGCAAATCAGGGAGTCCATCTGTTGTGAGGTAAGTTAAAGGCTTTTTTGTTGCAGGAGAGACCCCTGGGGGAGCTCATCTACCTTAGTAGTTTTTGAGGGGAAGTGGTCATTGATATGGTTCTATAGGTATCCTTTAACGCAGATGATTTGGGCTGCCCCTGGCTACAGGTTTTGGACTAGAGTTTGCCTGTGGAGAGGTTGAGAAAGGTAGAGTATGGTAAGTCAAGATGATAGAATCACTTGTGTAGGCTTCTCTGGAGGAAGAGAGGGGCAAGGCAACGGATGATTGCCTTCACTGGCTGTCTATTTGGAGCTGAAGATGGAGGGGAGCACTGTACTGTCACCGCCATTCTCATCTGATATTATCACGGTATGAGGGGAGTATCCCATAGCCGCAGCTCCGCAGGATCATAGGTTTCCAAGGGAGAGACAGCCATAGTAGAGGCTAGAGGGATTGGAGTAGATGCTTGCCTCAGAACTCCATGCATGGAGTCAAGTTTATAGATGTCAGCAACCGTTATTAAGGCCTCCTTGATATCTCGTACATTTTTGAATGAGCGCTTAACTGAGGAGATATGCATCGCCAAGGAGGGATGAGACTCAAATACATCCAAGATATCCGTTATAGCATCGTCTAGTTGCAGCATTCTTGCAGGTAATAGCGGTTGAGCTTTACTGTAAAACTGCTCAACAAAAGAGGCAATTGATTTTCCCCTTATCAGGCTAAGGCACATAAAGGCCTGCTTTTTTCTTCTTAGACTCTGCGGGAAGCCAAATTCCTCAATGAATGCTTGCCTAATCCTCTCAGGTGCTGAGGGTGGCCATGTGCGAAATCATTATTTCCTGAGCCACACGACTCAAGTAGAGAAGGATGTACTTCATTTTAAGCTCTTCAGTTGCTCCTTCCATGGAAACTTCATACATAAAGAGGAAAGAGGCAATACTTCCCTCACCTGAGTAAAACTTGTCCCAAAAAGGGGATTTATGAATATTGGGGGAGGCTTCAAAAAGAGCCTTGCAAAGAGTGCTACTCAAACTTTTTTGAGGCGAGACAAAGCACTGGCTAGGTGAAATTCCTGAGAAGCTAGCCAGGGGCTTAATTTCAGCAATGGTTGTGAGGTTTACTTTATCCATCAACCTCCATTTTTCATTAAATTGGTATGAACAGGGGCCCCTGTAGTAAACCACTTGTCAAAATCTGGCGTTAACTAAGCCCACTGGCGCTAGGATTTGACAATTTAAAAGAAGCAGGAGTAGTCGCCTTCTTAATTAAAGTTTAATAATATAAGGGAATTTTAGACAACACTAATAAACTAGAAAATCTTTTAAATTTGGAAAAATAAAATGATTTTTAGTTACTTTTATTAATAAGGGCGATGAATTGAATAATAGCTTTATTACTATGTCACTGCTTAGTATGTAAACAATCTGAGCTTTAAAGAGAGATGGCCAAGAAATTCAGTATAGTTATGGGTATCCAAATTAGGAAATATGAGGCTTTGACCTATCAGAACGCTTAAAACTCACTTTGTTTCAATGAAATGTCTAATGAAGGGTCAATAGTAGGTATTACAAATCCATTATTCAAGAATTTGATATATCTGAACCAATCACCATTGGGGAAAGTTTTACACCTGGTGGGACCCCCAGAGGTTATAAAAGGGGAGGTCTCCGTGTAGGTGGATTTAACTAAACCATTAATTGGATGGGGAGAACCTCGGATGGAATCCCCTGATTCCACTGCATGGTCAGTGCAATCTGACTAACCAAAGTCATGCTAATTGTCAGAGAAACTATAATAAAAGTATTTCCCCAATTTGATGGGTTCCACCGTAATTCAGCCAGGGTCTTTTGACTGGTTTTTTCCCTTATTATGAACTGAAGCCTCTTATTACATAATTAAATAGTAATTTCCAACAGTGTTGTTTTATATTTGGTAACTCAGGTGATTTGTTAGTTTAACATACTAGAGATCAAAAGTGAAACAGTTTAATCTAGAAAGCCTGTTGAAGTAAAACATGAGTAATCTCCTCATGTCTGGCCCCTAAATGACCTCTCTTAAACCTAGTCTGGCTCCCCTGTCATACGTTTGATATCAGTTATGCTAACCCAAAATTTGTGCAAAAAGCGAGAATGATTGCTTCAACCACTAATAAAATCTAATCTTGTGTTCCATTAAGAACTAAATAAAAAATTGTGCTTAAGTCTTGTTCACTGTGCATATTACAGTATGTGCGTGAAAATTTTCTATTGATTCTAAGTTAAAAGCTGAAGCCTCATGTAAATCTTTTTGATCTATATGTGGCACAGAATTTGGGTTTTAACTTAACCACAATATCATTTGTCATGTCTCCTCATGAGTTCTGTTGATCACAATGCCCGTTTGTAAACCTGTTGAAGAGTGTAAACCTGATTATGGTTCTTCAAATCTGATATTTTGAGTGAATAATTGGGCGCTTCTGCCGATTAATTTATTTATTATGAGGGTTTGACTTTTACTTTTACTTTTAATCCTTCAGATTCAAATTATAGCAGGCACCCTTTCTAACTAATTTATTAAATTAACAACTTTAAATTGTGATGTTCAGTCCCAATTTAGCTCTTTGAAATGATCTCTTTTGATGTACAGCAGTTCCAAAGCACCTGGCCAAATAGAAAACAGTTTTTAGGTATAATTCAAAGCTTCAGTTCCAAGTGTTGCTAAAGATCTGATTGGGTTGAGCTGCTTCTGATGCAACAGCCATTTCCAGTTTATTGGGGATAAATCCTGATTGCTTTTATGTAATATGGGTTTTTAGTTCTGCTCAGAGTAATTTTTGAGCAATATTAATAAAAGAAATAACGGATATTTAAACCTAAACCTACCACCTGCATCCCCATTAGATCCCCAATGACCTCAGAATCTCCACCAGCTGCTCCCATATGGGGCAGTAGCGAAAACCCCATTCAGCAGATTCCGTTCAATGGGAAAATGTGCTTGGACTGGTATGTCCAGTCCTACCAAATCCTCAGGTTGGTTCATCCCACACAAGGATCTTGACATCCACCTTGCATTTGCCCAGGTTGTGCCTTAAAGACCACTCTTTCTCCACCGGTATAAGCCGCGTTTTGGCTTTAGGGTCAAATATGGGAATTTGTTCCTATAAGCAGAATAAGCCACTATTGATATGGCCCAGGCAGTGAGGCTTCTAGCCATTTTATTGATTTCTGCCTTCTTTAAGGGGATTTCAATCTCGCTTCACCTGCAAAGCTGACGCCGCCTCTTCGGCCACTGAACTTTGGTTTTCCAGGGCACCCCTATCCCCACAATGCGCACCCAGCTCCCCACCAACACCTATATGGTGGTTCAGTTTGTGGGGTTGCCCACTCACCTTCCCCCACGGTGCTCCATAAGGAGCTGATAGAAAGCTTGGATTCATATGAATCCAACCTCATCCTTCAATTTGTGGTCCCCAATGGGGCTGCTCGCCTCGCTGGGCCTCAGTTATTTGCCACAATTAGCCCAAATTTTAAACAAAATAATTTGTTGATTCCCCCCACACCGTCATTCCTTCTTCCCTAACCACCCATTCTGGACACATGTTGAGGGCGGGCAGACTATCAATCCTGTTTCAAGTTGTATCACTTGAAGCATATATGCCCCTATCTTTCTGCATCCGCCAGACCTGCGTTGCCCCCATCTGGCCCCCAATACGCCACACACCTCACTTCCTTTCCAGTATGTGGTACAATCCTTCCCCATCCTCCCCCAAAACCTGCAGCTGATGCAGCGCCCTCAACTGCAAATCAGACCCTTCCTCAGTCCAGTGCCACATTCGCTTCAACCAATCATGAGACAGCTTGGATAACGGTTCAGTCCCACATTATTCCTCAATTGACAGCCACAGCACATAAATTCACCAACCCCAATTTTTCAATATGATTTAAACCCATAAACCGCATTGGATGAAATTGTAAAGTAGTAAATGTTATTGAAGGCTCAGAAGTCCAAATTGAAAAATTTACCCAGGTACAGCACCTTGTTCAGACCCCTCTCGCGTTTTTAAATCCCCTGGCCAGATACATATGTTTCCCTCTCTACCCACCAGCTCACTGTAGCAGCAGCTGAGCACCAAGATATTAGTGACAACCATGAGGGTGCTGACAGATCAGTGGCGATACTAGCAAAAGGGTATCCCTCCTCCCATTATTGCCCTGACCCTGTCCCCACAGGGAAAACGTGACATTTTCAACCTCCACAAACAAACAACTTATGCCATTCAGAAAGTGGCTGAAGCTTTGAATTTAAGTTAAAAGCCACCCACACCACCACCACTCTGTTATCCCAACTCCCTTTCATCCACCTTCACGTGGAAAACAGCTTATCCCAGTACCTAGGTGCAATTTTGCTGCAGGTAAGTTCTAAACCCAGTTAATCACCAGCTGACTTGCTCCTCGTGTCGCTGACCACCCCATACCATTACTTGACACCCTAACCCACGCTCTTACCTATGAGGAAGAATCTGATGATGAGGATGAGCCCCCTGTTCCCCTTTCCCTTCCACTATATGCGATGAGCAGCTCACCGCTGTCCCACCTGGTTGTTTGTGATCTCGTTCATTTGTGTTTTTTTTCACTCATTTTAAGTGGTTGACTCATTCTGTTCAGGTAGGTCTGTTTGTTTGTATTTTTTGCTCTTTGAGCTTTGGTAATGTCAATCCCCTGGTCAGTGTACCTCGAATAAATTTTATGTATTATGATTACCAGCAACTAATGCCAATGATAAACTGAAAGTTTAGTGTTGCATAATTAATTAAGATTATTGGTGACTAAACTGAGAATAACGTTTGTAACAATTGATTATTAAGGTTTAATGGCAGAAAATTCCAAGGGTTTGTTATATATGATTGCTGGTGGACAGTGCCTAAGATTCTCAGTCTGTGGTTAGTGGCAGATGATGTAGAGGACTTTTGAGAGGATGATTTTGAGGTTCCAGAAGTTGACACCAAAGATGGTTAAAGTTGTAGCCTTACCATTTATATGCCTTGTACTACCCCTGAAATCCATTATAACCCCAGACAAGGTAAAAATTAGTTAGGTGGGCTTATCAGCTATGAAAGCCTCACCTTTTCATTTAAATAAAATTCTCCTTTTACCTACACTTATCTTATTTGAGGTGAATCTATCCTGAAATTTCTGAGTAGTTAAAAATATCCCCTAATATATAGATGCTGGGAGAAGCATCTAGGGTATGGTTGGCGCTACCAATCCCTAATGGGAGCTATAAGGAATTCCCACGTGGATTTTCCTGACTAGCTAGCTGCTAATAAGTGACCAAGGGAGATTGACCCAAAAGGACTAGGAATGAGTAGGACAGAGCTGGGCTGCCCAGGCCAAGGGGACCAGATGGGTTTTGGTGCACTCAAGTTAAGAAAGCCAAATGGGTTGAACGTGCCAGATCTGGGCGCTGATGGTGTAGTTAATCAACCAAGGGTGAAGTTTTAAGCTCTGATAAGATGAAGAATTGCAGCCACAAATCTTTAGAAGAAGATTTGTCATTGAAGTCAGAGTAACAAGGGTTCAGCTGTTTTCATACTGCTGATCCTGACACACTAGCCAATTTCATGAACTGTTTAAAAATGTAACTTTTTTAATAAGTAGCGCTCATGGCTGTGAACTTCATTGGTGTTACTGGACTAGCCTGAGGATTTTTGAGGTCGTTAGGAGTTGGCTTATAGCCATCATTTGCTTTTTCTGGCGGGGACTCCATCAGTTCACTTACACTTCGCCATTGATTGCTCTGGTGGTGCATCACTACCACCTTTGTGCAATCTGCTTCCATATATTGGCAATAACTTATGCAAATTCATTCCATATGACGCCAATGTTCTTTGCACAAGTTATATTAATGCTGACAACCCTCAGCCACATTTTTAATTTACAACAATTTTTGAAAGAGTTTGTACCAAAGGACTGTTCTGATTTATTGTTAATCATACCCTACAAATTTAAGGTTTCTTGTGCATGAGCTATTTTTAGTGAACATAATCTGGTTAATCTGGGTGTTGTGTTGAAGAGTGTTATCCAGATTATGGTTCTTTGATAACTGCTACTATGAGTGATTAATTGGCACTGCTTTCAATTGATTTATTTATTATGAGGGTTTTGATTTTACTGATATGATGGTTTCCAGTGGATTAATTTATGCTGGACACCCTTACTGATTAATTCATCAAATTCAAATAACTTCAACTTGTGGTTTTTAGTCTCAATTTAACTGTTATAATATGCTTTTTTAATGTCTGGTGGTTCCAAAGTATCATGTCAAATCACCAATAGTTTTCAAGTATAAATATTGGATCAGATCCGAGTTGTGCTCCCCATTTAATTGGAACACACTAGCTTTTGCAACAGCCATTTCTAGAGTATTGGAGATGAATCCTGATTTAATTTAGGTAATACAATTTACTAGTGAATTAAGCCAAGGATAAATTGCAGTTTAATGTTTAATTAATTAGGATTTAACGTCAACTAAAGCCAAAAATAAATTTATATTAGTTAATTGTTAAGGCTAACCGGTGGACAATGCCAAGTTTTTGCTATCTGTGATTGTCAGCGGACAATTCTAAGGGTTTTCAATATGTGGTTACTGACAATGATGCAGGCGACAGTAAGGAAAATATTAAAGGTTCCTAACATGGCTACATGACATAATCGTGGACACAGATTGTAAGGACAAGGGTGAATTTCAAAAAACCAAAAAGGTCACGTTGCAAGGCCTTCCTAACTGAAAACATATTATGACATTCTGGGTACAGGCTATATATGTCCAGGTTGGTCCTATAGAAGTGCGTGATGCTTGGCCCTGCATTACAGTAAGGGCATTAAAAAGCACCAGCTACATTATGAATGAGAATAGTTTAATTTGGTTGCTTGGAGAACGGGGTTTCAAAACCTGTTCTCTATCTAATATTATTAAAGCGGGAAGTATCTAGTTGCAATTAATCACTCAAGTTCAAACTATATTATGTTACAATATCATGCCTGATGGTAGTATGCGCCTATTAGTTCGTTTAGGCTTAGCACCACTCCCGCAGATTAATGCCTCTCTCCACATAGTTTAATTATGATTTTTGAGACCAACTTTTCTTGTTGTTCAACTTTTAATAATAAAATCTCCTGGCAGTTTTACATTTTTTGTACAGTTCCTTAAGTGAACCTGTGCGCAAAACTCCTTATATAGAGGTCTCCAAAAACATTGGCCACTTTATTTTAACAAAAATTAACTACAGTATCTGGTGCACCTCTGATCTATCCTGGTCCCCTCCAAATTGAGGCTCCCAAGCACTCCAGCGCCAATCTTTACTTAGTTATGGACTCCTCTTTGGAGACCAACCAAGTTTTGTTGTTTATTTGTTATCTACTATTATATACTTCGTTGTACATCCTTTCCTGGTCTATTTTGCTCTAACACTCTCCATGGTGCCTTGTTTCCAATTTTGCTAAAAATAGTTTCCTGACAGTGTGGCTGTGCATCCTGCACCATCTCGCTGGAACAAGAAAGTTACAGATACTCTCTTGACATTATTCAACCAACAATTTTATTCTTTGTGCATTTGAAATATCTGTGAGGGGATTTCTCTATGTGTGAATTGAGTGAGCTGGCCGTTTGTCATGACCATTATGTTGCTCACCGCAGTTTTCATTTGGTTTTGTATTGGTTTGTTTACAAGTTATCCTTGCAACTACTAACTAGAAAAAGCCACACATCCAGCTCATAGTTGGTGGACTTGGACCCTTTGTAATCCTGTTGTCACTATCCCCCAACTTTACCCCAAAATTTACTACAAATACAACAGGATCTTGCTTCCCTCTCACCATGAGCCTCTTTTAATAATAATAAAATACTTGGTTCTCGTTCACCCTTGCTTGTGGTATATTTGCTGTATTGGTTTTCTCATGAGGTGGCTTTCTGACTTTTTGCATTGATTTGCACACTGCCACTTATGTGGAAATTATATGTAAGGCCTGGAGCATGTCTTTGAGCAGCATAGCCAAGATGCGCCATCCTTCCAAGCCTTCTACAAGTTCTTTGTTATTCAACAAGCTGGCCACCAAGTTAAGTAATTATAAATGAATTTTGTGACAGGGCCCATACCCTACCTTTTCCAAACGTTGTTAAAACGTTGTTTCTGTTCCATATTTGACCTCCCTGCAAGATATTCCTAATATGGCAATCACCCCCTCTTAACTTTGATGAGCTGATTGAGGATCTTTTTGGGCGATTTTCCTGCCACAACCAAGAAAGGTTCAGGTATTTTGGCCGGCATGGTTTCAAGTGGGATGGTCCCTATAAATATGGGTCCCAAAAACTCACATGCGCCTCTCAAAAAGGATTAATATTATCTTTCAATTTCTTTGAATTCTGCAAAATTCAAAGGCGAGCAGGGGTCTAGTCCTAAATTTAAATTAGGTCTCAGTCTATTTTGCTGTGATGATGTCACCTGTGGTGGACCCTATAAATGCGGTACCAAAGACTAGTGTTTTTTCCTTGAATGTTGCAGAGTTCTCCACCAATCCTTTCCCCATTTTGGCGGAATTGAGGGTTCAGAAGGGTCTAGCCCTGAATTTAATAATAATGATTTAGCTAAATTTATTTTTTCTGCACTGCATTATGATGGTGAAGATGGGGTCATCAATGATAGACCTGGTGGTGATGGCCTTGGATAACGATGTAGAACAGGCCATCAAATAAGTAATGGTGTCATTAATGCCCCAAATCGCGTTTTATATTGTGATTTTTAATACAAATGAGCCAAGTATCACATCTTGTGGCTCTGAGATGGAACCCATTTCTGTATACCAGATTACCTCAGAGAACCCACTCTTGACCCTTACCATGATCCGCAGGACACAGGAGGTGGAGAAAGGTGTTACTTTTAAAATATGAGAATGTCTTTGCAATTGCTGAAAATATTTGTGAATATGTGTCCTCAGTAGTGAGAGTGGCCAATTATCCCACTCCATTTTATGATGTATAAACTTATCCTGGAGGCATGCTTATGCCTGATGAAGGGTTTTCTGGTGAGGTGTTGGCGTTTCTTGTTTTGAATAAAGACAATTCTGTACATTTTTTGTTGACTGCTACCTTTTTAACTCCTTAGGAAAATCAGTACGACTATTTTGGCGGATACAGGAGCATCTATAATTTAGTTGACCAAGGCCTAGCCTACTACTTTGAGATGAGTTACTTGCCAGGTGGTATGGTTAAGGGAAAGGCTTCGCAAGTTATTCCCACGCTAAAAGTTCTGGGGTTAATGGATTTTTTATGTTGGAAGATACCATTTGAATGACCGTTTCCAAACTATCAAAAACCTCTTGTACCCCATTTTTTGGGAGTAGAGTGGTGGAGAAAGTTTGACTTCATAACCAATTATGAAAGGCAAATCTTGTAATTAACTTTTAAAGAATGGTCATGAATTATTTGACTCTTTGTCTGAAGCTAACTCTAAGGGAGATTTGCCCCAAATGCTAATCAACACACTCAATGTTTCTCCGCTGCTAAATCCCTCTTTGGAGGTAACCTTACCTTGCAGTTTAGAGGGTTGGATTCTTTGATTGATGCAGCTTCAGCCAATTTACTACCAACTATTCAGAGTTGGATTGCAAGTTCAAGATCACTATTGATCTGGTGCGTATATCTTCTCCAATTACCACTTGATTGTATGGGAGAAAACTGTCTTGGATGAGTCAGTTAAAGATCAGCTAGCTAAAGGGAGAAATTTTTTCAGCGTACCTCTCCGGTATGCTCCCCACTTCTTTTTGTGGAGAAAGCTGATGGTACCTTACGCCCATGTGTAGATTATGGGAATCTCAATAATGTCACAGTACCAGAATTGCACCCCATCCCATTGGATTCTAAAATTTCTTATTATGTGGAGAGAAAGCAAAAATCTCAAAACTGGATTGCCTAAATGCATTCAATCAATCAGGATCAAGAACGGTCAGGAGTGGCTAACTGCGTTCCATACCTAAAAAGAAATCTTTCAATTTTGGTTATGCCCTTTGGGCTTAAATATGAACCTACTATTTTTTATTCTTTTTTTGGTGCAGCATTGGGGGACCTGCTGGTTGTGTGCGCGGTAGCTTACATGGATGATATTCTGGTTTTTTCCCCTGATCAAGAGTTCCATGCAAAAACCTGCAGCAAGTAGTGGAGAGTTTAAGGACAGCTAACCTTATTCAGAAAATTAGTAAGTGTGAGTTCTTTAAGTCCCAGCTCACATTTCTGGGCAACGTCATGTTTGACCAAGGCCACATGATAACTCCAGACAAGGAGAAGGTGATTTGTGAGTGGCCAACCAAACTTCAGTTAAAGAATCGAGGAATTTTTGGGGATGTGTATGTTCCTTAAAAAGTTCACGCCAAGTCTTCTGGAGGTGGCGGCGCCCTTGTATTAGGTGAGTGGTTCAAAAGTACTTCAGTGGTCCCTCATCTTACAGGATGCCTTCCAAGCGTTAAAGTGCATCCTGTTCTCTATGTCCATCCTTCTCCACATAGATCCTGAAAAGGAGTTTATTTTTGCTACTGATTCCTCCAAATTCTCCATAGCGGCTATTTTTTACAAGTGGTCGAATATGGGATAAAGCATCCAATGGGATGTTTTTCAGGAAGATGTCCTTACCAGAGTTAATCTATGCCGTTTACAACAAAGAGTTATTAGCAGTGATTGAGGCGCTGACCTATTGGCAATATCAATTGCATGGATCATCCCTATCATTCAATGTCCATACAGATCAACGGTCCTTGTTGCACTACTGTGCACCTCATATCTCGACCCCACGGCAAACCCACTAGCATGAGACCCTGTTCAGAATTCGTTTTCTTATGAGTTTACAAAAGGCAAGGAGAATGGTTTGGCGGATGCTTTGAGCAAGCCCTGATTTAGTTTACAGATTCAAAGGAGGTAGAGGTACACAACACATACCTGATTGTTCCGCTAGGTGAGATTGTTCTTAAAATCCCTAATCTCATGACCCACGGGTCAGCGCTAGCTCCTCTCAAAAATGCCGAGGAATATGGTATGTTCAGAAAGGTAGTCCTTTCACAGCCTTTGTCAGCAGAGTATACCATGTTCCTCGCTTAGAGAAAATTAAATCAGGAGGATATTACCAGGTGTTACCACATTTATGTGAAGTTGTGGTTTCAGGAGCGCCTATAGGCTCCCACTGGACCACTTCGCTCAGAAATTAGGACCATCATGAAAGAATCACCATTTGACATCCTTGTAAGGCGAAGACTCTAGAACTAATTTGCCGCACTTATAACTGAAAGGGTTAGCCGCACAGGTTGCCAAATATTGTAAGGATTTTCTGGTCTGCAACAAAATGAAGCTAAATCACCAACCTCTCACAAGGGTTGCTGGTACCAGTTCAAAAAGCTGAAGGTCTTTGGTTTTTTTATTGGTGAATTTTTTATAGTAGAGTTAACTGTGTCTGAATGCTACAGTGCCATGATGGTAGTGGTGAACCGTCTTATAAAGTTTACCAACTTATTATCTGTAGAACCACAGCTTATGGCTGAGATTGCTAGGCTCTTCGTGAAATGTGTTCGCCCTTAATGGGGTGCCCCAGGAGATAATTAGTATACGTGAACCCAGCTTACTTCTGATTTTTGGAAGAGTTGTGTAAGTCTCTAAGTTCGCCCCTGCCGCTCAACTGCCTATCTCCCTCAATCAGATGGGCAGACTGAACTAGTGAACCTGCGCATGGAACAGTTCCTGCGGTGTTACAATGCTTCAGACCAATCAAATTGGATATCCCCCTTCCAATAGCGCAATTTTAGCTATAACAAAGCCCAGCATGCATCCATTGGTTGTTCCCATTCTTCACCAATTATGTGTTTAACCCCGCCTTTAACATGAAACCAGATGTGGATCAAAAGTGGAAGCAGTGGTGGACTTTGCAAATACTATCATGAGAGTACACTAGTGGGTGAACATGAATTTTGAGGCGGCTATGTTAGATTATAAGGAGAACACAAAATATTCAAGAAAGGGTAGGTCATGGATACAAGGAAGCGGATATCGTGATTTTGGTGCCAAAAATTTTCAATCAAGCAGCCATGCAGAAGAGCTGGGACTGAAGTGGATAGGGCCTTACTGTATTGTCAATAAAGTGAGCCACGCCTTGTACTTGATCTACCCCATCATTGCAATCTTTGCCATCTTTCATGAAAGTAAGCTGCTGTTGTTTTAGGGCCCCTCACTAGAGACTCCAGAGGATTATCTCATTGATGGGGCGTCAGAGTGGGAAATGGAAGAGATTATAGCCTCAGAGCTGAGTAAGAAGAAGTCTTGAGTATCTAGTATTCTAGAAAGGAATTTATGCAGCCAAAATAGTTAGGTACCAGCGCGTAACTGCGCTCATGCCCAAGATCTGATTAAAATTTCCCTCAGCGTTTCCATAAGGCTGCAGGGCCTAAGTCAAAACAAACCATCGCCGCCATGAAGCAGGTCCCTGCCCACAAAAACTTTTCTTTGGCAAAAACCCTGGAAGGGGTGGTGCCCCAAAAGAACAAGAGGGTAATGTTATGGCTACATGACATAATAAAGAGCACAGACTGAAAGGACAATCTGGACTTCAGGAGGCCAAAAAGGTCAAGTTGCAAGGCCTTTCTAACTTAAAACATATTGGGACATTCTGGGTACAGGCTATATATGTCCAGGTTGGTCCTATAGAAGTGCGTGATGCTTGGCCCTTCATTACAGCCAGGGAATTAAAACGCACCAGCTAAATTATGAATGAGAATAGTTTAATTTGGTTGTTTGGAGAACGGGGTTTCAAAACCTGTTCTCTATCCAATATTATGAAAGCGGGAAGTATCTAGTTGCAATTAATCACTCAAGTTCAAACTATCTTGAGTTACAATATCATGCCTGATGGTAGTGTGCGCCTATTAGTTCGTTTAGGCTTAGCACTACTCCCGCAGATCAATGGCTCTCCCCTCATAGTTTAATTATGATTTTTGAGACCAACTTTTCTTGTTGTTCAACTTTTAATAATAAAATCTCCTGTTAGTTTTACGTTTTTTGTAGGTTCTTTAAGCAAAACTGTGCGCAGACTTCCTTGAGGTCTCCAACAACATTAGTCACTTTATTTTAGCAAATTTAACTACAGTATTTGGTGCACCTCTGGGCCATCCTGGTCCCCTCCAGATTAAAGCTCCCAAGCACTCTGACACAGTTTTCCACTTGGTTATGGACCCCCCTTTTGAGTCCACTCAAGTTTTTTGTTTAACTGTTATCTACTGTTAATTCTCGGCATTTGAGCTTAATTCCACCAAGTTGGTTTTTCACAGGGTATGAGCCACTGAGCAACCAAATCAGACAATATGAGGATCGCCGACTTATAATATAACTTAATAAATATGTATATAGCTATTGCCCTTATTTTGACCTTTATTATAATATTAATTGCAGACTTATCTGCGCCTCTCCCTTCTTCTAAACCCCCCCTGACTTCCATCAGACTCTTTATACCTAGGTTCCCCAGCCAGATGCGTCCTCAGCTTGGTACTCTTCTATTCTGCTTCCCTTTTTTACTTACTCTCATTTGTATCAAATCTTGGTGTAAATCCTCTCTTGATTCACCAAATGCCTCATTTTGAAGCGCTTAAATTACCAGTACCATCTTGATTCCAGCGGATTCCATACATACCACTATATTGACTTTGAGCTTATCATCCAGTCATATTGGAATTGCAACATTACCCCCTCCTTGACTGGACGATAGGTTCTTACTGTTTGTATGCTCAAAGGAACTTTGCGTGGACTTGGTTGATAACCTGACCCCCAGCGGGTTCCTTAATTGTGTAGACATCCATGCCAGTCTTCTCAATAATCTCAAACGGGCCAACCCAAATTTTGGAGAGCTTATTTTTTCATTAAATCCATGCTGGTCGTGGAATAAAACATAATCCCCTACAGTGAACAACGGAAGACCGCTCCAGCACTTCTGATCAGCTGCCTGGTCATGGATTTTCTTTGCTAGACTGGTGGAGTAAGCTTCCATTTGCAACTTGATCAGAGTATCCGTGAGTTAATTTAGATATCTATGAGGATTCACCCCACCAGTGTCCTCTACACATGAATATAGCAAGGCAGGCAGAGCTGGATGTCGACCATACAGCAGTTGAAATGGGCTCTTACCAGTGGCCAAATGATAGCTGATATTATATGCGAATACAGCTGTGGGTAGGAAGGCGCTCCATTCCAAGGGGTCAATCATTTACCAATTTATGGAGAATGTTCACCAAAGTTCTGTTAACCCGCTCCACCATTCCATTAGATTCCAGATGATATGGGGGTGGTCAAAACCCCATGGATCGCCATCAGCTTGTTCAATTTTGGCAGAATGTGCGAGGTGAAATTGGTTCCATTATCCATTAAAATGAATTGTGGGCAGCTGTGTCACTGTATAACACACTCCATGATGAATTTGGCAGTAGTAACCGCGCCCAAATTGTTGATGGCCCTGGCCTCCACCCATCAAGTCAGATGATTTATGGCGACAATAATATTTATTTGGACTGATTAGTACTAGTTGGCAGAGGTCCTACTACATCAATTAAAAGGTATGCCAAGTGAACTGGGGTTTGACCAGCTGATATGTGGTTCTCTTATGGAATGGTTTTTCCACTTGACACTGATGACAACAACTAATTGTATCCAATACATCATAATGCATGCTCTCCCAGTAGTATTAGGATCGCAACATCTCTAGTGTTTTCCGCAACCCTCCGTGGCCTACAGCCCGATGAGCATCCATAATTATTGCAGGTCAGGATGAAGGCTTAGGGAAACTCAACGTCTGGTCGCCAATCTGCTTATATAGTTCTCCTTCATGTAGAAAGGTATCCGCCCTAAGTCCATCTAGTGCCTTGAACAAATGCAACGGCTCATCATGGTATTTATTTACCACCATCTTCTCATATATTATGTCAGCTAGATCCGCTGTATTTGCGACTGTTGGCAGCCTAGAGAGACAATCTGCATTTTGGTGTTACGCTCACGGTCAATGCAAAATCTCGAAATCATATGCTTGCAGCTTCAACGCCCAATATATGAGCCATCCCTCCGGTTCATGAAGATTCTGTAGCCAGCGCAAGGAAGCGTGATCTGTCACTACTTGAAATCTCACACCATGCAGATATACTAGAAACTGTTTATAATAATAAATTGCCGCAAAACATTCTCACTCAGTAATGGTGTAGTTCCATTTGTGACAGTTCAAACTTCGACTACAGAAGGCAACAGGATGCTCCACGCCATCATCGTTCTTCTGAGATAATACTGCCCCTATAGTGGAGAGTGAGGCATCTGTTTGCACTATAAATGGCTTATCAAAGTTGGGGTATTGCAAAATGAATGCGCTTGCTAACGCGGTACGCAATACAATGAAAGCGTTCTGGCATCATTCCATCCAATCAAAAGAAGCGTTTTTCTTTAGTAACTCAAAAAGTGGGGCCCTGATGCAGCTGAATTTGGGAATGAACTGTCAGTAATACCTAACCATTCCCAGAAACACTCTAATGTCCTGCTTATTCATTGGGCGAGTCGTCTTGCTTATCACTTCCACTTTAGCTGGCTGTGGTATAAGCCCATGTGAATCCATGACAAACCTGGGGTATTATAATTGCTCCTTAAAGAAATGGCACTTTCAAGGCTTAATTTTGATATTACCGGTGGCGAGGCGCTGAAACACTTGCTCCAAGTGGTCTAGGTGCTCTGTAAATGTCCACAAAAACACATTGATGTCGTCAAGGTGAACTAAGATGCAGGACAGCTTTAAATCACCTAAAATCGTATCCATGGCATGCTGGAATGTAGCTGGAGCGTTACACAACCCTTGCGGCATGTGCATCAGGTGGAACAATCCTCTTGAGGTGATGATTGCACATTTCTCCTGTTTCATTAATGGCAATTTGATCCGCCAATACCCCAAGATCAGATCCATGATGGAAAAATAGTTCGCCCTGCCCAATTGGTCTAATGCATCATCAATCCGCGGAAGAGGGTAAGAATCCTTCTTTGTTATGTTATTGAGTTTATGATAATCAATAACCACTCAGTTCATGTTATCCTTCTTTTTGACGATGAGTACAGGCGACGCCCATGGACTGTTCAATGGCTCTAGCATTCCTTGCTCAATAAGTTTATCTACTTTAATGGAGACAAACTCTTCCGCTGCTTTTGAACATCTAATAGGTAGTGAAAAATGGGAGGTTGATCCCCTGTATCTATCTGATGTACCACCCCTTGAGTGCACACCATGTCATGATCATCATTAGCAAAAATATCCCGATACTTTTCAAATAATGCCAGAGCTTTATCTTGTTGTTCCGTTAATAATCCCGTGAGCACTTCCTGTGGTACTACAGTCAGTACACCAAATGAGGAGCGAGCCGGTAGTCCAAGATCTTCCCATGAGCCAAAGTCATGGACATGATGAACTTCCCCAATAGGGACAAAGTGTAGGTAAGCCACCACTTGGTGCCCCCTGATTGTTATTGTCTCCTTCTGTAGGTTCGCGAGCAGCACCTTCACCTCCCCATTCCCAGGAAACAATAACCCTGGATCCACATGTGGTTCAAGCCGTGAGTGCTGATGAGGCGCCAGGATTTCTCCATAAAGCCCCTTAGAAACTTCAATTTTGAGACCAGTCCCTATTATGCCCTGGTGTCCAGATGGTAAGCTTAAAGGGCGCATTGCTCGAAGTGGGATTCCCTTATACTCATATATCTGGTTGGTAAGGATCTTGGTCCACTGACTCAGTTGCTGGTAGCGAACAGGGATTACTCCGTCACTGTATGCTAAATTGATCTGACTGGAGTGGACTGGATCCATTAGGATTCCACCAGAGGAAAAATATACTGGAATTTGTTGACCAAATATGGTAAGGGTTTCTTCCGCCATATCTATCACAACGCCAAATCTCCTCATAAAATCTGCGCCAATTAACATATTGTAGTGGTTATTTGGCAAAACCACCGCTGGAGCAGACACCTGAACTACCCAAATCATAGAGGCAACGTGCTATATGCTCCTTCCGACACAGTGCTGTGCGTTCCCGCGGTCCCATATACTACATGATGGTCCACATCCAGTTTCAACATAAGTTTAGCCACCAACCGAGTGGAGACAATGTTCACAGGTGCTCCCATGTCTATGATAGTGCGGATTTTCGTGTATTGAACGAATATGTCACAATAAGTACATTCTGAGTAAGAAGAATCATTGGTGTGTAATGCTTGTACGTTCAAGGGCTTTGTGCTATTCAAAAAGAAGAGATGCCCTTGCTGACTTGAGAATACTCCCTAGCGATTTTCTCCAATGGAATGGCTATGGTAACCCCTATTAAAGGAGTGATGTTCAGAAAAGGATCCAGTTTGCTAATGCCTGTCATTCAGGATCTGCCACGCATATGGCTTCTGCACGTCCTGGCAAAGCTCAGCCTTATGGGGTGAGCCTTTACTCATGGAAGTGGAAGCAGGGGTATCCAATGAAAGCTGCTGGTATAACACATCATCCGCTTGAGGGTTAATTTCTACCCAAAATGATGTTTTAGGATTGTTGGGGACAAGTGATATGGACTTAGCAGAGCTAGAGCGTCCTGTCTCTACTCCGCTTGAGCTTTTCCCTGCTCGATTATCCTAGTTGGCATTGCATACACATGTGGTTGACTAGGGCAATTGGCTGCATAATGCCCTCTTTGTCCACACTGGAAGCAAGTGTTCATGAAAGGTGCGCATCTATAGTTTGGGGTGTAAGACCCAGTCCAATAATTGCTGGTAAGGTTCCATGGTTGTGGACGAACTTGGAAAGCGTACCTGGGCCAGAAAGGGTATATTGACTCATATGAAGGACAAATACGTTCTAGCGGCTGATAAACCAGTCACTGTGGCCTATACTCCACAAGGGTTGGAGCGGGGCAACAGCAATTTTTCTGGCTACATTGGGGGCGCTGTTCATGGCAGAGAGCTGCCATAAGGCATTCACAATCCGAATAAGTCTGGTATCCCCATCCAACACATGGGACATAGCATTATATAGTTCCCAATATGGTTTGACAGCCACTGTCATTGCTATACTTACATATTCAGTGGTTAAGATATTGGCCCCAAGCAGAACGTGTGCTTCTGCCAAAAACTGCTCAACAATTTATGACAGAGTTTCGTTTTGGTCAAACTGTATAGTCATAAAGTCAGCTTTTCATTAACACATCTTGGTAGCACCCCTAAACAGCTGGATGATAATCTCTTTTACTTGTGCATAAGATACTGAGCTGTTGGGAAGATAGCAGGTCACCTGATCAGCGCTTTCCACATCCAAAGCAAACAGCAACAATTTTGCTCTTTGTCGATCTGTAGCTCGTTCCACAGCAAATTCAAACCACTTAAAGTAACCGTGTAGGTTCCCGTCACAACTGAAAGGAGGTAATTTCTCAAAATGAACAAATTCGCTTTGCTCTGAAAACTGTTTGTTGATCAACTGTTGCATCATTTCATATTGTTGTTGCAATTTCTGGCAGACTCCCCTTTCTTCTTTCAGTTGCCGTTCCACAGCTTGTATTTGTAAAAGAACTTCTTCAACTATATACTGTGAGCAGGTTTGCTGTCAGAATGGAGGAGGACTCCTCATTGTAGAGTAATTGGCTTTCTGTTTGTTTTTCAGCTATAGTTGCTTAGTGAACCCCCTGTAGTGAGCACCACTGTTAATTCTCAGCGTTTGAGCTCAATTCCGCCAAGTTGGTTTCGCACAGGGTATGTGCCACTGAGCAACCAAATCAGATGATATGAGGATTGCCAACTTTAAAATAAAACTTAATAAAATATGTATAGAGCTATCGCCCCTTATTTTGACCTTTATTATAATATTAATTGCAGACTTATCTGCGCGCTCTCCCTTCTTCTAAAACTTCTCCCTTGACTTCCATCAGACTCTTTATACCTTGGTTCCTCAGCTGGATGCATCCTCAGCTTAGTACTCTTCTATTCTGCTTCCCTTTTTGACTTACTCTCATTTGTATCAAATCTTGGCGTAAATCCTCTCAATTCACCAAATGCCTCATTTTAAAGCACTTAAATTACCAGTACTAGTTCGATTCCAGCGTATTCCATACATTCTGCCATATTGACTTAGAGCTTATCGTCCAGTCATATTGGAATCGCGACATCTACTATTATAAACTGCCTTGTACACCCTTTCCCTGGTCCCTTTTGCTCCAACACCCTCTGTGGTGCCTTTTTTCCAATTTTGCTAATTAATAGTTCCCTGGAGGTGTGGCTTTACATCCCGCCCCACCTCGCTAAGAATGATAGAGTTACAGACACTCTCTTGAAAGTTTCTCTGGTGATACCAAACTTGTTTAGGGTTATAGTCTTGACAAAATATTATGCCCTGTCTACACTTAAAATGCACTATAACCCCAAATAATGTAAAAATTAGTTAGGTTGGCTGATCAGCTATAAAACCACTTTTTATATAAATAAAAATCTCTTTTTACATACACTTATGTTCAAGTTGATTCGCTCCTGTAGATTCTGAGTAAATTGAAGGACTCCAAGGAACAAATGTTGGGTGAAGCACTTAGAGAGTGCTCGATGCCGCCACTTCCCACCTGGAGCTAATAGGAATTCTGCATGAAATTACTGGACTAGCTGATAATGAGGGACCAAGGAAAATTAACTCCAAAGGATTGGAATCTTTTAGGACTGTGTTGGTCTGACCAGCTTAGAGAACCAGATAATGTTGGTGCTCTCAGGTCAAGATGACCAGATTGTTTAGAATGCCAGCTCTGGGCGTTAATGATGTAGTTAATTAGCTTAGGGTGAAGTTGTCAACTATGCTAGTTAGGGGAGTTGCAGCTGCAAATTATTTAGCAGAAAGTTGACAATGATAACAGAGTGGCAAGGGGTCAGCAGTATTCATACTGTTGATTCTGGCACACTAGCCGAATTCTTGAACCGTTTAGAAAATATTCAATGAAACCCATGAGCATTATAGCTTACAAGTAAAACTTATAGCCAAATTAAAAGCCATGAATGGCCTAATAAACCGTATTATATTAGAGGCGGTTTTGTGGCACTTGCAACTGGTAAACATTGACTTAGAATCAAAATATGTACCAATATGTGACTGCCTATTCACTGCTATTGTCCATCTTCTATTTTATTGCACATGTAATAGCTTTTTCACCATCTTTATTTCATCAATATATGCTCTCCTTCAGGGGTGGCTTTAATCAGGCCGCCAAGCCCTTGTGCATCATGAAGCTTTGTATGGACCAAGGCATAGTGGTGTATGGGTTGACCAACTATGTCAAAAAAGATTCCCATATATTAGGCACCTAAATTTCTCAGGTTACTGATCTAGTTTTGCCAACACAACACTTGGATAGTGATTGAAGATAAAAACTTTGCAAGTGCTTTTTGCCTATAGAATTCACAAGCATAAATTTGATGCTCTAATATCTGGCGTCCCACCCCTCTGCTGCAGATCCACATGGTGTATCCACACACTTCAAGTGGATAATTCCAACCATGATAAGAGAAAAATGAAATATTAGGTTTGGGCACCACTAGTGCTAAAAAAGATTAATATATGAGGCTAAACCACCCAGAGTAGTCAACCATCTATGCTTTATCAGACAAGAAGTTCATGGAAAATGTTGTTCTTAAAAACATGAAGCTACTCCGTCCATATACCATTGCTCATGTAGACTACCTTGATATGCTGGACATACCTAACAATTTGAAAATACAGAAGATGATTTGGAGGTACACCCATCCACCTTTATTAGAATCTAGGATACGCGCTCATGTGTAGATCTGCTTGAAGAGGGTATACTGCAAAGCCGAGCATTCCAACGCCACTCAATCTTCATGTGCTTTATGAAGCCAACTTGGGACTCTTTTACACCGCCTTGAAAAACTGTCTGACCTCCAAGGCTATCTGGAGAGAGGTTTTGCACCTTTTTAACATGATAACTTGCAGGATATTAACCTGTCAAGGAACATTTTTGCTCTCAATATGAAATCACGTATTTCATCCTCCCTCTTGGCACAGATCGTGGCAATAGCGTTATGGACATTCCACACCATTGCCCTGGACTCTTTCTCAGTCACAACTCCCACCCTTCAAGAAGCAGTTAATTACTTACAAGCTTGATTACTAGATAAATTACAAGCATAGGTGCTTGGCCACATACATCACACCACCAAGGCTAAATAACTCCTATCTACTCATTTAGTTCCTGAATATGACCCTTTACTCCACTTATGCTCAATCATGACATAGCGCCTTACATGAACAATACCCCCTCTTCTATAATCCTGGTGGTACCGGCTGGAAAAAAGAGGAGGCTCTGCCTCCTCTGGGGTGTTTCCTTTCTTTTTTTTAGTACTAGATGGTCCTGGGGTGTTTCCTTTCTCAATTTTATGTTTTCAAGCTATATTTCTTCCATATATCAGAAGTTTCAGTCTGCTGATCAGCTTCCCAAATAAATAGCATGAGGTTTGTGAATTTCACTATAAATTATCATCTAGTTAGATCCAACTATTCCTCACTGTGGTCATAGGGAAGGCAGTGGCAGCAACGGTGAATAATTTTTAATCTGTTCTTGACCTACTCACCATGCCACGAATTCTTATCTTTTTAATAATTTTTAAAAAAATGGTGACATCTGATTGGTAAAAATTCAGAGTATGATATAGACTTGCGCTTATTGGTTGATCACATAAAAAATGAAATGTACATTTTAGCCTCACACAACCAAATAAAACCAAGCCCTAAAAACTTGTATGATGACGATGGCTAGGGGGTGGATGACCAATTAGGTTTCTTCAATATTATCACCAGATGTGTTTGTACAAAATCAATGACAATTTATGGCCATTTGTGAAATATGGCCATCTCAATAATGTATAAGTCCCTGACCCATACCTTCTTCCCCTCGAGGCAGCCATCTCCCAAGCCCTTCCAAGACTCAGGGTCTAATCAAAACTTAGCCTGGTATATGATTTCCCAAGTATGGGTAAAAGAAGTCCAGGAATGGTAACTAACATTTGTACATAACATGTATCTACCAGTTTAAGGCGATGCTCTTCAAACTCAATAGCGCCCCTCACAATGTTTCAACAATTAATAGCCATACAGTGAGTGACCTACAATTTTCCAGCGCAGTGCATAAATTTTTTTATATTGATACTCTCACCAAATGCAGAAAAGAATTTAAAGGACCTGGCTATAATATCTGTGGTTTTAAAAAACTAGATTATTCAAAAAATCCATTTAAGTGCAAATTTTACAAAACTGAAGTTCAGTTCCTCTAGAATTTGTGCTAAATTATAGCTATGCTATCGCCTCCTCCAAACTATGAGCTAGTTGTCATAGCTACTACAACCAATACGAATAACAGTGCTGTTTTTTAGGGCAAAACCCTTCTTAAAAAGTTCTTAAAATTAATCTTAGAAACTTTTATAGCATTTGCTTCCATAAACAAGCAAAAATGCACCAACCATTTGTTCACCTTAGTATCATAAAGCTTTGACACCACTAAAGAGATCTTCACTATTAACCATGTTCTGTGCCATGCTGATAAGACAAGGTTTAATTGTAGCTTGATACGCCTCAGACACCGCATATGCGTTGTCCTTTTACAGGATCATGATGGTTGAGAGCACCAGTTGCGTATTTTTTAGGATGTTCAGTATACCAAAGCGCACATGGGCAATATTTTGCAAGAATTTTTCAGCAGTCACATGATCACAGATCACTCGTCCTATCTCCTACAGGGCGCAAAAACATAGTTTTACAGCGTTTATTGTTTATAAATCGTTATATGATATTTTCTATTTTATTTGATATAATCCAACCAGGAAATGGACATTACTGAAGCTCAAAGAGCATATAAAATAAATTCTCATTGAACAAAATGAACGAACCTCCCAAAACAAGCGGATGACACACAAAATGTGAAAACAACCAACCAGGTGGGACAGCGGGAACTGCTTATCCCATCATGGTGGAAGGGATGGGGATCAGGAGGCTCATCCTCAGCAGGTTCTTCACCCCAAAGAAGCTCACAAGCTACAGCGTAGAGCAAGGGCTTCAGGGCATCTGTGGGATAAGGAGTAAAATCTTTGATGATTAGTTAGCAAAAACAGCGGTTGACCATAAGAGAGATAACATAATTGGTCAAAGATAGTTCAGATTTCATGCATGCATTGGGGAGCTTTACAAACGTGTCAGTATTGGTGCAGGTAATCTTGGCTTTGGGATTCTGCACTACCACTGCCATGTACTGGGTGGCGTCGTTGGCAGCTTTGTGAGTGTCATTCATCATATTCTTTTTGAGCATATTGATGGTGGAGGGGATAATGGGAGGAGGGATCCTCCTGCGAGCATCACCGCTGATTTGGTTACAGATTTGCAGAGAGGGCGACAATCTGGCTTAGCCGTTGCATCAACAGCCAGCTGATAGTCACCGCAGAACATTTTTGGCGTTTTGCTGGGGGCAAATAAATGAGGGTAGCTCAGCGTCATGGGCCAGCATACACAAACCGCTCAATTTGGAGATTGGAGTCTTCAATAATATTACCAGACTCATGAAATTCAGCCAATAGATCCCAAGGGCTTTTAAAGAATTATATTAGGGAATAAGCGTATCATTGAAGTTTGGTTGGTTCATTGGAGGAAGAATGGGAGTGAACTGGGGTCCAATCTTGTGCTTTATTGGAGGGAGCATATGTGGCACTGGGGGCGAGGAGGAGGCTGATTGGTGGCTGTGGGCGCAGCTGCAGCAACAGCCTTTGGGGGAGGGGAAGGTAAGATTGTACCCCATACTAGAACTGGCACAGGTTGGGTAGTGGATTGGAAGCCAGCGGAAAAAAAATCAGAGCTTTCAGAAGCAGCTAAGGAAGGACACTTACATTTTGAGTGGTCCAAATCAAAACAGGATGGACAGATCATCTGCCCACCCTCAACGCAGGCCCAGAATGTATGTTCATGTGCAGAAGGTATGACAGCGCAAGGGAGAATTGACAGGGCAATTTACTAAATTCAGGGCTGATTTTGGCAAGCACCCAAGGCCCAGCGAGGCGAGGGGCCCTATTTAGGACCACAAATTGTAATATGGGGTTGGAGAAATAGGCTGAAAAACCATCCATCAGCTCCTGGTGGAGCACCACAGGGGGGAGATGGGTGGGCAAACCAGCAAACTGAACCACCAAAGTGGTATCCACTGGGAGCCATGTCCAAATTGTGGGGAGAGGGGTACCCTGGAAAAACCAGGGGCACAGTTGCCACAGTGGTGGCATCAGCTTCACAGCTGAAGCCAAGATCAAAATACACATTATAGGGGCTTGAATCAATAAACTGGCGGAAAATATCATTGCCTGAGCCATTTTGGTAATGGCTTGTTCGTGGTAAGGTGAAAATTTCCCATAATCAACCCTAAGGCCAAAACGCATGTTGCTCCAGGGGAGCACCAGGGGGCAATGAGGCACCATGTGGGTACAAGCGAGGTGGGCATCAAGATCCTTGGGAGGAAAGAATTGTCCCAGTGGTTTGGTATGACTGGACAAGCCAGTCTGAGCACATTTTCTGCTGGATGGAAATTAATGGGAGGAGTTTCGCTAACTCCCCACACTAGAGCAGCCGTTGAGTAATCTGAGGACATTAGAGCAAAACTAAGGCAGGCGATCAAAGTTTACTTTCTTGTAAAATCTCTCAGAAAGTTATGCTGAGCAGAAAGAGATGAGAAACCCTTCATTATATGCTATTGCGATCCACAAAAGTTAGCTAATTATATATAAGAACTCAATATAAACCTTTGAGCTTTTTCTTAATCATGAATTATTAGTGGAGCCTTACACACATCGCCCAAAATTCTCTTTGCGTCTTTCTCATAGGACCTGAAACTGAGGACTTGGAAATTGTCACTATGATTTTTGCTTCCTAAAGCTGGACTTGCTGCACACTACTTTTTCCGCATTTAACCTATTGCACTAATATCCATTATTACTTTTGAGTACAAATTATCTTATACTCCTGTGGCTGGCACGCAGCATTCGAATCAGATAACTTCCTCTGATGCTGAAATATGATTGCTATTAGTATAAAGACACTCCTCATGAGGTTTTAGCCACCTAAACGTCTTAACTTGAGGGCAAGACTTGATAATAAAATGATTCTAGTAAATCCCCATCTGGATGATATTAAAAAAGAATGCCTAAATTTAATTCCTTAACTGGTTATGATTCTCCTCAGCCTAGTGTTTCTATTATAAAATGGAACATCATTATATTCCAAAAATGGAGCAAATAGGCGTGAAGAGTTTCATCAACCTAATCAAAAGGGCATATGACTGGATTGGTGTTGGGCTACCAGGGTAAAATCACTGCAGCACATTTATCTGAAGGCAGGGCTTTGAAGCATGCAGCCTTGGATGAGATGTTATTCATTAGAATAAGGTAAGATAAAGTAAATAATACATTCTGCTTTAAAAAGTACTTTATTTAGAGTAATCAAGTACTTTTTATAATGCTTGGTTATGAAAGTAAATGAAGAGGGAATCTAAGAGCAGTGTCATGGGACCTGTAAGAAAGTCCTGAAACTGGGATAGGTGGGAAAAGCTTAAGGTGTGGATTAAGATGAGATAATAACTTGGAGATTTAAATATTTCCCAAATTTGGAATAATTCTGGTAAATCCCCGAATTTGGTACCAGTTGAGAACATAGAGTCAAACCAATTTTCAAACTTATTGAGCCATTTGGTAGTTGTGCCCCTCGTATGAATGTATTGACCTTCCCCCTGGACAAGGCTTTCACCTAATTTAGGGAGAATCCTGACAATTGAGTTCACTATGGACATCCCAGAATGTGTTGATCTCTTCTATACTGCTCACACTCTAAGTCAAAACAAACAGGCTTGAATGTCACTATTAACTCCTACATCAAGCAGAGGGTCCTTAGACTTCCCTTTTTTGTATAACTTAATGTGGGTTAGTAATTATACAAGGGCTTTGATGCAGATATTTCTCATGTATTTTTTTCAAAAAACCTCTATTCATCCAATTATCTAACAGCCACTTAGGCTGAGGATATGACGCAGCTTTTTGTCATAAGGTTCTTAAAATGTTTGGCATCATACAAGGGATTGTTAATGTTCAAGGATCAAAACTATCTAGATATTCTGAAAATCCATATGTGGTCCTGAAGAATAAATCCTGTAGTCTCAATGATACTAAACATTCATAAATAAGAACTTTGAGTAAAAACCAGTCTCTAGAACCAATATGTCAGTGTTCCAGTCTGATATGAAGAATCAATATCCTCTGATGGTGGGATTCAAACTCTATCTAGAGAGTAAATCACCTCTGAAGTTGTATATAAACTAAATAAAAAAGAACTGATCACCTCTGCTGTTAAGCTAAATATAATTAGAAGGATCATTACCTATACCTCAAGATGTTAAAGGAGTCTCACTAAAACTTAGGAGAACAAATGGGTAAAGATCTTGTCTCAGAAGTTCCTGGCGATCCTACAAAGAACTGGTACCTGAGTCCCTATAAATATTACTCCCCTTTATTAGAGTAATCATTACTGTTTATATTTATACGTTTAGTTGTTGCTAGTATTATCTAACATCAAGAAGATTTAGATATTAAGTATGATTATACCCTTAATCATATATTTGTTAATAATTTCTTACACTAGGGTTTTTGAGTACTTTTAACTTTACCTGGATGGTTTATTTCTTTCCCCTGACCTGAAAAATTCTGGTGCTCTCTTCCAGCTATCCCAGATTCCCCAGTGAGCCTTAGCAACTGCCATGAACAATAGTGATTCCAGATCAGAATCTTCTTTGTAACATGAAACACCTCGCCTCAGTGAGTGGGAGATTAATGCAAATGTAGAAGAACTTTTTTGCATCGTGTGATATTCAACTAGGGCTGATACTCTAGTGGTATATTATGGACCCTCTACCACTGCCTCCCCAAATTTGATCCTGGTAGATGAACTTTGGGAAGGGGAAACTTTATTATTGTGTTGTTTTTGCGCACCAATGCCCCAAACCGAGATAGCAATAAGCAAAGGCGGTCCATGGAGTTCCTGTCTATCATACACCATGCATGGAGGTTTTCCGGGTTTTATCCTCCTTTCCCATTTTCTTCACTTCCCTTCATCATTGCGGTATCATCCTCAGGTCAGCCCACCTTGAATAAAATTGTGATCTTCAACTACCAGCTTCTATGGAAGTGAGCCTTTCATTCTATAAAATGATCATTATCAGCTATAGATCTTGGACTTCTCACAT
This sequence comes from Massospora cicadina, assembly GCA_022478985.1. Classification (NCBI taxonomy): domain Eukaryota; kingdom Fungi; phylum Entomophthoromycota; class Entomophthoromycetes; order Entomophthorales; family Entomophthoraceae; genus Massospora; species Massospora cicadina. The sequence continues at coordinate 87,676 of JAKSZP010013197.1, forward strand.
TCCAACCAAATTATTAATATCAAATCCTTTCCCTGGTCAGATGAGATAATCAAAGACAAGCTTTAGCCATGCAAACTCAGATGTTAAATCTATGCTCTCCTTCTATTCTCAACGTTGATCATGTTGGAGTAGGCCATACTTAGTGCTTCTTGCGTCAACTTGTCCACTCAACTCTATACTATTTGTTGCAGATGGCAATATTTCATCGTCAAGATCTACTCCAGCATCAAAAAATGGTTTGGAGACTTTGCATACTCAATTCATTGAACTCTATAACTCTGCCTCCTCTTTTAAGTAAAGAGAATTAGAATGCAAACATTAAAGAATAACTTCTGAACAGCATGAAGTCTTAAATAACTCGCCACAATGAAGAGGTGATCAGATATGTCCATTTTTAAGCTCACTACCCAATTAATGATCAGAAAAAATACTCTAAAACCAAATTGGATATAACATAGCAGAAATACAAACTCATATTTACACCTTAAGATAATTTAGAGGTAATAAACAATTATATTAAATTATTAATTCATTAGAGATAGAAACCATTGGATTTTACTCGATATATTCCCTTCCGTGGACTTCTGGTGATCCTGGGCCTCCCAGAAGCCCTGGACTACATCATCCTCGTAGATCTCCTAGGTCCTGGCTCAATGAAAGCCCTGGTATTCTGTGAATACCTGGCCCCTTGGACCTCCAGGGCCCAGTAACTGTTCATGTATTCCAGAAGACAGACTCAATTCCTTGTTGCATCAGTGCAACAGCTCAAGCTCAATTATAAAGCGTTGTAATGAGAGTGAACTTACCTAACTTGGGGTGACTTTAAATGCAGAAGTCTCTTTATAGTACATCATAGCAAATTAGAGCCTTGGTAACATTACATGTCTCTACAAAAGGGGTATAGTAGTAAATCCTTGATATTGAGCTAAAAAGCTAGAGCATAAGGTAGCAACTTCTTTATAAAGAATAGGGTTAGACAGTTGCCCAGATCTTCACTTCCAGAAGTTTTCTTTATACAATCTACAAGCATATTACCTTGTTATTGAAACTGTTATTGAATTGCGCTATCAAGTAGACGCCATTAAACCGCTCAATTATCCCTTTGACTCAAAATCCTCTTAGGATGAATATGTAATTCCCACGTCCAACCATTTAGATAACAGCTAACTCCTCTAGACAATGTAAATATTATCTTTATTAAATAATCTAGGATAAAGAAGTTTCTTATCTTCCCTGAAAACTGTATTGTGTAGGATCCTTTAATTACTGAAAGCTTAAAATTTTATCCACCTTCCTTAACCAAGCTGCCCAAGGGTTTATGGCCCCAAACTCGATGAATTTCCACATCTGACTCAAATCTAAAATCGCACTAATCAAAGTATCTGGGAGTGATCTGATTTTACAAACCAAAAGCAGGCTTTTATGTTGTATCATCATAAATGAAGAGAATCTAACAACGAGTTTGACTAAAGGTTTTTTTTGTTGCTAAATTCTTTAGTTTCTGGAAAATTGAACTCACCTTAGACAGTGATATCATAGCTGCTTTATCTGTGTTCTAAATCATTATCAATATTCAGCTTTACCTTAAGGCGGTTAAGCACATCTTACCTCGCTGCTGCACAAAAAGGAAGCCCTTATAAAAGTCCCTCCTGATCTCTTAAAAATTAATGGACTTCTATGCTCTGAACCTAAAGCTTGACCCCAAGTTTTAGCTGTGACGCCTCTTGAATCTCCTGCCTAGAGAAAAAGATTGTATATTAAAATTATACCATTCAAACGGTATATAGATATTTCCATTGCCCTTAGAATGATGCAGCAAAAGACTGGTCAGCTTAGAGCAAAAGGCTTCCTTTAATGATGAATCCAGTATTACTCAAGATACCTGTTCAATGCCTAGTACTTTCTCCCGTTTCATAATAGCTTCCCCATTAAGTCAATGTGCCTGCTTTCTATATGAGCAATAAAGACTCAAATCTCTTAATATTACGTTGGGCAATTATTTAAACTAATAAGTACAGTCAAATCCGTTAGAAAAAGCCAAGCTTTAGCTAGATAAGCTTTCAAACAAGTTGATAGAACCTGAGTTTGTCTTAAACAAAAACCTCAGCTAGCTTCTCTACAAGTATTTAATAATTTTAACAGTTAATTCCCAGTTTAAATCTTAATTTATTGAGTAGAAGTGGTAGTTCACAAATTTAAAGTTTTGTCCATAATAGAAACCGACTTACCTGTTAATGTACTTCTTTTTACCTATTAAAAATCAAAATGTCTCCTAATTTAATCCACAAGGATGAATATGGAACAGCGGTGGTTCAGCCTACTGAATCTTTTAAGTATCACTCAGCATTGCCTCTTAAGTTTTGGAAGCTTTTATCACTGCTTCTGCTATAGCACTATGAAAACAGCGATTATGATTTACTCATATGAGTCTAAATAATGAGAGAATTTAATTGTATAATTAATATATAAGGAACAAAATCTCCCCCTTCTAGGATACTACGTATCACTACTACTTGATCTCCTATTGTAAACAATGGGCTCCCAAGAATTGCTCATGTATCATTGATTATCCTACCTCCATTTCTTATAGAATACCAAATACTAGGGCCCAAAACTAAACTGTCAGTTAACACTGTTGATTACTAAGATGAGAATCTGCTCTATGCTCTAATACTTTAATATACATCATTTCTCTCATGTTGTAAAGGACTCTCAAGGCCAATACATTTAACTATACTCAAGGTCCAGAAAGATATGGAGAACCCAATCCTTCTACTAAGAAAGTTTTGACCAGACCCAGTATCTAAATTCCTGCATATGAAAACTTTATCTCCATTTTTTTTAGTACTAGATGGTCCCAACCCAAGGGGGTTTATCTCCATTTTGTTATGTAACTTAACCAATTAAACTCTTCAAATCTCATGACATTCTTCCATCGCCCATGTTAAACCATGTCCTATTGGACAAGTTATAAAAGTAAACTATTTCTAAACTCTAAAGGATTTAGGATTTAACCGCCTACCACGATTTCCTTAGTCAAAATTGAAATTGTGGTCATCTTTACTCAAGATTAAAGATAAAAAATTAAAGCCCTTTTATAATAATACATAAATATATTTTCTAAGCGCTCTAGCGATTATATGAAAAATTATGGAGTCATTCGTCAAGTGGGAATCAAAAATTATCCTCCTTCCAAAATTCAGGATTATCAGAAGCCCAAAGCACATGAGGCCCAAGTGGCTATTGAACTAGCGATTTTCAAAGGATGGACTACTAATACCATCTAAAGGGCCTAGGGCTTTCCCTCTGTTATTAATCCACAAAGGTGATGAATATTTTTGGGCCATAGTCGACTAATGCTGCCTAAATTACATCACTCAGAGGATAGTTATTATCTTCTTAGTATAGTGTACTCACTACATTTAATGTCAGAATTGAAGAATCTTTATATGATGGATCTCACTATTAGCTAGTGGCTAAGATAACTTATTTCTGTTGATTACAAAAATGTGCTCTTATCTCTAGTGATTAGCTGAGCAAGCCTACATAGATGCTGCAGGAGCTATGTAATGCCCCTGATACCTTTTAGAGATCAATTTATAAAATATTAGGGGACTAAAAATGATCCTGTTCTAGTCCACCTTAGCAAAATAAACTTCATTTTTCAAACTTTCACTGTTCATTTAGTTCACCTTAGGGATGTGTTAACTTTTGAAATTATGGGTTAAGTCCGCCAATCTTTTTTCAATGGATACTTACCACAAGCAACGGACAGATGATATTGAGATCGCCAATCCCTAATAAAAACTGATATAAAAAATGAAGATATTTCCCCAATCAACAACTTTATTATATATTATTGCATAATCTCTCTGCGGACTACTAAAAAACCTCTCTTCTCATTATCCCAAACAACTCTTATCCTTGGTATTCTCTGTTGATTTCACCCTTCTGCTTAGTATTCTCCTATTTGTTACATTTTAGAAGTTTTTGTTCTTCTTGAGGTTTTTGGTGGAATTCCCTTGATTTGCCAAACTGTTGGTACTACAATTAATTCGCTTCAAATCAATATAATCTTCTGCTCAATATCGAGGCTCACCTCAACTATATACTATGATCCGCCAGATATAAGGCTTATCATCCAGTCATATTCATTTCTCAACACTACCCTCTTGATTGGATGATAAACTACTTTTGCTTGTATGCTTGGAGGATCCTTTCATGGACTTGGTTGATAATCTAACCACCTGCGGGTTCTCTAAATGGTGTAGGCATTGATTGTCTTCCCAGTTATTTCAAATGGCCTGGTCAAAATGCTAGAGATTTTGTTCTTCCATCGAAATCCATGTTGATCATGGAATAACAAATGGTCTCCTACAAAAAACTGTTGGAATCCGAAGCATCTACTTTAGTCAGCCACTTGATTGTGGATTTTCTTAGCTAAGCTGGTAGAATACACTTCCGTTTGTAATTTGATCAGCATCTCCATTACATTGGTCAAATACGCTGCAGTTCTACTCCACCAGTATCCTCCACACAGGAGTAAAGCAGATTGGGTAAGGCCAGATGTCTTCCTTAGAGCAATTGAAATTGATTCTTGCCAGTTGATGAGCGTTAGCTGATATATGCAAAGACAGCTGTGGGTAAGAGGGTACTCCATTCAGAGGGTCAACTTTTACAAGCTTGTGGAGAATGTTTACCAATGTTCAGTTGACCCATTACACCATTCCATTGGAAACCAAACTATAGGGTGTAGTCAAGACCCCACAGATTGCCATCAGTTTGTTCAACTTGGGCAAAATATGTGACATGAAATTGGTTCCATTGTCCATGAGGATGAACTGCGGACAGCCATGTCGCTGTATGACACACTCCATGATAAACTTGAAGTGGTGACAGCCCCAAATCATTAATCGCTATGGATTTAACCCTTCTCATCAGATGATCTGTTGCTACTATTATGCATTTAGAACAGTTCACGCCAGTTGGCAAAGGCCCACCACATTAAGAGTAATGGTATGCCATGCGAAATGGCGCTTAACCAGTTGGTATGTGGTTTTTATATGAAAAATTTTCTCCGCTTGGCACTGATGACAACAACTTACCATCTCCAGCATATCATAATGCATACTCTCCAATAGTAGCAGGGTCACAAGACTCCAAAGTTTTATGCAACTCTTAATGCCCTATTAAACTATGTGCATCCAAGATAATCGCTGGCCTGGCAGAAGAATTTGGGAAGCTAAGCGTCAATTCTCCAATCCTCTTATATAATTTCCCATTGCATAAAAAAGTATCCTGTCTAAGCCCATCTAAAACTTTGATCAATTGTGGTGGCTCATCATAATATTTTCCCACCACCAGTTTCTCATACATAATGTCATCCAAATCCGCTGTAATGGTGACCGTTGATAGCCATAAAAGATAATCTGAATTTTGATGTTTTGCCCCCGCCAGTGTAAAATCTCAAAATCATAAGCTTGTTGCTTCATTGCCCATTGTGAATGCCATCCTTCAGGTTCACGGAGATTTTGCAGCCAACGCAAGGATGCATGATCCATTACCACTTGGAATCTCACCCCATATAGTTGTACCCAGAACCGTTTATATGCATATAACAATACTAAGCTCTCTTACTCAGTCAAGGTGTAATTTATTTAGACAATTTAAACTTCAGCTGCAAAGGCGACAGGATGCTCTACGACGTCATCATCTCTCTGAGATAATACTGCCCTTATGCATAAAGTAATGCATCCGTCTGCACTATAAATTGTTTTTTAAAGTTGAAATATTGCGAAAATAGGCACGCTCACTAATGCGGATCACAAAACATCAAAAGCTTTTTTTGAAATCGTCAGTCCAGTCAAAGGTGGCGTTTTTATTCAATATCTCAAAGAGAGGTGCCCCATTACAACTGAAGTTAGGAATGAACCGCCGTTAGCACCTGAACATTCCCTAAAGCATTTGGATATCTTGCTTATTGCCTGCCCAAGTCATCTTACATATGGCCACCACCTTGGTCAGCTGATGTTTATGGCCCTTTGAGTCCACTACAAAACCGAGATATTTGAATTGCTCCTTATCAAATGACACTTCCTAGGCTTAATCTTAAGGTTAGCGTCAGCAAGGTGGCGGGACACTTGATCCAAGTGGTCCAAATGTTCTGTGAATTTTTGAGAGAATACATTGATATTGTCTAAGTAGAATAGGATGCAGGACAGCTTCAAGTCACCTAAAATCGTGTTTATTGCCTGCTGAAATATATTAGGGGCTTTACATAATCCTTAGGGGCATATGTGTGGGTTGGGACAACTACTTAGAGGTGATTATAGCGCATTTTTCACGTTCCACCACAGGCAACTCAATCTTCCAGTACCCTAAAATCAGCGCCATGGCAGAAAAATAATTAGCCCCTCCCAGTTGTTCTAAAGCGCCATAATCTGCGGGAGAGGGTAGTGATCTTTTTTTAGAAAGCTATTAAGCTTGCGTAGTCAATAACTAAAAGCCATTCAATCTTTTTTCTTAACATAAAGCACTAGCAATGCCCATGGGCTCAAGGATGGCTATAACATCCCATGTTCTATAAATTTTTCTACCTCATTGGAGATGACCTCTTCCACCAATTTTGAGCATCAAATAGGCCATGAACGAATGGGAGGGTGATCTCCTATGTCTACCCGATGCACCACACCTTATGCACACCACAAAAGGTGGTTATCAGAAGAAAAAATATCTCAGTATTTTTAGGTAGGGCCATCGCCCTATCTTTCTGTTCCTCAAACAGTCCGGTCAGAGCTTCCCACGGAACCACTGCCATGACACTTAATGGGGATTTTACTGATAGGTTGAGGTCTTCCACAAACTGAAGTTGTGAATATGGTTAACCTTGCTAATAGGTGCCAAGTGTAAATATGCCACCTCTTGGTGCCTTTGAACTGTCATCGCCTCCTTCTGTAGTTTTGCTATCAGCGCCTTCACTTCCCCCTTCCCTGGTAACAATAATCCAGGGGCCACATGAGGTTTGAGCTGGGATTTCTGGTAGGGCCTCATATTCTCCCCATATAAACCTTCTGGGATGTCAATTTTAAGCTCCATCCATAATATGACCTGATGGCCAGATGGTATGCTTACAGTGCTCGCAGCTTGTAGCGGAATACCTTTGTACTCGTAGATCTGGTTGAAAAGGGCTCTGGTCTAAAATTCATCTGACGATATTAAACGGGAATCAACCCATTGTTATACGCCAAGTTGATCTTATTAGAGCTAATTGGATCCTTTGGACTCCACTAAAGGTAAAGTAAATGAGGATCTGTTGCCCAAGATGCTAATGATTTCTTCCACCATATTACCATGGCCCCAAATTGCTGCATGAACACAACACCAATCAACATGTCATAGTTATTATTTGGCAGAACCACCGTTGGAGTGGAAGCCCTAAACGAGCTGAATCTCAGAGGTAACGCGTTGTAAGCTCCTTCTGACACAATGCTCTGTGCCCCACACGGTCCAATACACTACTCTGTCTTCCACATCAGGCTTCAGCAGAAGCTTACCCATGAGTTTGGTGGAGATTATAATAACTGGGGCACCAGTACTATAATAGCTCGGATTTTTGTGTTTGAACAAAAATATCACAGTAGGTACACTCTTAATAAGAAGAACCATTTCTGTTTATTGTGTGAACGTCCAAGGACGTTTTGTTACCAAGAAAAGTGAAAATACCAGCACTGACATGAGAATACTCCTGAGCAATCTTTTCTACTGGAATGGTTACATTAACCCCCACTAGTGAGGTGACATCCGTTGAGGGTCCAACTTCACTTGTGCCCTTTAGTTCAAGGATTTGCCAAGAATATGGCTTTTTCACATCTTGGCAGAATTCAGAGCCTGAAGGGCGATAGTCAAATGCTTGAATTGAGCCTGGATATTGTGCAGAAGTTGTTGATATAATAAGTCGTCAGGTTGGTTACCAGGACTAATGCAAGGAGATTCATGGGAACCGTCAGGGACATTTAAATTTAGTTAGCGGAGTTAGAGCATCCTGTCTCTACTCCACTCAAGCTTTTAATGGTTGATCAACACAAATGCACTGCATGAACGTGCTGGTTGCCTAAACTCAGCTACATAGTAACCTTTTTGGCCGCATGAGAAACAAGCATTCATAAATGGCTCCCTTCTATATTTTACGCCTGAAGGTCCAGGTTTTAAGTTAAACAAAGAGTTGAAATTAGGTCGGGGATGGGGCGTCTGAGTTTAAGGAGGGCGGAAAGGATCCGCCAAAATATTGGGTGGCCATGTATTCCCCATAAGATTATAACCAGGTATTGTGGTCAGTTTCCTAATTAGGATGCAGCAACAATTGCTTTAGCCTTCCGTTCCATGTTGGGAGCACTGAATGTAACATAGAGACAGCATAAAATGTTAACAATAAGTAAAAACTCTACATCTTTGTGAAGGATGTGGGTCATTGCATTATGCAGTTTAGATATGCCTTAAACACTGCAGTCAATGCTATGATCACATCCTCGTTGGTCAATATATTTGCTCCCACTAACACAAGAGCTTCAGCTGTAAATTGCTCCGTGAACTCCACCAAAGACTTGTTACTGTGAACCTGTATTGTCAGTTATTTGGCTTTGCGCTGCAGCATCTTCACCACACCTCCAAACAGATGAAACACCGTCTCCTTCACCACTTGTTACGTTACAGAACTACTCTGGGGGTAACAGTTGACCTGGCCGGTGCTCTTGACTTCCAGAGTGATTAGCAACAGTTTGGCTTTCCGCTGACCTGATGCTCCTTCCATGGCTAATTCTAACCGTTTAAAATATCTGTGCATGTTCTTATCACAACTGAAAGGCAGTAACTTCTTGAACTAAACAAAATCGCCTTGCTCCATGATTTAGGCGTTGGAGCAGACGGAATAGGTTCAGAATGGCCAAAGGGAACATTTTCTTATGGGCAAGAATAGGGTTATGCGATTAATGCAAATCTGCCAAAGTGGACCGAGAAGAAGTTGGAATGTGGGGAGTAACTGCTGAGACCCCAGGGGGTACTCGCTGGCTGATCCATAGTATTCTTCTTCAGACTCACCACTGACTTCATCTTTTCCTCCCTTTCCAAGTTGTTCAGCAAAATGGTCATTGATTATCCGCTCAGCTTTGACTAAATAACACTGACATTGGCCATCTCTTACCCCTGTTGAAGCACTTTGAACTCATTCTACAATTTGCGACAGAATTCCCACTCTGTGTCCAGTTTACACTCCATTGCATGAAGCCACAAGAGGACATCCTCCGATGTGCCCTGCATTCTTACGTTCTGCCATCCAGTGTCACATGCTTGTTTATTCGCCTTGTCTACTTGATTAACTAGAAAAACTCTTTCCTGCACCAGCTCCTCATTGGCCTGTCTAAAGTTATCCAAGAGCACTCACATATCAGCGTACTCCACCATACAATGAACAGAAGAGTAATGGCTCATCCCTGAGCTTCCTGACTGACACTCTTCAACTGATTAATCTGACCCAACATTTAGCTGTATTTTTAGTACGCCAAAAAAGAGCTGGTCATATGGTCAGTCATCCACTGGTTACTCCACTCAGCACTAAGTTGACTTAATTTGACTTCACAGAGTCAGCATGATCAGTCATCCGCTGCTCTGTAAGGATAACCTGGTCCCTAGTCTGAGCCACAGCTGCTTCAATCTTTTTGGCCCATTCCACAATATCCACCATAAAGCATTTGGTGTTACTACACAACGTTATGACATTCCAAATCATTCAGCTGAAAGCACATGCCAGTCTAACATAACTCCTAAGCTCTGTAACGATTGAGATTCGTCTCAATTGTACTTTTTGACTCAGATTAAGATTTTTCAAATTTGATTCTAAATTGTTTTTAAATTATTTTAAGGTTTTTGTCATTTTGGGTGCTGGGTTGTGCCTCACCCGAGTCATAGATTAGGCTTGTGCAAGCCTAATCAATAGCTCAGGTGAGGCCCCTGAAGCGCTGACTTTATAAGGCGTTCCTGCACATTCCAAAGTTCAATTTGGAATTTTCACCCTAGCATGTCCCTTCCTGGGGAGCATTGTCAGTTGCTCCCCAGATGAGCTCTGGTCAGCGGAAACTTTCGTTTTTATGGTCCAAAATAAAAATAAAGGATGTTTTGGGGTTTGCATACCTCACATACCTGTGGTTTTTTGGGTGTTTCCATTTTGAGGAGACTTTTGCGTGGTTGGGTTGGACCAACCACACAGAGGATTTACATAGCCAACCAATGAGAGGTGAATGTTTGAATGCTTGTTGGTGCCCCAAACCTCTCCCTACTCAGTTAGGCCACTTTGGTGCTTGTCAGTGCACCAAACAAATATGTAAATTATATGGTAATCAGAACTGGGTTTTTTTTCTGATTTGTTACATAATTCTGAAGTCAATGTGCACTGCACGCCCTGATATCCAGTTTGGCTGACCTTAGTGGTCACTTGGTCCCAGTTTTTGAGTAACCAGCACCAGTGGGAGCTGGTGACTGATGGCCAACCCTGGACTCGAAGTGACCATCAGTTAATTTCCTGGTGGGGCCTCCCGCTCACCAGGGATCAGTGGCACTGAGGGGACCTGTCCCAGCAGGGCTCCCTCACCCACAGATGGTCCACCCAGAAAGGGGTCAGATGTCCAGCCACGCTGCACCGCGCACCCCTCTCACATTTTCTTTGGCGAAAGTGCCTTCCCAGTTGGGATGGGAAGACCATCGCCAATGGGTCTTGAGAGGGGGCGCAATGCAGCCAAGTGCTGGGCGTGCGGCCTCAGGCAGGGGCCATTCAGCTGCGCTGGACTACGCGCCCCTCTCGCATTTTTGGTGGTGAAAGCGCCTTCCCAGTCATGATGAGAAGACCATTGCCAATGGGAGCCTGAGAGGGGGGCGCAACACAGTCATGTGCTGGATGTGCACCTTCCTGCCAGTCGATCTGATTCTGGCAGCCCATTCCTGATTTGCTCTCTCTATTGTAGTTCCCTCAAGGGGCCCAGAGTGCATCCAGGCTAATTTTTCTGGGGCTTGAGGTAACTCGCTATAGGAAGCCCTCATTGTGGCAGCCTTCTGCTGTGGGGCTCCTCTTTGGGGAGGGGCCCTCCTCTAGTGGGGGTAATGTAATGATCAAGATCAATCTCGATCATACATTTTGACTTGGATTCAGATTTTTAAAATTGAATTGAATCATTTTTAAAATATTTTGGGGTTTGGTCGTTTTGGGCGCTGGGTTGTGCCTTGCCTGAGTTGTAGATTAGGCTTGTGTGAGCCTAATCAATAACTTGGGTGAGGCCCCTGAATCTGCCTTTATAAGGCGCACCTGCCCATTCTGAAGTTCACTTCAGAATTTTCACCCTAGCATGTCCCTTCCTGGGGAGCATTGTCAGTTACTCCCCAGACAAGCTCTGGTCAGCGGACACCTTCGTTTTTATGGTCCAAAATAAAAATAAAGGATGTTTCAGGGTTCTCATACCTATGGTTTTTTCAGGTGTTTCCATACCAAGGAGGCTTTCACATAGTTGGGTTGGACCAACCACACAGAGGATTTACATAGCCAACCAATGAGAGGTGAATGTTTGGCTGCTTGTCGGTGCCCCAAAACTCTCCCTACTCAGTTAGGCCACTTTGGTTGCTTGTCAGTGCACCAAACAAATATGTAAAAATTATATGGTAATTAGAACTAGGGTTTTTTCTAAATTTTGTTGCAAACTCAGTGTAACGCATGATTCAATCATGAAACCAATTCATCCAAGCGATAGTGGATGTCTATGACCCAAATTTCCATGTGCACTAGCGCCCCCTGGATTTCTGAGAAAGAGTGGTTGAGGCGGTCAAATAAGAGGTGAGTATTGTTCTATTGCACTTGTACAAACCGTATTGCATCCCCAATCTCAATGTTATGTCAGGACAAATGCACGCAGTAGTTGACAGATCAGAAGCTGAATGTATTCAATCAAGTATTCTTAAGCTCCATGTGGGCTGAGCTGGCGAGACAACTTCGTGGTGGTAGCGTCAAGGTAAACATATACAACTCATAACAAGATTCTTGGTCCCGTTGGTTATTAAACAAACTCAGAGCATATTCTCCACATCTTCTTCATAGAGGCGGTAACCACACAAGAGCCATTCCATTCTATCTCAAAGTTTCTGAGGGGTCACGTTAGTGAACCTTCCCTGTTAATCTGACTTCAACGAGAGACAAGAACCTAACTGCAGTTCCATCCTATTATCCTCGTCTCCTGGTTCCATCACTGTGATAGGTCCAGTTCTTTGTTGGATGCCTTCATTGTTTCCCCATGGTATTAATTGTTAAATCTGATTATATTTTGGCATAAAGAGTGAGGGCTCACCATGATTCTTAATGCCGTTGTGCTACAGTTGACTTGTGGCCCCCTGTAGTTGCACCAATGTTAACTTTTGGCAGTATGAGTTCAATCTTCCAAGCTTGTTATACAGGATACTTACCACAGATCAACGAACAGATATAATGGAGATCTCTAAGCTTAATAAAAACTGATATAAGATATGGAGCTATAGCCCAATTGACACTTTTATTCTATATATAAAATCACAGAACCTCTCTGCAGACTGTTAAGAAAAAATCCTCTTCTCAATCTCCTACTCAACTCTTATCCTTTTTTATTTGAGGTGGCCGACCTGGGGATGATAAATCACCAATAAAAGGAAATGGAGAAAATGGAGAAGGAGGATAAAACCTGGAAAACCTCCATGTGTGGCGTATGATAGGCCAGGAACTCCATGGACCGCCTTTGCTATTTGCTATCTCAGTTTGGGGCATTGGTGCACAAAAACAACACATTCATATTTTCTCCTACCCAAAGTTCATCTACCAGGATTAAACTTGGGGAGGCAGTGGTAGAGGGTCCATAATCTACCATTGGGGTATCCTCCCCTTCACTAAACTCTTATACTTGGTATTCTTTGTTGATTCCACCCTTCTTCTTAGTAATCTCCTATTTGTTACATTTTAGGAGTTTTTGTTCTATCTTGAGGTTTTGGTGGAATTCCCTAAATTTTTGAACTATTGGTACTATGTTTGATTTGCATCACATCAATATAATCTTCTGCTCAATCTTAAGGCTCACCCCAACTCGTATACTAAGATTCACTAGATATATGGCTTATTATCCAGTCATATTAATTTCTCAACAGGATGTCTTCCAGCAACTTCAACAAGCTTCATTGAAACTATAACTAGCCAGAGATTTATTATTTAAAAGCAAAATATATTTATTAGGTCATTGTCATGAACTGATTCAAGTTGATCATGGCATTAATATTATTTTAGTACAATTCATTTTAAGCACTTACTTTTTGGATCTCAGCTTAGCTCCCCTTTAGTTTGTGTCGCCGTTTCCTCATTTGTGCATCAATGAGTTTATGAAGATCTAGAATTTAGATCTTGATGGCGCAGTTGAAATTTGGCCAACTCTTTTAGCGTTTCCCTCCTTCTGCCTTGTGCGATTCCTTGAAATTTTGTATAACAGTTTCTTTAATTTCAAGTGGTTCTCATCTTATTCTTCTACGTCAGTTTTAGCTCATCTTGAACAAGAGCATTTTACATTAATAAAGTATTGAAGTCCCAAAGTGGGGGTTTTGCCTTCACACCTACGCCAAACCCCCAGTAGTTTGAATTTTCAAGGTGGATGATCTTCTGCCGCACTTGGGTGTTGCAGCGGATGGTTGTCCTTTAATTTATTTCAATACCAGTACTGTTCTTGCGCCCTGCCAAGTACCAATAACCTGGATCTGCCAACTGCCAAGATGTTTGCTGCACTCTCACCTCTCATCCTGCCCTCTGTTAGACTGCAAACACTGGTAACTTTATCCCCCTTCAGTGCCCTACAATTTGTGCCTTCTGGTCGTGCCTCCCATTCTGTCCACCATGACTGTGCCTCTTCATGTAGCACAAAACGCAGTAATATTTTCCAGTTTCCACGACATGTGAGAGTAGTCTAGCTCTCTGCTGTGTAGGCTGTGCCAGCGTTTTCTGTGCCCAATGTACCCAAGCATGAAGTGCCATTTTTATGTCCCCGCCACGCTTTTCCTGGAGTGCCTGGCATCTCCCTTCTACCCTCACCTCCTCTGTTTCCCGCTAATGCCTCCATCTTACAGGGGGTGATTTCAAAAATTAACTTAAATTGATCATGACATTCATATTTGAATATGTTAGATTTTCTAACACTTACCTTTTTAAGTCATAACTCTCATTTGATGTGTAATGCTAGATTCCTCAGTTGTACATTAGCAAGGTGTCAAAATCTAAATATTATATTTTTGATGGTGTAATTGGAATTTCTCTGACTCTTTGTGTATTTCCCTCCTTCTGTCCTGTGCCGTTCCACTGAAGTTTGGTATTTAAGCGACTTTAATTTCAAGAGAACCTCATCTTCAATTTTATGTTGGTTTTTGGGACTGTCTCATGTAGGCACTTTTTACATTGATAAAAGCATTGCAGACTTAACTTTGGTTTTCTTGCCTTGGCGCCTATGCCAAACCCCGTCAGTTTGGATTTTCATGGCGGACGACCTTCCAGCTTGCTTGGGTGATGCAGCAGATGGTTTTCTCTTACAGTCATAATGGTAATAGAGAAGCAATACTCCCAATTAAGGCAAAGTCACTGCCATCTCTCATTGGCAACCGCCTGTCCCTTTATATTTTATAGGTATTCTAGTTATGGTTGGATATTATCAACAATTCATTCCCTATTTTTCAGTTACATCCAAAATAAGTCTATTTGCTTAAATGGGAGTTTTTGGTGGGATAAGGACAACAATCCTTTAATATATTCCGCATAGCTCTCACTCCTATTATCTGTTCTTATGCAACCCATTTTCAATAGGCATTTGTTACTTTTCCTTGAAGCTAGCGATATTACATAAGGAACAATACTATCTCTAGATAGAAAAGTTAATGAATCATCTCATCGCTTATTACAAAAAGCATAATCTAAAAAAGAACATAATTATAATGTAATATTATGGGAGTGCTTGTCTGTCATAATGGCTATCAAACATTTCTGACCCTATTTTTATGGGGACCACTTCAATATAATTACTTACCATAATCCTTAATGTGGCTCTAACAAAAAAGATCCTGATTGACACCTGACTCGTTGGAATTCAAGGCTTTAAAGCTATGATTTCTTCATAATCCATCACCCAATCCCAATAGACCAAAATGCGAATTTCTTGTCCATATAACTATCTTAACTTTGACTGAACCTGAGAAAGATCAACTCTATGACCTTATAGTGCTTCCATTTTTAAGCTCAATGGTGCATTTCCAAAAAGCCTGACAGTTAATACTTGATACAACTAAGTCACACTATAAGCATATCTTTTATGTTAAAGGGTGCCAAGTCACCGCTCATGTCCCATCCTCTAGAGTGTCCATCATATTGTAAGTACGAAAAATGGACTAATTGAAGACATGTACCAAAACAAGATATAGAAATAACGATGTAACTTTATTATAGTATAAATAGGGGCTTTTATATATTGCAAGTAACAACATAAACCCCAAAATGAAAAATATCAATAAAATTAATAGGGAATGAAATCCGTAAGGGAGGCTCTTGGTCAGGTGATGCATTCCAGATGGTATAATGCCTTTGTATTATATTTTTATAGGGCAAAAGTGGTAGTTTAATATTATGAAAATTGGGAACTGGTGGGTACACAACTTCCTCTCCAGAAAGAGCACCAATATGTAAACTTGAGACTTTTCTCTTTTAGGATTATAACTCCTTTCAGCTCACAAGGTTTTCTTGCACAGGTTCTTTATATGTGTAATCAATAAATGTTGATAATTAATCTTATAAATATGTGTGTGATTGTTAATGGTATGGAAACTAGCATCCAGTTGAGTAGTTCACGGTCAAATATTTCTCCTGCTCTGTATTCTCCTTTGAACAGGTACAACAACCATCCAACCCACTGTAGAATGTAATCAACGCTCCAGATAACAAGGGGATTCCTCTCCCATCAACTTCTTTTGAAGTTGGAAACTTCTGGACCCAACAGAACTTAACCTACTAACAGAAGATTCAGTTGTTCTGAGGGAACTTCTTTACTTAAGACTTGACTCCTAATTCTGATTTAGAGGTCTCACATTGGACTTATCTGGCAAATATAGTTCATTGGCCTTCTTGTTGAACTTCTATAACTTATTCGCTCTTTTATGCAGCAGCCATGGAGAACCTGATAGTAATATTAAGCACCGGGATATCTAGTCCCTCTACTCTAATCCTGAGAGTAATCAAAAATACAACAATTGTATGATAAAATTAATCTATTTGAGATTTTTTAATTCTGCTTTTATTAAAAATTAATCAAGGTAATATATATAGTGTTTCAGCGCCCAACCCTTCTGTTGGCTCTTCATTGGGAAATGACAACCGTTGCCAATGAATTTAACCTCTAGGGTAGAGCAAAATTATGATCTTCCTCATTGGGTTGGTCAGGTTCTCTCCCCTACTCAAACGCACCCTTCTCTGTATTGAAACAAAGAATATGATTCAACGTCTTCGTTCAACCTAGAGATTCACCCTTAGCAGGTTAGCAAGCCTGATTAGGTAATGGGACTCTTGCCCATAACCAGAAAGTCACAATACCCTAAGGGTAAAATGCCAGTTCTATCAAGGTGGCACCACACGACAAGCAACTAATAAATCCCTTAGTCAATCAGCAAAAAACTTTATTGACTTCTATAAGACAATTTAATTATCATACAAAACAACCAACTAAATTTTCTTGTTTATTGTAGAGGACAATCCCCAATGAAATAATATTGATCTGGCGGATCAAAACCCAGTGGATTGACAAATATTTGCTTGAAATGATTCCTCAAACAATAATCATTGTATAAGGAATGATAACTCTCATATCCACTGGTGAGATGAATCCCCTAGTGGACAAGAAGACTTATAATCTTATTTAAGTGGGGTAATTTGGTCACATCAAAAATCCCAACAAGGGTTTTACATTGTGGTTGGCTTTGTGAAACACAGACAACGCTGCCTCCATGTCCTTCTCATGCTTCTCAGGAGTTTTGGATTGCTTGAGGATATTGTTGATATACACCACTGCACAGGTGAACCAAAGGTCACTGAGCACATCATCGATTATCTGCTGGATTGTGGCTGGGGAATTTTTGTGTGGGATCCACCAACGGATGCCACAAATATTTCTTAAAATATATGAAACTTACCTTTAAAATAAAAGTAATAATAAATGCTTTGTTAAAGTTTTTTATGCTTTCTTTTATTTTAAGCAGGGCAAGCCAAAAAAGCTCTCCTATTTGATCCTAGTATTTCCTATTTAAACTAGTTCGATTATTGGGGTCTTGTGAATTTAGGGCTATAGTATCAAAAAGCTTAGTCATACAAATTAGGAAAAATAGGTTTTTTGGCCTATCAGAACGAGGGAAAATTTTCTAAGGCAAAACAAACCCGTGTGGTAATGATTTGATAAATTGCACTTAATCACCAGCGGGTAAAATCTTCTCACTTTGGGGGAGAATAAACCCGTGTGGTTGTGATTTGATAAATTGCACCCAATCACCAGCGGGTAGAATCTTCTCACTTTGGGGGAGAACAGACCCATGTGGAACTGGTATGGAACAGGACGTGGCTGAGGGGAGAACCATGTGATGGACGCCCCAAATTCAGCTGAGGAGTTGGAGCAATCCTACTATCAGTTTTTACCTTAATAAGCGGATTTTGATTATAAAACATGTTTTCCTTATGGGTAGGGTTCCACTGAGAATCCATCAGGGTCTTTTGGCTGATGGTACTCATATCCTCATTAACCATAGTATTGTTAGAAGATTGGACATGTAATTGGCTGATCATAGTAGTGGATTTGGGGGCATTTTTACCTCCAACATTCTTTTTGAAAGTAGAGAAGGAGAATGTCTGACATTGCCCCCCTCAAGAATGTTGGGGGGAGTGTAGGTTGTAGGAAGTGGCCATGTACCCAGTTTATGGTAACTCCTGTAGCCAAAGATGTTATAGAATACTCATTTCCTCTCTTATATGTGATGATAAATGGCCCCTCCCAGATTGATCCAAGTTTGCCACTTGAGGAGTTATGCAATTGTGATAATATAAGACCATATCTGACACTTGGAATGAAGGTAGGGGGGCCTGAAGCTCATTGGCAGCTTGGCCTTCTCTAGTGACCGTTTTGGCTAGGTTGGTCATAGCCTCTGATTGAAGCTGAATGATGTGGTTAGCTAACCTTTGCATGGCTTTTTCAGGTTCCTCTCCACTAGAAAAGACATCCTTAGCTAGAAGAGCAGGTATGCCTGGTTCCCTGCCATACAAAACTCAGAAAGGGGACATTTTCAAAATCTGGTGATAGCTAATTTGATAAGCCATAAGAGCACTAGGGAGATAATGATCCCAATGAAGAGGATCAGATGAGGCCATTTTCTGTAAGATGGAAACCAAAGTGCCATTTGCTCGCTCCACCGTACCATTGGTTGATGGGTTATATGGAGCTGAGAATAGCTGCTGGGCTCCCATGGAGGTAGCCAAGATTTTGACTACTCTGGAGGTGAAGTTTTTTCCATTGTCGCAGAGTAGTACTTGAGGGCACCCATGTTGAGTGAAAATATTTTGATGGAGAAAGGTTGCAGTGGCCTTAGCAGTTTGGGCTGGAAGCGCCACGGCTTCAACCCACTTTGTGAAATGGTCGATACCTACCAAGATATATCTGTTTCCACCTGTGGTCTGAGGAAGCGGCCCTACTACATCCAAGCTTATGGTATGGAACAGCTGTTGCGGGGTAGTTGGCTGATATTGGTATCTAGTCTTGAACTGAGACTGCTTCTTACACGTAAGGCAAGCATCTAAGACTTCAACGATGGCTTCCATGATTCCCTCCCAAAAGTATCGATCCTTAATCCACTCATAGGTTTTCTTTGCTCCTCCATGGCCTAAGGTTGAATGAGCTTCCAGAATAACAGGTACGCGTTCTGAGGGCCATAGGTAAGGCAACCATTTCGCCCCTACTTGTTTATACAACTTCCCGTTTTCTACTTTAGTGTTATGGGAGTGCCGGGCCAACATCCTCTGTATGGGTTCATCCTCATCCTCCCAGTCATTTGGGGTCATTAAAAGATCATACAGCCGCTCCGCTTCACTGTTATCTAAGTGGAGGATGGGCAGCCGCGTTAACCCATCAACATTCATGTGATGGGTTCCAGCTCGGTGTTCAATCTTCATGTCATAATGCTGGAGCTTTAGAGCCCAGCGAGCTAACCGCCCCGTAGGGTCCTTCATGTTTTGCAACCATTTTAAAGATGCGTGGTCCATAATCACAGTGAAAGGGGTCCCATACAAGAAAGGGCGGTAATGCTTCACTGCTAGTAGAACGGCAAGACACTCCTTCTTGGTAACACTATAGTTGCGTTCCGCCTTTGATAGCATCTTACTGAAATATGAGACAGGATGATCTACCCCTTTTTCATCCAGTTGGGCTAGGATGGCCCCAACGGCGTAGTCTGAGGCGTCTGTAAACAAAATAAACGGTTTTCCATAATCAGGATGCCTTAGGATAGGCCGTTTTTGTAGCAGCAGCTTCATTGTTTCAAAAGCAGCCTTCTGTTCAGTGCCCCATTGAAAAGGGATATTCTTCTTCAGTAAACGAACAAGGGGCTCGCTGAGTTGGGCAAACTTAGGGATGAACTGATGGTAATACCCCATCATCCCTAGAAATACCTGTATATCCCGTAGATTTTTGGGGGGAGGCATTCTGGCAATCGCTTCAACCTTATCTTGTATGGGTTGGATACCCTCTCGAGAAATGGTATGTCCAAGAAAGTCTAATTTCTTTTGGAAAAAGGTACACTTCGAAGGTTTTAACTTGATATTTGAGTTTTGTAAGCGTTGGAACACCTCCTTTAGGTGATCAAGGTGTTCGTTAAAGGACTTCAAGAATATGGTAATGTCATCAAGATAGATGATGACGCAGGTTAACTTAAGATCCTGCAAAATGTGATCCATCGCACGCTGGAAAGAAGCAGGTGCGTTGCACAACCCTTGGGGTAATCGCGTGGGTTGGAAAAGACCTTCACTGCATATCAAAGCGCATTTCTCCTGGTCTTGGGGAGATAGATCCATTTGCCAATAGCCACTGGCCAAGTCCATGGCGGAGAAAAAGTTTGAACCTGAAAGCTGGGCCAGGGCGTCGTCAATGCGTGGGATAGGATAGCTATCCTTTTTTGTAAGATTGTTTAACCTGCGATAGTCCATAACTATCCGATGACCTCCATTTTTCTTCTTAATTAGCAAAAGGGGGAGGACCAAGGGCTTTGTGAAGGAACTAATAACCCCGCGTCTAATAACTGCGTGAGTTCCATCCTCATTTGTTGCTCCTCCACCTTTGACTTGTGGTAAGGTTTTGACCTAATGGGATGGGCATCACCCACATCGATGGAGTGGCACCAGCCCTTCATGTGGCCATAATCATTGTCCAACTTCGAGAATATATCACTATACTCATCCAGAGAGAGTATGCACTTTCTCCAACTCATCTGAGGTCAGCTCATCTGAGATATGGACGTTTGGTAAGGTACATACCAGGTTATCTGCAGGCAGGCCTAAATCTGCCATTGAGCCAATGGAATGGATTTGTTCAACTTCCTCCACAGGGAGTAAAAACCCTCGGCCCACCTCCTGGTGCTTTCTTACAATTATGTCCTTTTTGGTGAGGTTTCCCAACAGTAGAGTAATAGGCCTCTGGTAGGCTGGGTCTAAAATGCCAGGCAATACCCGAGGCTCAAAAGGGCTAACACCCTCAATGCTTAAGAGGTGTAGTAAACAGTGGCGAGGGATTTTGAGAGTGATTTTTGTGTCTATCACTCGTTGTTCACCCGGCTTAATCACCACCTCATCAGCTGCATAAAATGGAATACCTTTGATAGCATCCACTGAATCAGGCAATTTCTTTGTATTTCGCCCAGAGGTGGTATAATGTATAGGTAAAGTGGAAAGCGGGTACTCAACCATGCAAGAGTATTCCTTCTTGCTGGGTTCTTTATTGGCTAGAACTAAAGGGACTTCATAATTGAGCAATGACAGGAACCCCTGCTTCATATTGATAATACCTTCATATTCAATTATAAACTGAGTACCTATGAGCATATCATAGGCGTTGTTATCCAAAGCCACTGTGGGGGCTGATAGAATAAGCTTCCCAATATGAATGGGAAGGGATGAGTAAGCGCCAAGTGCGCGAGTGTTGTAGGGACTGGCAGTTCCAAATTCTTGGTTGTACTCCAAGTCAGGCGCAAGTTTGATCTTTTTCATCAACTTGGAGGAGATTACGTTCACCGGGGAGCCTGTATCTAGGATGGCCATCACCCAAACTTTTTGGATAACCACTTCGACCTTTGTAAGTATCCCCCCAAAATTTGGCGATAGCGCTAAGACCTCCTTGAGATGGAAAGTGGAAGTTAATTTGTGCGCGGTCTCAGGATAATTTTCCAGGATGGACTGCATGGTATGGCCATGCTGGAGAGGGCGAATAAGGTTAGACAAGACCTCATCCGCATCGCTGGCAGTGTCAATAATGGCCAGCTCCCCTAGAACTTGGTGGAGATATGTCTCTTCAGGTATAGTGGCCTCATCTACTCCTCCAGCGTTCAAGCGATTGGGGACTTCCACTTCAGCGGGTACTCCTACAACGAAATAGCCAACCTCATCTGTACCCCCTCAGAATCATCCCCAGGGGTATTGGTAACATGAGGTATTGGCATAAGTTGTTTAAATGAGTCAGGCACATGAGATTCGTTGGCAATAGGTGTGCCTCTCCCTACGCTGACATTTCTTTTCCCTGCTCCTGTTTCTCCGCATCAGCTTTCTTTTTCCAGCACACAGCCTCCTTGTGTCCAAACTTGTAGCAGTATTTGCACTGAGGGCGTTCAGGACGTTTTGCTTTGGGGTTTTGCTCCTCAGGGCCCATTATCTGAAGGGGCTCCTTCTTGTCTTCAATAGCCATGACCCGAGGCTTGGGCTTTGGATCCTCAATGGCTAAAACGCGAGGGCGGGATACTGCTCCATGAGAAACTTTGGGCTTATGGAAGTCAGCGACATCTAGTAACGCCTCCTTGATATCTTGAACGGTACAGAAATAACGTTTAACTGAGGTGATGTGCATCGCCAAAGGAGGGTGAGAGGCCACTCCAGTCAAAACAGCGGCTACAGCGTCATCCAAGGTCAACATCTTTGAAGTTAACAACGTCTGTGCTTCCATATAGAATCGTTCCTGCAAAGGCGACCACTGACTCCCCTTTTCAAATGCTCATATGCATAAAGGCTTGCTTTTTCATGCTTAAAGCCTGTTTTGAGCTGAACGTGTTTATGAGAGCCTCTTTAACCTCGGACCAGGTGCTAAGAGCATCCATATGTGGGACCATCACCTCCTGTGCCATGCGGCCCAAACAGGAAAGAATATGTTTGGCCTTCTGACGATCAGTCACCCCTTCCATAGCTGCTTCATAAATGTATAAAAATGAAGCAATGCTACCCTCGCCGGGGATAAACTTGTCTTTGAACGTCAGTTTGAATGAACTAAAGTCATTCCCAGTAAGGGTATGAATAGCTGGAGCTTCTGTTTCTGGAGTTTCAGAGCGATAGTTTAACTGGTCAAAGGTGTGAGAGGCGATTGAACTGGTCTTGCATGGCTTTGAGCTGGGTTTTCATTTTGGAGAGGGCTTCTTGGGGCCCAGATTCACATAGTCTCAGTTGAGCTTTGATCCCCAGTTTGTGAATTTCAAGATCTTCCACTCGGCTCTCCAAAGCATTGACTTGGAAGCGGAGTTGTGACACCAGCGAGCTTAGATTTGTTTGAGCAGCTTCCATGGCTTCCACGCGTTTCTTCAACTCTTCTTTCATTTGTTTACACCCTTCATCGTCACGAGGGTGTAAGCTTGGGCCTTGTACTCCATCCTTGATCTGCTCATACTTCCGCTTGACCTGCGTTAATTGACTAAATACTTCCTTCAACAGCACAGGGCTTTCCAGCGAGGCTTTTATCACTTTTGCTTTGGTTTCACATTCATTCAGGCGACGCGCCAAATATTTGGTATTTTCAAATGAAGCTTTAAGAGCTAGCTCCTTTTCTAGCTGAACAACTTTGGCCGCAAGGGTGGAGGTGGCGCTAGATGGTTCAAGCAGCAAATGGCGTTTGAGCTCATCAACACGTGAAAAGGCCTGGGTTAACTGTCGCTCCACCACAGCCACACGCTGTTCATATTCAACTTGAGGGGCGGAGATGGGGGCTAGAAGGTCCCAGTGCATTTGCTCATTGTGCTTTTCAAGTTCTTTAGCAAACTCCTCCAGCAACGAGCGAGTGCTAGCGGTGGAAGCGTTCAGTTCATCCCTAAAGATCTTCATGGCCTCCTTGACATACTTCATGATCCCAGTGTCCATGGTAGCAAGTCAGTCATGTAGCTGAATGATGAAGTTGCGATTAGCTTCCACACCAGATCTGACTGCTCCAAGGTGTTTGGAGGTCAGTTGGTACAACTTATCATAGGCTAAATTCAGAGCTGCATGGGTATCTAGGTGTCGATGAAGCTCTTTGTGATGGCTGGCTAAGAGATGCATCATGTGGACCAAAGCGGGGTGAGCAAACTTGCATATGTAGGTGGTCAAATTTGTGAGCTGGCTGTAGGTCTCTGGGAGGGCACTAGTCTCATAGAGAAACAAGTGGCGTTCCTCTACCAATGATGCTGTTTGTGGGATGCAATGTCACCAGGGTTAAGGATGCCATGGGTAAGATCCCTCATGGCTTTGGTGGCTGGCCAAGTGATGCGGTGAGACTCAGGTATTAATATGCGCTCAAATCGTTCTTCTTCAAATGTCAAAGTGGTAGGGCTGTCCATCTGATCATCATCTTCAGCTCCTTCTCCATTTTGCACCCAATGGGTGACACTCTCCATTGCTTTTATACTTTATCAAAGTATACAGGGTGAGCCCCTGTAGTGAGCACCAGTTTGTGGGATCCACCGATGGATGCCACAAATATTTCTTAAAATATATAAAACTTACCTTTAAAATAAAAGTAATAATAAATGCTTTGTTAAAGTTTTTTATGCTTTCTTTTATTTAAGCGGGGCAAGCCAAAAAACTCTCCTATTTGATCCTAGTATTTCCTATTTAAACTAGTTCAATTCTTGGGGTCTTGTGAATTTAGGGCTATAGTATCAAAAAGCTTAGTCATCTGAATTAGGAAAAATAGGTTTTTGGCCTATCAGAATGAGGGAAAATTTTCTGAGGCAAAACAAACCTGTGTGGTAATGATTTGATAAATTGCACCCAATCACTGGCGGGTAAAATCTTCTCACTTTGGGGAAGAACAAACCCATGTGGAACTGGTATGGAATGGGACGTGGCTGAGGGGAAACCATGTGATGGACGCCCCAAATTTGGCTGAGGAGTCGGAGCAATCCTACTATCAGTTTTTACCTTAATAAGCGGATTTTGATTATAAAACAGGTTTTCCTGATGGGTAGGGTTCCACTGAGAATCCACCAGGGTCTTTTGGCTGATGGTACTCATATCCTCATTAACCATAGTATTGTTAGAAGATTGGACATGTAATTGGCCAATTGTAGTAGTGGATTTGGGGGCATTTTTACCTCCAACATTTTTCAAAAGTTGAGAAGGAGAATGTCAAGCCCTGTCTTCCTGCTCAGTATATATGTACAGGAAACAGTTGATGTTAATTACATTTACTTTCAGGTGGAAGGCCAGATATTATTGGAGTGGGAGGGAATATGGATGGCCCTTTCCATATTGAAAATATCCTCAAACTGGGCCGAGCTAGAAGGGAAATATACCAGCAGTGCTGTGTGGAAAGGAGTTGATACAATTGACCCTCCAATCCAGCAAGGGAAAAGGCATTAATAAGCAAAAATTCTCCGCAAACGTGCAAATTAATAAATGACAAAATGTTGGGCTCCAGGTCAATACTCAACTGTTGCTTCCACCATCACCCAAACTCCAAGGATAAAGGGTAAAAACAGTTTTGGAACAGCAGAGAACTGATCACAGAAACCATATTTTAGACCAGGAATAGTATGTGCCATCTCACCACATAACATGTCATTCAGGAGATGACGCACTCAACACTGAGACCTGACGTCAAGATCAAGATCTAAATCCTGGGCGACCTGCAAGATCATAAAATCCCCAGATGCTCCTGTGTACAGGAGAGCCTCCACAGATAACATATGAGAGCCCAACTAAACCTTCACAGGTAACAAAAATACACATAATCTTGGTCATTAGGCCCTAATGAGATACAACTGGGGAAAGGGGTATTCACCAGACTATCCCCCAGGTCGCCCTCAGAAGAGAAAACTGTGGTACTGGACACATGAGCCACTTCCACATCCGGTGGCTGTCCATTAGCCAACAAAAGCACCAACTGATTCAAATATGTCAGCCCCCAGATCATCTAATTGACTGCTCAAGTCCTCTCACCCAAGCACAGAACAGCAGGTCAGGGAGACGAAAAGGCAGCTGCAGGGTCATACAACACCCGCATGTAGGCAACCCATCCAAGCTATCTGGGGTGTGGATAGCAATTGGGACCAACTCTTCTACATGTGGTTTGAAAAGGTAACCTCATTGCTGTCTGGGTTAGGAGATACTTTCTAAATGCAGTGAAAACCCTTCAATCAAAAGGACAGGCCATCCATTCATGAAACAAAACCAACGCAGCACCCCTCTTACTGAGAGGGGTAGAGAAGGACCAAAACTGAGGTTGCTCTATTATGTCGAAGAGTGTTCTTATAATAGAAAGACAAGTCTGGAACTCAGGGTGAGTGACCACCCTGAATACCAACCAGAATACCTTTGGTACAGCCATCCATATTTATGTACGAAATAGTAGGAAGGCCACCATGAGCACCAGTAAGAGATTTTAAGAATTACCACCTATAGTTAAAAGGTGTCTAGCAGACTGCTAAAATTTATATGTAGAATTTAATTTTTTAGAGATTATTTTTATTGGAAAAAGGTAAAAAGGAACAAATGGAGTGACAATAGAACCAGTCAGGGTCCACTTGTCAGGAAAACAGCAGAAGAAGTTTAGACTGGCCTGCCAGTCAGGATGCGTGAGCACTAAAAAAGCAAGCCAGAATGCCATTGGCATTGTCACTCAAAAGAAGTTGTATGGAGCTGCAAATTTGTAACAATGACTCGTTGATGCAGTGTGAGCATGAAAAGAAACCTGGTAGTGAACCAAACAAAAACAACCCCAGACACTGTGGGTCTTGCTTCTGGGGATTGTACTACTGGGTTTATTACTTAGGGGTTACTGGTGGAAGGGTTCGTCACTAATGTAGAGACAAGGGGGCATATCCTTGCTTGAAAATGAGATATATGGGGTCATAGAACTCTGATATCTTGATAGTGGATAGCTTCAATAATGGGGTTAAACTCCCAAAATTTTTTTGCACATTGGATACAGTTGACTATGGTGGGAGTGATTGTAATCATCAAAACTGGTAAAGCCTATCCGGTGTAGGGAATAACAGGCCACCAGGTTAGTGCCATCAGGTCTTCGGCAAGAAGAATTGAAATAAAAAATTTGGGTAATAATGGTAATTTTAATGGAAAGAAAAATAAAGAGAATCGACCAACAATTTCCTCAGTGCGATACAACTGATTAAATAGTGTTTAATTTTAGTAGTAGGTCAAAGCAAGGATTGGGGCCCTTATACTTGAGCTAAACTGGTGTGTTTTTGGGGGAGGGGGTAAAATAATTTCAATTAGAACTGACAATAAAGGATTTGGCAGCAGGCTTGTCACTATCAGTTCATCCACAAAGGTCTGAACCAAGGCTCACCTGCGATTTTTTGTTTGGCATGACAGCATCTGGCCTGACGGGCAATGGGGATCCCCCAGGGTTACACCACATAGATTGGTTCCAATTGGTTGGAATTAGGTTTGGGATGCCCAACCCGCCTATGCCTGGTCACTGTGGCATTCATTCAACTGAATGAGTTGCATTGAACACAAGTTCCAATTCTTTAGATAGGGGTTTAAAATTAGCTGCAATAGTCCCTGAAGAAACCTTCTGCCCATCAGGGATCATGCTTAGTAAATTTGAGGGGTGTTTGGCATCAGTGATTGTAATGATAGCTGACTCAATACTGTTAATGATTCTGGGCAAGAATTCAATACTTGTCCCTTCTTGACTATTGGTTTTCCAATCATCAGGCTTTATTCATGTTGGTTTCAGACCTTTCATATTTAATTTGTTAATCTCAGCGCAGATTTCCTCAATTCAGTGGACAAGTTCAGCAGTGGTGAGTTTGGGTACCAGTGGAGGGATCTTCAGAGGGAGTGCTGTTACCTGTCAGGGACTGGAATATCTTTAGCCCAGTCTGGCATAGCAACTCGTGAACTTGCCATGCCTGAGCTAAGAGTCCAGTATAACAAGGGAAGGATGCGGATAAAAATAAAAAAGCTGTGAATAAAGGTCTGTTGGGCCCTAATATAGGTTGTAGAGCTTCAGCTAAACCAACCCCTGTTAGGGCCAAGATACCAGTGACAGTGGGTAATTGTGAAATTGAGTTAGAGGAAATATTTTTGATTTTTAGAGTTGTTTAATTGATATATGCTTGATAATAAAGATCCTTGTACTTTACTAAGGATCAAAAGCAAGTAAATCAAGTAAGTTTTTAGAAGCATCTTAACTTTATTGACTTCAAGGAATGATTTTAGAAATAAACAGCTTATATTCACTTTTCAGACTAATTGAACTACCTTTAGGGCTTATTTGATTCTTATCTAGCTTTAGATTCTTTAGGCTCTTTCTGTCTTAGATAACCAAAGCTTAGACTAGTAGTCAACTGCCTAGTTAGGACTACTAAGACCTGGCCCCACGTGTTCCAATGTTTGAATCAAATTTGATAGGCTTAAATTAACTCATCTGACTCTTTATTCGTCTGCTGGTATGTGACTTTGCTATCATCTTTGATTGTTTAAGATGATTACATATATCATATATTCTATCAATAAGAACTGATATATCAGGGATATCTTTCATTTCAGGATTTTCCCTGACATTATACCCCTCCAAGGATGAAGCCATATGCAATTTTCTTTTTTTCAACCTTGAAGTAAATTCTTTGCATTTTAAGGTTTTCCTCTGGTTCCCAAGTACTTTCTTCAACAGGGTACCCTACCCATTTTACCAGGTACTGAATCTTTCCATAATGCTTCCTACTTTTAAGGATTTCTTCTACTTCATACTCTGGAGTCTCTCCTTTAATCAATGGAAGGGCCGCTATTCTAATCTGTTGATGGGGTAGAGAGATACCGTCTTTCTTATGTAAAGGGATCGGTGAAATACATTGTGGATTTTCCATTCCTTGGGTAATGCTATTTGATATGCTACCTTACCTATAATTTTCTCTACTGTAAAAGGTCCTTTGCGTTGGTGTGCTAATTTGCGTGCTGGAACACTTATAGGTACATTTCTTGCATCTAGGTAAACTTTATCTCCAATTTCTAGGATCTTTCCAGGTACTCTTTTCTTATCAGCAAAATCCTTATATGTCCTGATTGCTCTTTTTAGATTTGCAATGCATCATTTTGATAAGTGTTGGGGTAGATTCTGAATTGTGCACTTAATAAAGCCAGTCCTCCTTTATAGTGGAGAGTGTCCACTTTTCAGGAAAGTTTACTGTGGAGCTAAAGGGAATGGCATGATTAGCTACTGTCACAGTCTGCACTTGCCTGGGACTTTCTGAGTTCCTTTATAGATTATCTGATTGAGGCACAGAAAAATAAGCGCGCCTTAATTTTACTATAGGCCTTTAACAATATATACAGTTATTGCGCCTAGTAGCATAAGGAAAAGGTGGTAATATTTTGTTTGGTCGGCAGTCAATTTGTCATGACTGGAATATCTTTAACCCAGTCTGGCATAGCAACTCGTGAACTTGCCATGCCTGAGCTAAGAGTCCAGTATAACAAGGGAAGGATGCGGATAAAAAATAAAAAATCTGTGAATAAAGGTCTGTTGGGCCTTACCATCTAGTACAAAAAAAGGTCTGTTGGGCCCTATTATAGGTTGTAGAGCTTCAGCTAAACCAACCCCTGTTAGGGCCAAGATACCAGTGACAGTGGGTAATTGTGAAATTGAGTTAGAGGAAATATTTGGATTTTCAGTTTTGTTTAATTGATATATTCTTGATAATAAGGATCCTTGTACTTTACTAAGGATCAAAAGAAAGTAAATCAAGTAAGTTTTTAGAAGCATCTTAACTTTATTGACTGCAAGGAATGATTTTAGAAGTATTCAGCTTATATTCACTTTTCAGACTAATTAAACTAACTTTAGGGCTTACTTATATCTTATCTTTTTTTATATTATTTAGGCTCTTTCTGTCTTAGATAACCAAAGCTTAGACTAGTAGTCAAAAGCCTAGTTAGGAATACTAAGACCTGGCCCCAGGTGTTCCGACGTTTGATCTAAATTTGATAGGCTTAAATTGACTCATCTGACTCTTTATTCGTCTGCTATGTGACTTTGCTAGCATATTTGATTATTTTAAGCTGATTACATATATCATATATTCTATCAATAAGAACTGATATATCAGGGATATCTTTCATGTCGGGCTTTGCCCTGGCTTTGCCCAGCACTTGTCTATAATGTGGGTGAGTTCGCCCTGGGTGACAAGGGGTAAAGCTTCCCTCTTCAGACCCTTTCTTATTTGGAAGTGGAAAATCGCTTGATCTTACAAAGGGGACATTCCCCTGGACTTACATTACTCTTTCCTTTTTAAAGGAGGGGTGCCACCACCAGGAAACTGCATGAGTGCTACATTTTTGTGAGCCTTGGGCAACTTGATCGCCATTAAAGTTGCAACTTTTTGGGGGGGGAGTGTCAGGATGGGGCTCATGAAACGCCTCGACCAGTTCCATGCAGTTAGCTCAATCATGGGCCTTGACCCAACTGTTCTTGTAGGCCAGATATCCCTTCCAGGTGACAAGATACTGAACTGACCATTGAGATTTGTGGGATGCTAAGATGTTCTCTACCTAAGCCTCCTCCACATATTCAATTACAATTGGCTTTTGGTCTTCAGGAACATTCCCCTTGAATGGGGACAACTGAGAATCGTGGAAGATGGGGTGCTGTCTCCAGTGAGCTGGCAATTTTAACTAAAACCATTTTCCAAGTCTACATCCACCAGGTGGGGACCTGAACACTTGCTTGTGAACTTCCAGGAAGGCACCTGCATCTGCAAATGGTGTGTATCAAGCATAACATATGAACCCACTGCTATGTTATGACCAGGAAGCCACTTTTGGTCTGCAAACTGCTTTTAATCACTGATAGCTTTAGTGAGATGCTCCTGCACTAAGCACTGTGCAGATTGTATGTTCTCAGCATGATCTGCAGCAGCTGAGAAATTGGGACGCTGGCAGAAACCAACCAAAAATGAGGGATTCTACCCTAACATCGCTTCATAGAGAAAAACCCCATAGAAGCTTGAGTTCCATTGTTGTAGGCAAATTGGGCGAGGGGGAGGTCATTGTCCCAGGTATCCTGTGTGGCTGCAGCATAGCAGCGCGAGTACTGTTCCAAGATTTGGTTAACTCACTTGGTCTGGCCATCGGACTGTGGATGTTATGCTGTGGAATGGCAGGGGAAAATTTTTAAAATGGATAAGAGCTCTGTCACAGTTCTGATATGATTGGATGATAATCTTGGAACAGTTAGGGTGGATTGGGAAGAATCCTCTGAACACGATATCAGTTGCTATTATTCAAGTACCTTGAGATGAGGCAATTCTGGGATATAATGGGTTATTATTGGATCGCCTTGTAATAAGGCAATAAGGTGATAAAGCGATGTCAACATTCAACGAATAAACAAAATCACCTTCAATTAGGGCGATAGAGAGCTATAGAATAACAAGCCAAATTTGAGGAGAATTGGCAGAATAGAATAGCCTATGCTATGAGAGTGGTATCATCTGAAACCACTGTTTATAAGCAAGATGGGCGATTGAGAGAGGAAAGGTTGTTAATAGTAGAGAGAGCAGAACAGCGAAAGATCGCTGTATTTATTAAAATAAATAAAAGAGTCGTTGGGGCGATTGCTCCTAATTTTTAGTATATTTTCAAGTGTGTCTGGAGGACCAACAATCCCCACATTGTCTGTCTGTTGTTCAGTGGGTTCGACCTGTACATGCAATATGGTAGATCCTAACCATACCATCCAATTTTATAACAATGGTGCACACTACAGGGGGCCCATTGATCAACCATCAAGTACTATGAAACTCCAGTCGCCAGCCATGTCTTACACAGCCTGTGTTGCTGGAGAATCTTCATGAAACACTGCACCAGCTGGGTATGAGGAGCTCAAACTTACCTTAGACGTGGTGCCCAAAAACAGGATGAACTCCTTCAAGAACGAAATTCTGTCATGCATCAGCTTGATAACACGTTTAGCCAAATGCAAATTTGGGACAACAAAACAAGGAACTCGGCAACTGGTTGGATGATACACCAAATGGCTGAAGTGCGCAGAGCAAAAATTGACCAGTGCCTCTCGTTCTTCTCACTGGAATAAGGATGACCATCAAGAGGTGGCATATATGAGGAAGGATGTGACGCTGGTCGGAGCTACTACACCCAGGATGGTAATACTGGATATGAATACGAGTCAAAGCACCATTTCCCTCAAGTAATGGTGATGCTACACATGGCAGAAGGTCACGCTACCCCTGAAGTGGCAGACATCCCAACTTCCGCTGGTCCAGCTTCTCATCTGGAAACTGCTTTCAGATCTTGACCCATTCCTCAGTATTGCCAAAAGACTGTGAATGGGTGAGGAGGTTGACATCAAGAAACTACTTCCATCTGATCAGAATGGGATATCCATGGTTTCTTTAAACGGTTTAAATTTTCAGTGGAAGGTGCCTCAGATAAACGTAAGGCTAAGCTTTTGATATCCGCCTTGGATGTCAGAAGTGCCAATCAAGTCACCTGTTACCTCCCAAGTAGCTCTATCATCTATAGGGATGTAAAAGATACTATGCTTTGCCTGTTTGGGGGTACCTCAAAGATGTCACAGCAGAAAGTGTAATTCTTAATAATTGGGTTCTGCTGAAATGAGACTCTTCTGGAGTTCTCTGATCAATTCACAATGGAAGCTCATGTGCTCATTGGGGCAGGATACTTACTGGAAGCCGACATGTGCATCACCATGACCTCCATGGTGAAGCCTTACTGAGAGCTTCACAATACCATATCACCACTTCTGGATGATGATGCACTTCTGCTCAATATTGTACAGTTTTTGCGTCGCATATCCCCTAACTTTATACCACCAAATATGGAATGGAAGACTACGGCCTCTACTGTACCCTCTTATTCAGGAGAATACTCCCATCCAACACTGGTTTCGTTTAGCAATCCTCAGCCTTACTATAATTCTGTGCCTCATCCTCGGCCAAATTATACTCAACAGTTCGATCATCATCAATGGGCTGGTCACAAAAACCGTCATAAACCAAGCTACCAACCAGGACTTAGCTATGCCAAATGTCAACATTCATCTTATCAACCTGGTCCTGGTAATGCCGACCCCAAACTTTCCAATCTGGACCTTCTTTAACAATCAAGGACTGGCTCTTATGGGGTTAACTGCTATGAATGTGGCTGCTCTGGTCACTTGGCAAAATTCTGCCATAACCGCCGTTTGAACTACACACACCAAGATCTATACTATTAGGTAAAAGATGGAGCAGAGTAGAGATGGGACCCTCTACTTTATAATTCCAACCCAAAACGTCCCTGAATCAATAATAGTATATCCTGCGGAAGTCCCTCAGCACTATGACAGAATTTTATACCAGCATCCAGTTGGAGTAGTAAACGTAGTAACGCGAGCTCAAGCCAAGGCCACGGCGGATGAAGAATCTCCAGAACAACTGAAGCCGTATGCCTGTCAAATGCTTGATCAAGCTTCCTCAGACAAGATGGATTCTGCCGCGGATGTGCCAAATCTGAAAGGAGTAAACGTCGCCCTTCTGGTAGACTCTACTGTCAAAGAATATCCCAAAGATGGTGAGGGGATAATGAGTTTTCTTGAAAAAGAGATCCCGTAAATATCCACTAAAAAACAGTCAATATACTTCTTATTCTGAGTTATGTACTGTGATATTTTTGTAGCAAAAAATATAGTTCGTGCTATAATAGATACTGGTACTCCAGCCAACTTAGTTTCCATTAAGTTGATGGCGAAGTTGACGTTAAAACATGATGTGGACCATCAAATGGTGTATGGGACTGCTGGAGCAGAAAGCACCATCTCTGAGGGGGCGTATAGTGTGCTACCTCTGCACTTTGGGTCCATTGTCATCGTAGCTCTGGTGATTGTGCTACCAAATGAAACCTATGACTTGTTAATTGGAACCTTTTTCCTGTGCCATTTTAGGGCTGTCATTAATATGACGGAGGAGACCCTCGCCATTCTGGGACAGCCGTTCCCAATTTATTTCACCTTTAGCGGATACCGAAGGACCTGGTGCAAATGAGCCATATCAGCCTTGCATATAGTGACAGGGTGGTGCCAGTTCGCTATCACCGACTAAAGCGCAAGACTTGGCCCCTTCCCTAGCAGATATATGAATATCAAGGGATACCTCTTCGAGCTGCAGGGCCCATATCTATTTCTTCTAGACATCAAGTCTTAGTAGACACCAAATTAGAGGTGGAAGTGCCTATTGGGCTATATAGGGAGGTTATTGGCTCTATCATCAAACACAGTTTGAGCCTCATGTGGCTCCATAAAATTATACTTCCAGGCCATGGAGAGAATAAGGTTTTGATAGCAAACCTCCAGAGTGAAACAATGCAAATCCACTGACACAAGATAGTAGCGTATTTACATTTGATTCTAATAGAAGAGGTCCTTCAGGTTCATGATTTTGGGCCGTTGGATGAATTTGGTCTACCAGTCAAGGCACCAGCCAGTGTACTGATGGTGGTACCGCGGAGTAATCTAATAGGACTATTGGAAGAGCAAAAAGACCAAGCAGTAGCTTTATTTCAGAATTAACTTGGGAATTTTCGCTGTCAACAATTATGACTTAGGGTGTGCTCAGGGGGTGGTCCATCGAGCAGACACAGGAGATCATCCCCCTATAAGGTCTCAGCTGATCCACCAATTGAGGGAAGCAGAAGGCATTGTCTTTAATGAAATTAACAAGATGCTGGAGCAAGGGATGCTCAAACCATCCAAGAGTCCATGATCTTCGCCCGTTCTGATTGATAAAAAGAAGGACGGCACTAACTGCATAGTAATAGACTACCAGAAGCTCAACAGTATTACAAAAAAGGATCATATCCCTTGCCAAGGACCAATGATGCTTTGGATCGGTTAGGGGAGCCCGTTATTTTTCAGTGATCTACTTGATATCTGATAGCTGTCAAATCAAGTTGCTCATGGCAGAACAGGAAAAATGCGCTATAATCACCTCCAGAGGCCTTTTTCAACTGATGTGGATACCTCAAGGGCTGTGCAACGCCCCAGCTATTTTCAGAAAGCCATGGACACTATTCTTGGTGACTTGAAGCTATCATGCATCCTTTTATACCTCAACAATATTAACGTTTTCTCTCAAACCTTTTCAGAGCACCTCAATCATTTAGAAGCAGTATTCCGCCAGCTTGTTGAGGCGAACATTAAAATTAAGCCTCAAAAATGTAACTTCCTCAAAGATCAGTTGGAATACCTGGGATTTGTAGTAAACTCTAAGGGGCTGAAACCACAGCCAGCTAAGGTGGAGGCCATCCGTAAAATGACTACACTTAATAGTTAATGTGAATACAGGTATTTTTGGAATGGTCAGTTACTACTGGCGCTTCATCCCTAACTTTAGCTGTATTGGTGGGCCACTATTCAAGTTGTTAAAAAAGGATGCTGTGTTCGAATGGATGGAACATCATCAATATGCTTTTGTACACTTTGTATGGCACTAACCAGTCACTGGTGCTATGCTATCTGAACTTTGATAAAGAGTTTATTGTTCAGATGGATGCATCCCTTTCCGCCATTAGGGCAGTGCTTTTCAGAAAGATGACGAGGGAGAGGAGCATCCTGTAGCATACTGTAGTTGAAGTCTGAACTACCATGAGCGTAATTATACTGTGACTGAGTGGGAGTGCTTAGCAGTGATCTATGCATATAAGCAATTTAGAATTTACTTGCATGGGGTAAAGTTAAAAGTCATAACAGATCATGCATAATTACGCTGGTTGAAGAACCTCAAAGAACCTGAAGGCCTTTTGGCCCAATGGGCTCTTAAGCTGCAAGCTTATAGCTTCGGGATTCTTCATTGCCCAGGAGTAAAGCACCAGAACGCTGACTGTTTATCTTGACTGCCAACTGTTGCCATGATGGTGGACCTCAGTGGTATAATATATGACAAGATGCTCAACGTAAAATATAATGACAAACTTCCCCAAGTGATTAAAGCATTAAACGAGATGCAAACAAATACCTTCCAATGGAATAGTGAACTGCAAATGTGGATTAGCGATACTACAGTGAATTTTTTGCGACCCTCAGCATGGCTGGGAATCATTATGAGCGCCCACAAGGCAGTCAGACATGGTAGGGTGCATAAGACAATGGAGTTGTTGTGCCCTTGGTACTATTGGGAAAGCATGAGCTTTGATGTGCTCAAAACTATTTCCTGTTGCCATCAGTGCCAATTGGAGAAGCCATTCCGCTGGAAAACTTCATAAAAGGTAGTGAAACCACATTTTGCTTGGCACACGGTTTCCCTTGACGTCGTTGGTCCCTTGCCAACAGGAGCCATCTGGTTCAAGTAAATTCTTGTGGCTATCAACCACTTGACCCGGTGGGTCAAAGTGATGGCGATATGAGATTTGGGGGCGGTTACAGTGGCCAAGTTCATGATGGAATGCATTATTCAGCGACACGGCTGCCCTCAGTTTATTTTCACTGATAATGGAACCAACTTCACCTTGCACATCCTCCCCAAAACTGAACGAGCTTATGGGAATCTGTGGGGTTCTGATGACACCATACCACCCCAAATCCAATGGAATGGTTGAACGGGTGAATGGGACTCTGGTGAACATACTGCAAAAATTAGTAACAGATTGACCTACTGATTCGAGCTCCCTCCTTTCTACTGCTGAGTTCACCTATAACATTAGTTACCATTCTGCCATGGGGAAGAGCCCCTTTAAACTACTATATGGCCAACACCCATCTCTTCCAGAGTTACTTTATTTGTGTGTAGAAGACACCAGCAGAATGGAACCCCATTGCAATTTGGCTAACCTGGCGAACACTCTGATAAAATTGCAAACCAAGTCATATTCCTTCAGCTTAGCCAAGAATATCAGGAATCAGGCTGCCAATCAGGTACATTGTAACAGGTTGGCTCAGTTCAAAGAAGGTGATATGGTTCTCTTCCATGACTAACATGGGTTTGGGTGGAACCACGAGCTGGCCAGTATTTGGATTGGTCCATTCAAAATTATAGAGAAAACTGGGTTCAACGCATATAACATCAAGGACCCCGCAAGTGGTCATATCATTGAATGTTTGCACGCAAAGTTCCTCTGACCATACAAGCAATAGGAGCCTTATCATCCAGTCAAGGAGGGGGCAATGTTGCAATTTTAATATGACTGGATGATAATCTTGGGACAGTTAGGGTGGACTGGGAAGAATCCGCTGAACACGATAACAGTTGCGATTATTCAAGTACCTTGAGATGAGGCAATTCTGGGATATAATGGGTTAATATTGGTTCGCCTTGTAATAAGGCAATAAGGTGATAAAGCGATGTCAACATTCAACGAATAAACAAAATCACCTTCAATTAGGGCGATAGAGAGCTAGAGAATAACAAGCCAAATTTGGGGAGAATTGACAGAATAGAATAGCCTAAGCTATGAGAGTGGTAGCATCCAAAACCACTGTTTATAAGCAAGATGGGCGATTGAGAGAGGGAAGGTTGTTAATAGTAGAGAGAGCAGAACAGCGAAAGATCGCTGTATTTATTAAAATAAATAAAAGAGTCGTTGGGGCGATTGCTCCTAATTTTTAGTATATTTTCAAGTGTGTCTGGAGGACCAACAATCCCCACATTGTCTGTCTGTTGTTCAGTGGGTTCGACCTGTACAAACAATACGGCAGATCCTAACCATACCATCCAATTTTATAACAAGCTCATTATAGAACTGTGCTGTGAACTGTGAACTGCAGTCACTGATGATCTCCTGTGGAAGCCCAAACATAGAAAACACATGGCACACAAAGAGATGAATGGTTTCTTATGACATAATTGTGGAAGAACATCAAATAGAAGGAAAAATTTTGGTAAAACAATCAACCACCATCACTGCCATAAACCTGTTAGATCTGGGAAGCTTAACAATAAAATCCACGGACACTGATTTCCTTAGTGTCCTCCGCCTGTTGTAAAGGATGAAGGAGGCCATTTCTTCCTGATCAATCTGACTTGGCCCATGCGCAGGTAATGCAATTGGCAATCCAGACTGGGACTTCTTTTGAAAAACTCGCCCAATAATAAGTCTGCTTAATCAAATCAATACATTTCTTGTTGCCTGGTTAACTGATTGTGGGAGGATCGCGATGTGCCTGAAACTACTCAGCTCTAAAGAGAAGAGGAACTTAAACCTGCAGCCAAAAATAAAGGAGACCCTCCACTAAGGAATATAGGGAATATTTGTGAGTTTGGAGGGACAATTGATAGAATAACTCCACTCCTTTGGGAAAGTCAAATGAGCTTCTAAAACACGTTAATTGAGAGGAGCATCAGGAGCAAATCGACTGATGAGACCATGGGTGGGACAATTGATAAACTTTGAGGGGGGATGACGGTAATTTAAGTCCACTTCATCTGAGTCTGAGGGGTAGTGATCCAAGTTGCAGCTAATAAAATTGGGTAGCACATTTAATGTGCCTTTCACAAACTCATATTTTGAAATTGAAACTGCACAAATCCTAATAGGTATGAGCTTGCATATGTGCCAATTTCTGTGGTTTTCAGTAATATTGAAGAGCTTAGTGATCTGAACGCACCATTAACTCATGCTAGCACCCTGTAACAGGTACTGCCAATGATTCAACGCCCATGCTACGGCTGCCAACTCCTTATTATAGATGGCCCAGGACTACTCAGTAGAGGAGAATTTCTGAGAAAAGTAGGCAACTGGATGTTCTAAACCATTGTGCTCCTGGAGCAGAACTGCTGCCACTGCCACAGATGAAGCATCGCATGCAACAATATATTGTTTAGCGGGTTCTACGTTTTTTAAGATAGGGTGATAAGAACACCTCTTTAATTGACTCAAACGCCCGCTGACACTTGGGTGTCCAAAAAAGGGAAAATTCTTACATGTGAGGGGTTAAAGAAGAGCGGCTAACTGGGAAAGGGCTGGGGAAATTTCTTCAGTAAATTAATGGTGCCTAAGAAACTTCTTAATTGTTTTTGGGTTATTGGAGTTGGCCACTCGTGGATGGAGTCCAACTTGTTGGGGGATCGCATAACCATCTTTTAGAACAAGGTTCCCAAGAAAGGTAACAACCTCTTTACAAAAAAGCATTTCAAAGGCTTGGTGAATAGGCCCGCCTTGTGCAAAGCAGCTACTACCACTTTCAAGTCTTTTGTGTGTTTTTTGGGAGTTAGGGAGTGAACCAAGATGTCTTCAATATATGCGACCATGCAAGTAAATTGGAGGTCGCCCAGCACACTATTGATCATTCTTTGAAATGTGGCTGGCGCATTCTTCAGCCAAAGGGCATTAAACAGAATTGGAAAGTAACTCACTTTGTTTGAATTGCAGTAAGCCATTATTGACCTTCCATCACCCATATTTGGTTGAAGGCATTAACAAGACCAAGCTTAAAGAACTCATAAGACTTAGCAATCGCTTGACTGATAGTTTGCTCCAGGGGCAATGGGTAGGGATTGTGTACTGTGATTTTGTTTAGGTGACCATAATCCATGCATGGATGGAGGGAACCATCAGACTTATTGGCAAAATCGATGTAAGAGCTTCTGTTGATGTCTTTAAATAACCACCCCATCTTAAGAATATTGTCTAACCAGGTATTAAACAAAACCTCCTCCTCCTCTGTGTGTGAATACAAGGGACAGTTGATATTCACCATCTATACTGTTGTTCAGAATCCCAAGTCGAATTTAGTGTGATAGGGAAGATGGTCCGCCTTCTTAGAATTAAAGATACTTCGATATCACATTAATTCTTCAGGAAAATTAGATGGAAGGCCCGCAGGGGAAAAGAGGGAAGTAGTGGCGCTGCAGCCTTGAGTTTTCTTAAGGATATCAACTAAAGGAAATTTCCCTCCATTTGATAATTAACAGATGACAACATATTTGACTCCAGGTGAATTCTGAAATGTTGTTGGCACCACCATCCAACCCCCAGGATTACAGGAAACACCAAGTTTGGCATTGCTGAGAACTGGTTACAAAAGCTAAACTGATTTACTGAGAAAAGTACTGGCCAACAGACTAGATATGAGGTCTGGGAGACTGATGAAGCAATCATCATTGAAGGACCTATGTCCAGGTCAAGCTCCAATTGTTGGGCTAGCTCAACGGTCATAAAAATTACCTGCGACTTCAGTATCCATCAAAGCCTCAAAGGAGATGTGGTGAGACCTGATACTAATCTTCATGGGCATTAAGAAATAGGAGAAGTTTTATTTATTAGTAAATTCAGTCATCTCCGCTGCAACTGAAGAGATGGCAAGTAATTGGGGGAAGGTTGGGGACCTTTTCAGGAATAAAGTTGGAAAGAATGAGGGCTTGAGAACCAGCTACTTCAATCTGGGCTTTTAATGATTCATTAATAGGTGAACCAGGATAACACAACTTGGGCGCAGGGGTATTGATGGATTCTGAGGCCAGGACAAATACTGGTTCAATGGTAAGGACTGAACCTGAGTCGTCGTTGGGTAGTCCAAACATATAATTTCCCCCTTGAAAGCGGGGAGCATGGTGAGGGGAAGCGTTAGTGGTTACAATTTTACATATTTGATCCACTGTCCCCATAGGGGTGGACCAAACTTCATAATGGGCTGAGGCAGAATCCAGCACTGATCTAAAGATTGCTTGGAGCATATCATTAGAAAAATAAAGCGTGGGAGTCTGTTCACGGAAGGTTATGATTAAAAAAGCCAAGCTGAGCTTCAGCCATGGTAGAAAGAAATTGGAATAAACGTTATGAATGTGAAACAGGGGGTTTCAAAGCAGCTAAAACTACTGTTACAAGCGAGGTAGAATCTCCCACTTGCAAATTAGAATGCAGAAGTCCTTGTACCCACTGACAGGAATCCCTGTAAGTCCCTGGGAATGTCCTCTAGGTGTCAATCGGGCCATTTTCCCATTTCCAAGCAAGAAGGCACTGAAGAGGATGGCAGTACCCCTCATTACTCAGGGCGATCTCGCCCATGTGGTAGATGAGTTCTGGGTAACAGCCCTCCTGCTTCAGATACTGCTTCCAGTAACCACACTCTCCTTGGCAGAATTTTTATGAGGAATCAGTGAAATCTGCGCTGAGATCGCCAAAATGAAATCATTAATAACTAATTCGAGTGGCAATCAACCCAATGCTCAGATTTCAAATGATCAGAAAGGTATGAAGACCGATCTATCAGCTGGAATGCCTGAATGTTGTAATTTGGTTAACATGACAATCAAAAAAATCTCCCCCTCCCAAATTCATTGGGGATCACCCCCAATGGGCAGGTAACAGCATCAGACACCATCGACAAGGTTACAAAGCTTCCTGCTGGCAAATTGGGTGTTGCACCTGATGCAATGCCACTGACCAAACGAATGGCCCAGCAACTGAGCATGGGCAGGTTGGGCGTCCTGAACCTGTTCCCA
The DNA here is from genome assembly GCA_022478985.1 of Massospora cicadina. Taxonomy (NCBI): domain Eukaryota; kingdom Fungi; phylum Entomophthoromycota; class Entomophthoromycetes; order Entomophthorales; family Entomophthoraceae; genus Massospora; species Massospora cicadina. Next base: position 128,701 of record JAKSZP010013197.1, read on the forward strand.
ACCAAATGGGCCCACCCCTATGTGGGGTGGCCTTGGGGGATTCCTGCCGCTCATTGGGCCAAACACCATTGCACCAACTGTCAGAAATGTAGCCAAGCCTCAGTTCAGATGTTTGAGGTCAAACTGACAGTGATTCGGCCCGCTGCCAAATTTTTTGATGTCAGTTCCCAGGGAACTAACCCGCCCATTCCCAAATAATTCGCCAATTTTGTCAAACTTGTGGGACCTGATCCCGGCTTGTTTCTCCTCCAAATTGACTACTATTTAATCAGTCGCATCACACTGAGAAAATTGTTATCCAATTTTTCTTCCTTAAATCTTCCATTAAAAACCTTCCCCAAAAATTTAGTTTTTATATGTTGAGAATTAAGCTGCCTTTTCCGCTGACACTCTCATACCCCTTGGGGTTAATGGCCATGGTTGTCTGGTATTTTATTTTATGCCTGTAAGAAATTTTGGCTCACCAGCAGATATTGGTGGAACTCCTTTCTAGTTCCATATTTGTCATATCAACAGCAGTGCCTTAGGAATTCTAGTTTACCGTTCAGGTGCTCTGGCATCTGGGCTGGAAGGCCAGTCTAATTCTTACTTGCTGTTCGCCTGACAATCCCCTTCTACTGCATCCAAAAGGGTGCCCCCTTGTTGGGCATTAGATAGTAAAGCGGCATTATTAAGGGCAATAGCAGAACGCATTTGCACCTCATCAAGGGTGTCAAGAACTTGATTAACAATATCTAGGGAGGGAACATTCAGATACCCTTCTTGAACATTAGGTGAGGGAAGAGTAGTTATCCACGGGTCTCTTCTGCCCTGAAGGAGTTTCTCCAAGGTATTGCAAACACTACCCTTAAAATTGGTGAATGACCAAATGAACAACAGAAAGCAAACTACTGATTGCACGTTCATTTGGTAAAGGGTAATTACTGTGGCACCCAACTCAAAGAAAAGGGCGGAAATGGCAGGAAACAATGGTTGGTCAATTATGTCAGGAAAACGGCAGAGGAAGTTTAGACCTGCCTGCCAGTTGGGATGCGTGAGCATCCAATAAGCAAGCCAGAATGCCAGTGACATTGCCACTCAAAAGAAGTTGTATGGAGCTGCAAATTGGGTAACAATGACTCATTGATGCAGTGTGAGCATGAAAAGAAACCTGGTAATGAACCAAACAAAAACAACCCCGGACACTGTGGATCTTGCTTCTGGGGATTGTACTACTGGGTTTATTACTTAGGGGTTACTGGTGGAAGGGTTCATCACTAATGTAGAGACAAGGGGGCATATCCTTGCTTGAAAATGAGATATATGGGGTCACAGAATTCTGATATCTTGATGGTGGATAGCTTCAATAATGGGGTTAAACTCCCAAAAAAATTTTGCACATTGGATCCAGTTGACTATGGTGGGAGTGATTGTAATCATCAAAACTGGTAAAGCCTATCCAGTGTAGGGACTGACAGGCCACCAGATTAGTGCCATCAGGACTTTGGCAAGAAGAATTGAAATAAAAAAAATTTGGGTAATAGTGGGAATTTTAATGGAAAGGAAAATAAAGAGAATCGACCAACAATTTCCTCAGTGCAATACAGCTGATTAACCAGTGTTTGATTTTAGTAGTAGGTCAAAGCAAGAATTAGAGCCCTCATACTTGACCTAAACTGGTGAATTTTTGGGAGAGTGAGAAAAATTAATTTCAACTAGAATTAACAACAAAGGATTCAGCAGCAGACTGAGTCACTATCTTTTCTTCCGCAAATGCCTAGACTGAGGCTCAACTTCATTTTCATCAGTTGGCGCAACGATCTCTGGCCTGATGGTCAACGGGGACTCCCCAGGGCCACCTCACATAGGAGTGGTTCCAATTGGTTGTAATAGGTTTGTGATGCCCAGCCTGCCCATGCCTGGTCACTGTAGCATTTTTTGACCAATTGAGTTGCATTGAATGCAAGTTCAGATTCTTTAGATAGGGGTTTCAAATTATCTATGATAGTCCCTGAAGATACCATCTTTTCATTAGGAATTGTGTCCAACAATTTTGATGGGTGTTTAACATCAGTGATTGTACTACTAGCTGAATTGATATTGTCAGCAATTCTGGGTGAGAATTTGATACTTGTTCCTTCTCAACTATTGGTTTTCCAATCATCAGGCTTTATTCCCATTGGTTTCAGTCCTTTCATCTTAGCTTTGGTAATTTTGGTGCAGATTTCCTCAATTTGGCGGACAAGTACAGCAGAGGTGAGCTCAGGTACTGGGGCAGGAATCTTCAGAGGGAGCGCGTTACCCAGCGCTTGTCTACCATGTGGGCGAGGTTTTCCTGGGTGATGAGGGGTACAGCCGCCCTCTTTGGACCCTTCTTATTTGGAAATGGGAAATTTTCCTGATCCATGCAAAGGAGACATTCCCCTGGACTTTTACCACTGCCTTAAATGATTACAAAATAAATTTAGGAACAGAATAATTTGTATTGCTGTTAGGAATAATTTTGCAATTTGATTACAGCAGATCAACATCCTAATATTTATATGTTGCTTGATAAATCCTGGCCTGGCAAGATGACTCCGGCTCAGATTTTTCCATTAACTTTTCCCTCCAGATATGATTTTGCTTGGTGGATTAGCATCATTTCATCTGGTGGGTGATTGGGTATACTATCATGGTTAAATGACATGATAGTAGGAACCAACCCCAAGGATAAGGCTGGGCAACAGGAGGCCAGAAGGTGAAGCTTTAGGCTCTCCCTGACCTCAGGCACACAGTAGGCCAACGCTGGGTACAAGCCAAATATGCCCAGGTTGGTACTAGTAAGGTGCCTAATGCCCAGCCCCTTGCATCAGCCTAGGCATTAAAACAGGACGGTTTAATCAATTAACGCAGATGGTTTGATTTGGTTAGTTGAGGAACGGGGTTTCAAAACCTGTTCCATCTATGAAATTATGCGTTTGGGTCAGATACAACTTCAATCAATTATTCCAGTGAAGTCAGTTTCAGTGTATTCTACCAATTTGGATGGTAGTTTTTGCCTATTGGTGAATCAGTGCTTGGGACCACTTCAGCAGACCCTGAATTACCCTGATGTTGTTTAAATTTGTTTTTTGTGACCAACATTCCTTGTTGGTCAACTTCCACAATAAACTTCCCCATTTTCCCATTTTTATTAAAAATGTTATTTAGGATGATCCTGTGCATAAACCTCTTCAAGGAGGCCTTGCACTACATTAACTATTACATCACATATATTATTAGGTTATCCCCTTGCGCACCACTGGGTCACCCAGGTTTCCTCCAAACTGGGACGCTTACCCATTTTTCCCTTGTGCACCGCATCGCTTTTGGTTGTTTATTTACACCAATAATCGCCCTCTTTCTCTTGTATTATTATTGCTCCAGCACCTTCTGCTGGGCTCTAGTAACTCTCATACTAATGGCTTGCTCCCTGGCGTTGGCTTGTGCACCAGGCACTACCACGCTGGTAACAGGATAGTTATAGATACTCTCTTTACATACACCATAGCATGGCTATATATAACTGGTCCCATTGAGTTAGGAAAGGGTTTGTTTCACCTATAACTTATCAGGGATGGGCTCATAATTGCTGGCGACAAAGTGGTACAGTGGTTGGGAATTTCCAATCTAAAATTTGATTCACTCAATCTATTCATGGCAGATATCAGTTTAAATATATTGGTGGGACTTGAACCACCAGAGACAAACTTTTGAGGGAAGAATTTCTGCAACCTGTCATGGAAATGGCAGAAGAAGTTTAGACTGGCCTGCCAGTTGGGGTGCATAAACACCCAAAAAGCAAGCCAGAATTCCAGAGGCATTGCCGACTGAATGCCGTTGTATGGAGCCAGGCATTGGGAAATGAAAATTGTTGGTGTAAGACAAAAGTGAATATGATCCTGAGAACAAACCAAATTGAGGACACCCCAGACCCTGGAGGTCTTACTGCAGGGGGCGGAATCACAGAAATAGTTTCAATATGTTCACCAGTATCTGGGGTTGATTCAACTGTGGAGACAAGGAGGCGGATCCTTGCTTGAAGAAGGTGGACATAAGGCTACAAGATCCCAGTATACTGTTGTTAAAAATTCATAACAACAGGGTTAAATTTCCAGAAGTATCTAGCTTGCTGAATCCAATCTATGATGGTCAGGGCCATAGTGGCCGTGAGTATTGGTAGAGCCCATCCGGTGTACAGACCAAGGGGCCACCAGATAAAAGCCATCAGGGATGTGGCCAGAAGTAAATCAACTAAATAAAAACTGATTGGTTTTTGGAGGCAAAATTTGATTGCAAAGGAAAAGGAAGAAAATTAACCAAGAATTTTCTTAGTGCAATGCAACTGATTAAATAGTGGTCAATTGGTGCGGGGACAAGCCAGGATTGGGACCCTCAATTTTGATCTAATCAGCAAATTATTTTGGAATGGGGTGGATAAGGTCACTGGGAACCAACATTGAAGAATTTGGCGGCAGGCTGAGTTGCTGTCAGTTCAGCCTCAAACGTCCATTCCAAAGCTTAGCTACGTTTCTAATGGTTGGCGTGATGGCATTTGGCCCAATGAGCAGTAGGATTCCCCAAGGCCACCCCACATAGGGGTGGACCCATTTGGTTGGGAACAGGTTCAGGGCACCCAACCCGCCCATGCCCGGTCGCTGGGCCATTCATTTGATCAGAAGTGTTGCATCAGGCGCAATGCCCAATTTGCCAGCAGGGAGCTTCAAACCCTCATCAATGGTGCCCAATGCTGTTACCTGCCCATCGGGGATGATCCCCAATGCTTTTGGGAGGGGGTGATTTTTTCAATCATAGTGTTGGCTGAATCAAAACTGTCAGTGATTCCAGCTGATAGATCAGTCTTCATCCCTTTTGACCATTTGAAATCTGGACCTCATGATTGCCACTAGATTTTGTTCCAATCAATTTCATTTTGGTGATCTCAGCGCAGATCTCACTAATTCCCTGTAACAGTTCTGCCAAGTGAGTGTGGGTACTGGGGGAGGGATCTGAAGCAGAAGAGCTGTTACTCAGCGCTCATCTACCACGTTGGCGAGATTGCCCTGAGTAACAAGGGGTACAGCCATCCTCTTTGATACCTTCTTGCTTAGGAACGGGAAAATGGCCTGATCAATGCGCAGGGTATGTTCCCCAGGACTTACATTACCCTTTCCTTTTTTAAGGTTTCAGGATTTCACCAAATCCTCATATCTCTAAAAAATCCACTTCATTAATTCCCCCAACAACATTGGAAGGAGCGAGCAATATATCACAATCTATCAAGGTTAGCAATCAATCTGATCCTGATCAATTGATTGAAGATTCAATCATGCGGAGATTAATTCACTCTGATAGATTACAAACTGTAAAAAACCTATAAACATTTCCCTTTTTAAAAATAAAATTTAGGTCAAATTTTAACCTGTATTTTCCTATTTATTTTATCGCCTTTTTGGAGAATTCGACCAGTGTAACTTCGAGATACAACCTGCCCCATTGGAAGTGTAATTCAAAACTTCCAGACAAAGGAAGGACCCCACTTCTGGGAAACTGCACAAGAGCCACATTCTTGTGCACCTTGGGTAACTTGATTGCATAACTGTCATGCTTTTTTTTTTGGGGGGAAGGGAGCTTCGGGGTGAGATACATGGAACTCTTCAACCAGTTCCATACAGTTTGCACAATCACGCGCCTTGACCCAACTGTTTTTGTATGCCAGATACCCCTTCCAAGCCACAATGTATTGTATGGACTGTCGGGATTTTTGGGATGCTAGGATACTTTCTACCTTGGCCTCTTCCCCATTCTTGACAATGATCAGTTCAGGTTCCATGGGGACCATACCCTTAAAGGGCGACAGCTGGGAAACATGGAAGATGAGGTGCTTTTTCCAATGAGCAGGGAGCTTCAACTGAAACGCACTGTTACCCAAGACCTCCTCCACCAAATGGGGGCCTGAACGTTTACTAGCAAAATTACGGGAAGGGGCTTGAATTCTTAAATAACAGGTATTGAGCATAACAAAGGAGCCCACCATTATATTGTGACCCATGAGCTGCTTCCAATCTGCAAACTGCTTGTAGTCATTGATGGCTTTGGTGAGGTGTTCCCGCACTAAGGATTGAGTTGACCTGATATGTTCAGCGTGGTCCGCAGCAGCTTGGACCTCAGGCTGCAAGCAAGGTCTGACCAAAAATGAAGGATTATAACCCAACGTTGCTTTGTAGGAGAAAACCCTGTGGATGCATGAGTCTCATTATTATAAGCAAATTGAGCGAGGGGAAGATTGTCAGCCCAGGTGTCCTGCGCAGCTGCAGCATAGCAACACAGGTACTGTTCAAGGACTTGGTTAACTCGCTCGGTCTGTCCATCAGACTGGGGATGATACGCAGTAGAATGAAAGGGGGATATTTTTAGGATAGATAGGAGTTCACTCCAAAACCACGCGGTGAACTGTGAACCACAGTCACTGATGACCTCCTGGGGAGAGACCAAACATCAAAAACATGGCGTATGAATAGGTGGGCAGTTTCCTCTGACATAATTACAGAAGTACAAGGTATAAAGAGGGAAAATTTTGTGAAGTGATCCACCACCACCATCACCACTGTGAACCCATTAGAGCTGGGGAGTTCAATGATAAAGTCCATGGACCCTCCGCCTGCTATAAGGGGTGTAAAAGACCATTTTTACCAGAGCGGTCTAACTTAGCCCTGGCACAAGTAATGCAATCGGCGATCCAGGCCAGAACATCTTTTGTCAAACCGCCCAATTATAGGTCTGTTTGATCAAGTCGATGCATTTCTTGTTGCCTGTGATGACCTACTGTGGGGGGATTGTGATGTGTGCGGAATACCTCAGTTTGGCGGGGAGGGGGAACCCAGATGCAAGACCAAAAATAAATGAGCCCCTCCTCCAAGGAGTATAGGGAGTGTTTATGATTTGGGTGAACCAACTGCTCAACCATCTCCATACCCTTAGGGCAGGCCGTTTGACTGGCTAGGACCTGAGCAACTAGTGGGGCATCAGGAGCCATGGCAATGGATGAAATGACAGGGGGTACAATTGACAGGATCTGGGCAGCAGGTATCATGGTAACGAGATCCACTTCCTCCAGGTCTGAGGAACAGTGGGTTGGGCTGCGGCTGAGGAAGTTGGGAAGTACATTAAGTGCACCTTTTATGATTTCATATTTGAAGTTAAAACTGCACAGGTCCCAATAGGTTTAGGCTTGCCAATGCGCCAACTTTTTGGGTTTACAAAAGTACAAAAGAGCCTGGTGATCCATGCAAACCATTAACTCATGTTGATCACCCTGTAACAGATACCTCCAATGAGTTAATGCCCATGAAATGGCTGCCAACTCCTTGTCATAAATGGCCCAAGACTGCTCCATAGAGGTGAACTTCCGGGAAAAATAGGAGACCAGGTGTTCCAAGCCATTGTGCTCCTGGAGCAACACACCCTTACTGCTACCAATGAGGCATCGCATGCAATTATATATGGCTTGGAGGGATCAGAATGTTTCAAAATGGGAGGGGACACAAACACCTCTTTAATCAATTTGAACGCCTGTTGGCATTTAAGCAACCTGCAAAATGGTACATTTTCCCTTTAAGGGGATGGAGCGGGGCAGCCAACTGGGAAAGTGCCGGGAAAGAGTTTTTTAAGAAAATGATAGTTCCCAAGAAACTCCTTAGTTGTTTCTGGGTAGTCAGGGCTGGCCATTCTTGGATCGCGTCCAACTTATTGGGAGGGATTATGTAACCATCTTTAAGGATGAGGTTCCTGAGGAAGTTAACCTCCTCCTTATAGAACTCGCACTTGGAAGGCTTGACAAACAAGCCTGCCTTATGCAAGGCGGCCACAACTGCTTCCAAGTCAGTAGCATGTTGTTAAGGAAGTGGGGAGTGAACTAGAATGTCATTGATTTATGCAACTGCGCAGGTAAACCAGAGGTCACCCAGTACATTGTTAATCATGCGTTAAAACTTAGCGGGAGCATTCTTCAGCCCAAAGGGCATTACATGAAATTGGAAAATGCCACGCTTCATCTGGATTGCTGTTAATCATTCTTGCCCTTTCATTATCTGAATTTTGTTAAAAGCGTTCACCAGATCCAGCTTAGAGAACACACAGGATTTAGCAATTGCCTGGCTGATTGTCTGCTCCAGAGGCAAGGGGTGGGGATCAGAAACCGTTACTTTGTTTAAGTGGCCATAATCCACGCAGGGATGGAGGGAACCATCCACTTTTTTGGCGAAGATGATGGGGGATGCAATGGGCAAGGTCTCCTTGAACATCCACCCTTTTTTCAGCATATCTGTCCAACCAAGTGTTGAGTGCAATCTCTTCTTCCGCTGTATGGGGATACAACGGACAATTGATATTCACCAACTCCACGGTCATTCAAAATCCACAGTCAAACCTAGTGTGAGGAGGCAGATGATCCACCTTTTCCAAGTCAAAGATACTTCGATAGTGCATTAAGCTTACATGAAAATCAGCTGGGATGCCCGCAGGAGTGACGAGGGAAGTAATAGAACTGCGGCCTTGTGTTTTCTTAAGAGTGTCAATCAGATGGAATTCACCCTCCAGTTGATAATTGGTAAATGACAATATATTAGACTCCAACTGAATCTTGACATGTTGTCAGCACCACCATCCCACACCTAAGATCACCAGAAACACCAAGTTTGGCATAACAGAAAAATGATCACAGAAGCTAAACTGGTGGATTGAAAAAGGTACTGGCTGACAGATGACATATGAGGTCTGGGAGGCAGATGAAGCCACCATCACTGAGGGACCCACATCCATTTCCAGTTCTAATTGTTGGGCCAACTCAACACTCATGAAGTTCCCCGCAGCTCCGGTGTCCACCAGGGCCTCAAAGGAGACATGGTGCGAGCTGACACTAATCTTTATAGGCAATAAGAAATAAGCGAAGTTTTGTTTATTGGAAGATTTGACTGATTCTGTTACAACTGAAGAAATAACTGGCAAATTGGGGGTAAGGTTGGGGCTTTTGCAGGAGCAAAAATTGGAAGTACAAGGGTGGGAGAGCTGGCTTCCTTCATCTGGGCTTCCACGGATTCATTTATAGGTGACTCTGTGTCAGCCAACTCAGACACAGGAGTTGCAACAGGATTGGCAACCAGGTCTACCGCTGGTTTTAAGGTAGACAATTTGTCCGCATCTTTGGTGGGTAATCCTATCATGAAATTTCCCTTCTGATAATGGGAAGCATGGTGGGGGAAGGCATTAATAGTAGTCACGGTGGCACATATTTGATCTACTGTTCCTTGGACGGTGGACCAGACCTTGTGATGAGCAGAAACTAAATCCAAGCCTGATCTAAAGACTGCCTGAAGCATATCAATAGAGAGACCCAGTGTGGGAGCCAGTTCATGGAAGGTAGAAATCAAAGAAGCCAAGCTAGGGGCTTTGGCCATGGCATAGAGCAATCTGAATAGGTGGTCTGAGCGTGACACAGGGGGTTTCAAGGCAGCTGACATGACAGCCATCAGTGGAGTGGGGTCTCCTGCTTGTGAGGAAGAGCGCAGAAGGCCTCTAACCCAGCGGCGGGCGTCCCCTTCCACAGCATCCAACAATATGAGCCCTTGCTGGGCATGAGATAATGCGGAGGCATTATTAAGCACAATTGCTGAATGCATTTGCACCTCAGCGAGGGCATCAAGAACTTGATTGGCTATCTCCTGGGAAGGAACACTTGAGCTTCCTTCTGGGCTAGTGGGAGGGGGAGGAGCAGCAATCCGTGCAGCTTGGGCGGTCTGAAGAAGATTCTCCAAGGTAGAGCGGATACTATTCCTGAAATCAGGTAAGTGACCAAACAACCAACAAAAAGCAGGCTACTGATTGCACATTCATTTGGTAAAGGGTAACCACTGCAGCGCCCACCTCAAAGAGCAGGGTGGAAGTGGCTGGAAACAATGGTTGGTCAATTATGTCATGGAAATGGCAGAAGAAGTTTAGACTGGCCTGCCAGTTGGGATGCGTAGCACCCAAAAGCAAGCCAGAATGCCAGAGGCATTGCTGACTGAATGACGTTGTATGGAGCCAGGCATTGGGAAATGATGAATTGTTGGTGTAGGACAACAGTGAATATGATCCTGAGAACAAACCAAATCAAGGCCTGCCCCAGACCCTGGAGGTCTTACTGCAGGGGGCAGAGTCACAGAAATAGTTTCAATAAGTTCACCAGTATATGGGGTTGATTTGACTGGGGAGACAAGGAGGAAGATCCTTGCTTGAAGATGGTGGACATAAGGCCACAAGATCCCAGTATACTGTTGTCAAAAGTTCATGACAACAGGGTTAAATTGCCAGAAGTATCTAGCTCGCTGAATCCAATCTATGATGGTGGGGGCCATAGTGACCATGAGTACTGGTAGAGCCCATCCGGTGTATGGACTGATGGGCCACCAGATAAAAGCCATCAGGGATGTGGCCAGAAGTAAATCAACTAAATAAAAATTGATTGGTTTTTGGAGGCAAAATTTTATTGCAAAGGAAAAGGAAGAAAATTGAATAACAATTTTCTCAGTGCAATGCAACTGATTAAATAGTGGTCAATTGGTGGGGACAAGCCAGGATTGGGACCCTCAATTTTGACCTAACCAGTGAATTATTCAGGAATGGGGCAGATAAGTTCACTGGGAACCAACATCAAAGAATTTGGCAGCAGGCTGAGTCACTGTCAGTTTGACCTCAAACATCTAAACCAAGGCTCAGCTACATTTCTGATGGTTGGCATGATGGCATTTGGCCCAATGAGCAGCAGGAATCCCCCAAGGCCACCCCACATAGGGGTGGACCCATTTGGTTGGGAACAGGTTTGGGACGCCCAACCTGCCCATGCCCAGTTGCTGGGCCATTTGTTTGATCAGAAGCGTTGCATCAGGAACAATTCCTGATTTGCCAGCAGGGAGCTTTGAACCCTTGTCAATGGTGCCCAATGCTGTTACCTGCCCATCAGAGATAATCCCCAACAATTTTGGGGAGGGGGTGATTTTTTTGATTGTAGTGTTGGCCAAATTGAAACCATCAGTGATTCCAGCTGATAGATCAGTCTTCATCCCTTTTTGACCATTTGAAATCTGAACATTGGGCTGATTGCCACTCAATTTTGTTCCAATCAATTTCATTTCAGTGCGATTTGGTGCAGATTTCACTAATTTCCTGTAACAGTTCAGCCAAGTTGAGTGTGGGTACTGGGGGAGGGATCCAAAGTGGAAGAGCTGTTACCCAGCACTCATATACCATGTGGGCAAGATCACCCTGAGTAACAAGGGGTACAGCCATCCTCTTCAATATCTTCTTGCTTGGGAATGGGAAAATGGCCCAATCAACGCCCAGGGGATGTTCCCGGGACTTACACAACCCTCTGCTGGTGATGGCACCTGCCTGCCACCACTTCCCCACACATACCCTGAATTTTCTACACTAGCTCAAGGGTAGTTGGCATGGTGGAAAATGATACAATCTTCAAAGGTTCTACCCAAAACTACCTCACATCTACCACATGGGTTAAAGTGCCCAAGGTGGTGAGAGGGACACCTTCTGGCTTTCTTCCCTTTTCTAGTACAAAATGGTAATACCTCCCAATTAAGCTACAGGGGTTGCTCCTCAAGGCTTATACTCAGAACTTATTGACTATATTGAGTTACTGGCCCTTTATGAGTTCCTCCAACCTAAACCCAATAAGTTCTTATCTTAAACTGCATCTTATTGATAAACCAATGCCTTTTATTGCTGCACTTGAATGGCAAATACTTGCTGATATAGCAGGAATTTCAACAATCCTGCTTTTTTTTCAGCGTATCAGGGTAAGTGGCAGTTTTTTGATAATCCTGAAGATTTAATATAGCTATTTTGTCTATATTTTTTATTTTACTAGACATATCTATTTCAAGGTTGGCTCAGCTTGAATAAGATATATATGAAATTGCCATGCAGGAATACTAAAATAAAAAATTAGGATTAAAATAAAGGTTAGAAATTTTGGTAAGATATGATTCACGTTTCTTATTTTATGGCTTTTTTTGCAACAGATGAGATAAAAATTAACTTAGACTAAATTACTATGGAGTATGATTAAAGATAAGGGCTTACTTAATAGTAAACCAAAAAAAACTCGCTAACTTGAATTAGTCAACGTTAGCAGTCAAACTGTATTCGAGTTCGTCTAGTATCCGCGCCTTTAGAATTTAATGATATTGCATTTTGAATCATAAATGGCTAATAAAATTGATTTTTTTGTTTACCGTTCAGTTTGAGATTTAAAACTCTTATTTCAAAGATTACGACCCTTTAAGGCTCAGCTGTCTATGGAATCAAACGCTATTTTATATAAGCAATATATAGTGAATACATATATAGCTTTTTATAGCGTGGAATATGAATTCTCCTAAAACCGTTAAGCAAAAGCTAAAGTGCGGGTTCCTATTAAAGTAACCCCTGTCGCGCTTTCCCGAAATGAATTTAAAGATAAAGCGCTGAAAGCTTATTTTGAAAACAAAAGAAGGAGGAGCCTTGTAAGACTAAACTTGAAACGAGAACTTGGTTCACTCTCCGATTTTTCTGATGAAGAACGCGGAGTAAGCGCTTTCAGAATTGTCACATATTTTAAAAGGATTATCATTTTTATTTTTTTGGTATGCCTTTTTTGAAGCATCATTTAAAGGCAAACCCTTTGATTCATCAGTGAAGCTGTTGTTTAACATTTTTGGTTTAGGCCAATGATCTTTTTATCGAAAAGCTATGGGAAGATTATCAGTCCTTTTTTATAAACGCACCGGAAAATATTGAATTTGATATTGATCAAGCCATAGAGCAATACTTGTCAGAAAAAGAGGTTGCGCAACGCTTTGCTCCAATTAAGTACATTGAAGGTAGCATAATTTTACTCTCAAGAATCTAACTTATAGAGTACTATATTGAGAAAGAAGAGGAACTAAATGGGTTACTACAAGAATTTCAGACCTTGTCTTTGGACTCGGATCCTTTTAACGCCTTTATAGTTTGTCCAATTTGCACAGCTGGCTCTCTTGAATTGAAGGATGAAGATTATTTTTGTAAGATTTGTAATATTAGAGCTAAGAACCAGGTATCTTTATCCAACACTTCTTAACCGAATTTTAGTTCTTTTCTGATTTTTGTACAGCGAAGGCTATGCATCGGTATTTTATTACTTTGTTCTTTATATTGATATTGTTTTAGGAAAAGATGCCCTTCTTTGCTTTCTTTAACGGGAAAAGATGGGTATTTTATTCCCTTTTGCTCGGAATGTGGAGAAGTTTCTATTAAGTAGAGAGTGGCTAAAATACGTATGATTTAGAACCTGAAGCTTTGAAGATTATTTATTTTATTGCATTTACGTTATGAGGATAACCTGTCAAAAGGCTTCTTTGTTAGCAATTTAAGTGTGGTGCTTTTTCCTCCTATTTCACCTTGTTTGATTTGAAACACCCTCATTAAGCAGCTTATTTGGCTTAAAATCAATTCAATTTCACATTTAATCCAAGGCTTTTTAGCTTTATAACTTCTAGCTTTTTGGGTATTTGTAAATAAATTTCCGCGAGTTTTGTTATCCGGATCTAGTATTAAACTATTTTTAGTGGCTAAGGGTTAAACAAGGAATTAGTAGATAAAGAATATGTAAAGCTCAAAATAAGTTTAATATGATTATTATGTTTTATTATTGGTCTTTAAACTATAGCCGTTGTTTTACCTTTTTGCACTTGAGGAATAACTGCTGAAATTGATGTTTCTATCAACAATGTTGTTATGTTAAGTACAAATGAATCCTAAAGAAATATGCAATTTATTAAGAACTCCAGTTTCAAAAACTTTTTTAGATATCAATATAGTATTTATGTGACAATTTGAATTAAATTACAAGAAGCGAAGTTTGCTTATTTGCATTAATTGTGAGAGTCATGCAATTTAGTGGTTGGTTTGTATGCTAGAAATAACTTTTTTGGTAGAGCATTTCTATTGCAAAATATAATATAACCAAATTATTCGTAAGCAACTAAAAAACAGGAATAGCTAAAAAGTAATTAGATTAGTTAGCCGTCTTTGGCGCACTCTCTTTTAAAGTAGCTATTTGACAAATGTGCTAAGGATAACAATTTAATGCATTGTTGCCCAGATACTTGCTCAATCGACTTTAATCAAGTTATAGGTTATCATGGTCATTTTACCCTAGATGGTGCTGTGATAGATCTTTAAGTGACAATTATTAACCCTTTGCACTCCGAACCATTCTGGACGTTAGCTACTAGCTACTCAGTGCCACTTTGTGGCAGAAACGTGCATTTACGAACCCTCATATTATTTAGTATAGTTTTGGAACCAAGTAACGTATTATAATGATATTGGACTTATATGAATTGGTTAACATCGAGAAATGTATATTTGCAAAAGAAATCAATATTTTATTTTTTATAATTTTGTAAAGTATGATAACGTTTGAAACACTCCCCAATATGCACTGCAGGCTGATTTGTGTATGTTTGACAATAGTAAGTTGTTTGACGTCTTCCACCAGATGTTTTTCTGTCAGAACAAACAATACAATCCCGTTTTCTTTCTCCCACACCGGGAATATGCAGTTAATTATTCAGTCTAATGTCCGCCGAAGATGTGGATGGACGTGTTCTCGGTTCCCGAAAATCACCTCTTAACTGGTCTATAAGTGCCTTCACAAACTTGAAATGCGCCATGGGTGTTTGATTCTTTTTTTCTTCAGTGATGCGGTAAATTATGTAGGAGTCTAACATGTCTGAATAAGCGTCTATCTGGAACTCATCTTCACTACTACTTGTGTCGTGAGACTCACTCGTGTTTGGACGTTTTGCCATTGTTCTAATAAAAAATGAATAAATACATGGGTTGAAAATTTTTAATTGTTATTACAAACTCACAAAATGATATTTACCATAAGAATATCACTTTCCGATCACTCTTTAGAACAGAGTCACTTTTTCTCACTTGTTAGTTCTATCTATACCGCTCGGCGTTTCAAATCAGACTGAGTTCGGCTTTGAAAATCTTTTCCTTCAGTTTTAGATTTGTTTATTTACATTTATAAATCTCCTCTGCCTCGCACCATACAGTGCGAGGCATGCTCGTATAGCAACCTTTCTTCTACAAACTCTCTTTATCGCTCCTTTCAAGTGGCGCAGTCAAGTGCTCGGACCGTAGTGAGCACACTTCTCACGCTCTCTTCTGACACAAAATCCGCTGGCATTTTTTATATATCTTAGTAATTTTACCATATTTTGATTTGATTTCTTCTGCCATTTCAAGAGAAAATTTCAGAAAAACATGCATTTCTCAAAAAGTTGTGCTGGAATAAGTTAATTCCCCGTAATCACTAATAAACTTTAATGTCCCCTGAGAGGGGACAGCAGAGTGATATGCTAGAATTACGATGTCCCCTGAGAGGGGACAGCGGAGTGCAAAGGGTTAAGAATCTTACGACACTTATACCGAGTATTTACTCATTTTTTAAGTATCAATACATGGTGTTTTTATTAGGATTTTTTTGGTGTTAGACAACATAAGTAACTATTATGTTCCACATTCTACCATAGCCTTTTCCTTGTAGTCAAACTAATAACGTAACAAACAGAATACCTAGTTTTGAAGTATAGGATATTAGGGGACCATCTAGTACTAAAAAAGTATAGGATATTAGGAATCTATAAATCTAAGCATAAATCTTGTAAACATCGACATAGAATTAAGCTCTAATTCACCTTTCACATGCAAACAAGCATATTTACTAGGTCAGGATTATCTTTAGCAATGTATGCTCAATTAGACTAGCATAATGATTGAAGTTAATTATATCTATTTTGCACAAAAAAATCCATTGCATTATTGCTTTTACTCAAATTAGTAGAGGTACAGCTGTGGCAACTAGGTTAGCTTTACTATCCAACAAATTTGGTCAAAAAGTAACAATTAAACGTGACCTCATATTGCACCTGTAAAAAGAAATGTTTTTACAAACATGTAACTAATGCTTTCTAAAGCAACTGTATAATACATGCCATACTAACCTTCCAGCAATTAAAAATCTGGCTCTACACTGATTTATTACTTTAGATAAATTGCATAATAGACAACCAATTTGCAAGAAGGATGTGAAGGTAAGATAAGCTATTGGCGGGGCCAAATTTATCGCTCAGTTTATAAGCGCTATTTAGATACGTTCTTTTTAATTTTATGTCTAGATAAACAAGATGTAAGACAAATGATTTAGGACAACAAATGTGTAAGAAATTTCTCAATGGACGAGGGTAAACTTATATCTGTGTTTCCTATCATAAAGTTGGGACATCAATAAAAATCAAGGTTATGTACAGATGGCCCAAATTATCGGTTATACTAGTGACGTAAATAACTATTATATGATACAAGAGCAATGAGATCATATATAATGGAATAGATCTAATAATTCCAAGGTTTGAATCAACTATATAGTTGGTTTGTTAAGCCATCTGACTAGTGGTTCCCAAAAGGGTTTATACGGACCCCCAGGGTTCCATGAACCGCTTAGAGGGTTTGTGGCAGATTAAAATTATTTAGCGGTGCATATGAACCACTTTGGAGTCACTGATCTAAACAACAATTAAAGTCTGTTTTGTGCGTGCTATAAAGTGCATGCAATATATTTTCTAGTTTTGAATAAAAAGCAGTATCATTTTTTGATTAACAAAGTACCATATATCACATGATTATTTTTAATTCATTTGATATTTCTTTAGATACTAAAACTATTTAATCCTAATTTTTGCAATATGGTGGTTAATCATTGTACTAAGTTTGTACACTACTTGACTTAGACTTCTATTAGCATGCCAATTTGTAGGCTCTAATACTTTGCTATTTGCATTATTCTAAATCTCCTCTAAAGAAAGGAAAACTCGTATAAATCAAAATCAAAGTATATAGCATTTGCTACCATAATTGTTAATAAAGCAAAACCATGACGTATTAAGTTTTTTCCAGCCCATTATACTTATAATAAGTATAGATATTACAGCAGTCTTCAAAATTTGAAATGCAGCTTTACTAAATGATCACTATTCCTACATTAAGCCCATTGTTAATTTTTTAAATAATTTTTGAAAGCTGAGCCCTTAAAAGGCTACACAACTATTAGTTGCTGTAGCTCCAACAAAATTTTCTAGTTGACTTTTGCCTCTAGGGCAAATCTCTTAGCGAAAAGATGGTTTCAGGCAAGGCAAATTTTTGCTACTAGTATGCGAAATCTATAGTAAAAACTAGGCAGAATTATGAAGATGAGAAATCCTTTATCTCGATATTAGGGATATCTTTAGAATTTAGTTGATGTTTGGGAGCACATAGGATATGGTGTTTTTGAGAGCGTGATGGCAGAATGCAAAGGATTCTATTGTGCACAATTGTTCCCAATTGGTTCATCAAATTTAGAAAACCCCTGACTGACAAGATCTTTACCAATTATCTCAGTGGATTTGAAGGGGATTTGAGCCTTCAGCAGCTTACCTTGTGAGTTATCACTCATGGCAATCCTGGCATATTCCACATTAATGATACTCTTTCAAAAGTTTTATATTATCTGCAATTCAGACTTTATTCCTGACAATGCCCCCTCAGGATCTTGCTAGGATGGACATAATTGCGGAGGAATCTAGTGTCAAATCAATTTACAATAGAGCCCAATTGGATGGAGGCAATTGAGTACTCCATTCCTTGTAAATAAATCACTTGATACAGTCCTGATCATAACTATCAAGTTTGTGAACCTGACCTCCTGATCAGTGATGATAGATTAATACTAGATCCTCCAGATGGTACTCAGGCAAGATTGGTTTTTGGGCATTGCTTAAATCCACCTCTCATTTGCTGATAGTCTTTATAGACTTGGAAGCTAAGGCTTGCAGTTGAAATAGTTCATCTGCCAGCCTTCACATCACAAGCTTGGCTTTTTCTGGAGTATAGACCTCTGATATAGGCTGAACACTTGAGGATAAGACTGGATCTCACCTATATAGAGCTAAAAATGGGTCACCTGGATGACCTGGTGCAACTCATTTGGTATGCCAGGAGGGCCACTGGGAGGTGTTTATTCTACCGTGATGGGTTGGAGTGAGCTTTTTGTGGAGGATGGCAACAAGTTTTCCATTTTGCTCATTTCACTGCTCCATTGGTAGCGGTTTTAGGAAGCAGTGAAGGAGGGGTATGTACCCATAGGCAAATTGAGGTTAAAGATTACTTGAGATATAGAGTTGGTGCCATTGTCAGACAGCATTAGCATAGAATATTATGGCAGGTAACGACCAGTTTGATTATAAAGGAAGCGGTCACTTTAGAAGTGTGAGAGGTAATGTAGATAGTCTCAACCCATTTTGTGAAGTGATGAATGGCTATTATGATATACTGGTGGCCGTACAGTGCTGTAGGAAGTGGACCCACAATGTCAATACTGACAGTAGCAAATGGGACAATAGGGCCCATTAACCCGATGTTGATATGCTGGATTTGGTGGTTTATGGCTAATACAGATAAGATAGGATATTTATGACATCCTGGATTGATTCAATTATCCTATCATTGTAGCATCACTCCCATAGCTGCTGATGAGTTTTCCTTATGGTGCCGTGCCCTACAGTTGAATGACCATCCAAAGCGGTCTTTATCATAGCTGACGGGTGGACATATGGCAAACACAAGATTCCAACCTGTTTATATAATAATCCATTTTCAAACTGCATCTGCTCAGTTATCTTCTGAAAGTGTTACTAAACTTCAGGAATTTCTTGACTCCATTACTCAGGTTTTCCAATAGTTTGTTAAATCTGATCCTCATTGGAGGCATAGAGTATCAATATGGATAATCATGACAATTCATTTGTAATTTGGTGTATCATCCTGGCACAATGGACAATGGTAAAGTCATGGCTCTGGAGTTTGAGTGCCCAGCGCACCAATCATCCATCCAGATTTTCATCTGCTGTAGCCGCTATAGGGAGGCATGGTCCATAACTACTTTTAAATAGTTCCTATACAGAAAAGGGTGGAAGTGCTTTGGAAAACAGGACCGCTAAGTATTCCTGCTTAATGACTCTATAATTCCTCTTAGGCCAATTTAGCGTCTTACTAAAATATGCTATAGGTTGTTCAACTAGATTTTCCCAAGTTGTGCCAGAATGGCCCCAAAAGCCACATCACTGGCATCAGTGAAAAGGATAAATGGTTTATCAAATTCAGGATGGACCAACACCAGAGCGGTTGAAAGAGCTTTCCTTAGGATGTCAAAAGCTTGTTGGTGAGTTTTTTCCCATTGGAATGGAACCGCCTTGTAGAGCAGATATGTTAGGGGTTCAGCAATCTCTTTGAATGGGAGATAAATTGTCTGTAATAGTTGACCATCCCAAGAAAAACTTGAATATAGCATAAGCTAAATGTTTGATTCATCCACTCAATTGTGACCACTTTGTCCAGAAAATGCGAAATCTCGTCCTGGGTAACTTTGTGGCCAAGGAACTCTATGCCAGTATGAAAAGAGTGGCATTTGGCAGATTTTAACTCAAAAACACAGAGTGAAGTCGTTTAAACACCTATTTCAGGTGAGCGAGGTGTTTGTCAAATGTAAAGGTGAACATAGTCGCATTATCAAGGTAAACCAGCACATCTGACATCTTCAAATCCCTTAGAAGACCATTCATCGCCCTCTGGAATGTAGCTGGGGCATTGCACAGTCCTTGGGACATTCATATTGGGTTAAACACACCTCACTTGTTATGAGAGCACATTTTTCTCAATCCTCCTGCACATGCTTAATCTGCCAGTAACTACTAGCAAGATCCATTGCAGAGAAGAATTTGGACCCAGCCAGGAGTTAAAGGGAAACATCAATCCATGGTAATGGAAAGCTGTCCTTTCATATAAGGGCATTCAACTGCTGGTAATCCATTACCACATGATGCCACCATCTTTTTTTATTATAAGCAGCAATGGGGAGGCCCAAGGGACTTTGCAAGGGCTGGAGTAATCCAGCATCCAGGAGTTGCCTTAGCTCCTTGATCACCTGGGCTTCTTTGACCTTAGATTTCTGGTAAGATCAAGTGCAGATCGGGATTTATTTGCCCATAAGCACTCTATTTTGTACCCCTTTCATCGTGCTGAAGTTATTGGAACCTTTCAAGAATATGTCAGCATACTCCTTGATCAATGCATCTGCTTGCTGTTGCTGCTCTGAGTTAAGGGTGTCACCTATTTTACTATGACATGAGCTATGGTAGTGTCCTCATCAATCCCTATATTTTGCAAATTTTCGCACCCATGAACAGATTCAACTTGATTAGCAGTAGGGTCTGAACATATGCAACAGGTTGGTTTTGAGTTATTTGCACATATTAATCAGTGAAATTGACCATAAATATGGCTAATAGCCCCTGGAAGGCATTATCCAACAACCCTGGGAAAGTAATAGGCTCACATATGGCCAGACTAGGCTCCCCACTAACCTCTAACAGATTTTCAGCAGAATTGTAATTTGGATTATAATGTTCACCAGTATTTGTGACTTTAGGGGGTATAATGACCCAGATATTGGAGATTAAGACCATCCCCTCCTGAGCATCAGCTCTGGGATGAGGCAATTTAGTTTTGGACCAATGACTCAATATTCTAACTGCTCTGCAAAGGTCAGATGTTCCAATAAACATTTTCTAGGTCTCATTTTCCCTTTCTCTTTAGGGGCATCCTTAACCACCAAAGGTATGCGCTATCCTGGGATAGAGAATTAAAATTTCTTATGACTAATTGTAGTATCAAATTCAATCAGGAATTGGGTGCCAAGGAGAAGGTCGTAAGTGTCATTCTTCAATACAGCCGTTGGGGCTGTCACCACCAAGGATTCAAACTGAAGTGGCAGAGTGAAAATAGGCACCCAGGGACTGAGTTCGCTGGAGCCCCACCATTACATAATCTATGGTATGGTTTTGATCCTGCGCAACTTTTATTACCTTCACCAGATAATAGGAGATGGCATTAACCAGTGACTTGGTATTGACTATAGATAGAATTTCACCTTATGAACAGCTAATTTGACACAGGTTACCTCAGTGCTAAAACGGAGGATTAAATATACAGAAATTTATGGTGAAAGTTATCCAGAAGGGGCAACATAAAAAGAATTTAGATTTTTATTTGAAATTATTGAGTTGATGACATCTACCTTATCAGGTGGGTATAAGCACAACACTCAGTAGGGGAAAAACAGTGGCTGGGACTTGAGGCTCAGGGTCATCAGCAAAGGGTGCCTTGCGCCCTAAAATGACTCCACTTTTCCTGCCTCCTCAGTCTTTTCTTCCAACAATTGGCCTCTATATGCTCAAAATACCCGCAATAGGTGCAAGGGTCATAGCAAGGTTTAAGTTTCTGAGGCTGTTCTATGGCATGAATGTGTATTAACTCCCCTTATTAGAGTCTTAGCACATTTCACGTTCTGGCAACTTTATGATGGATCCCTTGACATTAAGTATGTGTGTGTAATTTTTTGCATTATGGAAATATAGCACGAGGTTCAGGTTTTGAGGGAACTCAGAGAGAACAGTGGCGGTGGAGTCACCTATGTTAACTTGATTACAGGAGGTAAGAGCCTGAGCTTCATGATAGAACCACTCAGTAAACCTATTGTTGAACTTTTATATTTTAGGGCAGATCTGCATGAACGCCTGTTTGTGGTTAAACAGGGATAGATTACTGCCAAATTATTTGAGAAGGGTTTTCTTTAATTTTGACCAGGTCACACACTACTTTAAGTAGGGCATTATGATTTCCTGGGCCTTACTATCAAGGTAGGCCTATATGTGCTGACACTTCAAACGATCTGTAGCGCCTTCCATTTCATTTTTATAAACGTACAGTTAAGAGTGGATGATTTCAGTCCCTGGCACACATTTTTCTTTGAATTTAGGTTCAAAATATCCAAAAGCTTCAGGGATGATGTGGATCATGGGATGATGGGACCATCAAGCCTTAGCTGACTCTGGGAGTGCTTAAATTGGGTTGAGGGATACCTCCCCAACCTGATGGCGTAATTAGTCCATTTCATCCTGAATGTTGATATAGCACATAATTACATGCTATAGGGGAGCTTTGATACCTGGGAGGCGGTGAAAAGTTTCAATCTCAGCAGCCTGGATCTCCACTTTGGCGGTAAGTGTAACAACTTGACTGTATAAAGAAATCAGGGTTAGGTCTTCATTAAGGGATTCTTTTTCAATGCTCACCCATGCCCCACGAGCTACTTTTAGCAGCTGCTTCTCAAAGGCATTGACGCAAGCATCATAATTTTAATCAGCAGTGGGTTCATTATTCAAACACAATTTTACCTCCATAGCAGTATGGGGCAAGTTTTCTGGCCTGAACTATATGAAGGTATTTCTTCACCAGGTAGCCTTAAAGGGACCTGTCAGAAAGCTCTAGTGTTGAGTTTTTAATAATTTTAGAAGGATATGACATTCAAAGGCTATGAAATTATTAGTTTCTAGTAGCCCAGTGTAAACACTTAGTAGACTTTAGCATCCTTAGGGAAATCTCTTGGCATCTTAACTGAACCAAGGTAATTTTTATTAAAATAAACAGGCAAAATCACTAGTATGAACTAGGCCAAAATTTGAACAAAAACGAAGAACCCTTTAATTTTAGATCTATGGTTACTTTTAAAATTTAGTCAAGATTTGGGGTCGCAGGAAATATGGGTATTTTCGAGGTGGACTGGCGGAATGCAAGGGATTTATTTGGCATATTCAGTCCAATTGATTTGGTTAATTTAGGCGATCCACCAACTAAAAAGCCTTTAGAAGTTTCCTTGGAAGATTTGGGAGAAAGTTGTGTCTTCAGCAGCTCAATTTTAGTATCATCACTTGTGGTATTTTTGATAGGTTCTTCTGCAATAGAAATTTTTTTGAACAGATTGCAAAATATTTTGTCAGTCAATGCCCATTTGATTTATTATTACTCCCATTAATCTCAACAATAGAAACTATTTAAGCCTGAATTTTGCAATGAGAGGTGTCAATTATTGAACTAAGTTTGTGAACTAATGAATTTGGACTTCTCCTAACATGCCAACTTGTAGGCCCTAGTACTTTGCTATTTGCATTATCCTAAAGCTCCTCCAAGGAAAGCAAAACTCATGTAAATCCTTAGCTATGTGTTTAACATCTGCGACCTTATTTTAACATATAACACAAAACCATAATAACTTTAAATTTATTTAGGCTAGTGCTCTTTTAATAAGTATATATATTATAGTGGTCTTCATAATTTGAAATACATCTATACAAACAAAACGATTGCTATTATTACATTTTGTCCCCATACCCCACCTTTCTTTTGCTTCTATCATTTAATTTAACTAAACTCAATTTTAATTCATTTTTCATACAATAATTTTTGCTGCTGTGCCATTACATCCCTATGTCTAGTGGTTTGATGCTTTACTGCTTTCATTTGGGGTGGTAGTGTGCTGCCTCAAAGTATCTTTCATCTTCTGATAAAGTGTATCTGGGCTGGCTCTGCTAGCCCTAACTATAGTAGTTGCTTTTTCCTGCCTCAGGACTTGGCCCTCCGCCACATGTATACCCAGGCAGTGCCTTGTAGTTCCTTAGTGCTTCCTCAAAACAATATACACTTTAGGCCTAGAGTGGGATATGTAAACTTCTTCCCCTGAGCCTGTGGCTATTATCGAGTTAGACCAAGTGAGTTTCTCTTCTTTGGCTTTAATTCTTTTGCTCTTATAGGGGTATCTTGACCTGAGCTTCTCAAGCAAAGCTGACGCCACTTTTTTAGTGACTGTGTCATTATTTTTAGAACAACACAACTCCAACCATACAAACTTGTTTTCCCACAGATGCAACCCTTATGGTCCAGTTTGCTGTTCCAACCACCTACCTACCCCCAGATGTGCTCTGGCGAGAGCTCCTCAATGGAATGTCTGTCTATGGCTCCAACCCAATTATTCAGTTTGTTTTTATAATGAAGCTACCATCTCATTGGGCCTTGTGCTTTCAAATATTTCTTCCTACTTTCTTACATCACTCCTTTTGCAATTCCCATTCATAACGCTATTTGCTTCACCCCCAACACCCTATCAAGCCCATGTGGAGGGCAGGTGCACAATTTTTCTTCTTGTTTTGGGTTACAACTCTTTAACATTTTCTTCCCTTGCTGCAGTTGTGGGCTCTACCCCCTCTCTCCTCAAGAAATCAGCTAACACCTGACCCTCCAAATTTACTATTATAAATCAGTCATTCCTACTTCTCCCTTAACACATATAGGTAAAGCTTTTCTTCTCAGCAAAGAAGATCCCCTCCTGAAGCTGTTCCAGATCATTCTTCTACTTCCCAACCAACCACCAGAATTCCTTGGACAACAATTTACCGATTCAATGCCCCTACCCATCAGACAATTAATAATGGACCCATTTATTCCAGTTCTTATCTTTTTAAATTTCAAAATGGGTCAGTGATAAGAATAATCATTACGATTACCAACCTAATTTTGACTGGCAAAATCTAAACCAAAGAAACAAAACCACACGCCAAGCCATCTTAAAAAGGCTTCCCAGTTTATTGCAACCTTTATTGGTTAGTTACTTAAAAAGCAGCTAAACTCAAGAACACTAAACTCCTATAAGCTATAAATGAAGTAGTGTTCCTCTTACTAAACTCTCCATTATAAACTTTTTTGCAACTTCACTGAGGAAGTGAGTCAAATTTGTTTCCCTGTCGTTTTTGCTTATTGTGCTATTTGTGATGCTGCCAATGCAGCATTATACCTTTCTGTAACTCAAACAAATGCACCAAGTTGCTAAAATTTTTGTTTTCCTGCCAGAATTGTTTTAGTATCACGAGGGTCAGCTTGCCCAATATTAAGGCAATACACAGGGCATGCCTTTTGGACAAATCTAACCTTTTTCAATTCAATCTCCAACCCCAACTTGCTGAATTAGCTCTTTCCTTTTTGTCTTCACTAGTGAGGTACCCAAAGCACCCCGCTTTGGATGAGTGTTGTTGGATTTTTAGCCTGGTGATATTCCTCACATATTAACAAAAGAAGTGTAATAACTAACAGAGAATGATTGCCGCTTAGTTTGAAAATTTTGATACTTAAAATAAATGACAATAACACAAATTTGTGCCTCATTTGGTTGTGTTGAGCTGTCTTAGTCTGAAAAATCAAGAAAATATTGGTAATTGTACCCAATAGGAAATTGATGAGTCTTGACACTAATGAGTGAGGCTTAGGATGTCAAGTTAATTAATATTGTCAACTAAGATGGCAAATTGCTTAAATTTGACGTCAAAAGTATTGGGAAAAGATTCCAATAGAGTTTTTTAGTCAATTTACACTAACAACTTATGCCAAGGATGTTGAACTAATTAATAATATTAAATAAGTCAAAACACTATCTTAACTTCATCAGATATTAGGATTTTCCCCAACAGTATTTTGGTTAAACTTGACACCAGCAACTTGTGCCAAGGATTTCAGTATATTTTATCAATTTGGATAATTTTGGTTTGACGATCAAAGTAATCATGGACATTTGAGGATGATAAGTATTGCCAGTTAGAGTGCTGACAAATGCTAAGTAGGTAGAATTGCCAGTGAGTGCTAACGATGCCAGCAATAACTTCCAAATATGTGCACAGGCAAAAAATGCCTATAAATAGTTTGATCTCCCTCTTAATAAAAATCTTATCTTTTTTTGCCCACCTTTATTAGTTTTAAAAGCCTAAGAGAGTAGCTTAGCTGATAGAGGTGAGACTCAAGATATCCAGAGGTCTTGTGCTTGGATAAAACACCTGGAGTGGTTGGCGAAACCAACTCCCAACCTTGAACTAGATGGAAACCCCACGGGAACTTGGGCAGCTAGCAGCAACAATGGTGAACTGGAAGAATTTTAGGGTGAAAACCAAGGGAGTCAATAGAGGCCGCTAAACCACAATCATTGGACAAGTCCCAGGAGAGGACCTCTAAGCTATAAGAGTGGTCAAGCCTCAGAAGGAGAAGTTTTGGTATGCTTGGTTGGTGGTTTTCCCTGCTATTTTTTAGGAAAAGGTCGCCGATGAAGGTGAAAAAGAAAGGGCTAACAGTTTTCATACTGTTTGGCCTGGTACACTAATAGAGTCATCTATTATTGAGAATGAAAAATTTTAAACAAGTGCTCTTCAACTCATGCCACCTCTGATATAGATGTTTAGGCTTGCTTTCACAGCATTATGGTGTGCATTTTTTCCAGTTTCTTTGGCGCCAAAGATAAAAAATCATAGACGCCCCCCTCCTTAAGTTGGGCCCCACTAGTACTAAAAAAGTTCTCTTATCTTATAGTCAATCATGCATAAAAACAAGTATAATGAATTTTTTTGCTGGTCTTAGGATAAAGCTGTAATGTGCGGGTTTGTGCCAATATGCAACGAAGGTGTTGAGAAGTACAATCCATGCCACTGACCACATGATTTTCAACCCTGCAGAGAACCACCCCCAAACCTGAACGTCATTACCAGAATTTGTAAAATATGTGCAAACCATGGTTCCAAGATGCTGCATGCAAGCAGCAGCTTCTGGCTTCATGACAGGGCCAAATACAAAGCCCATGCCTGGCCTAACTTGCTGGTCAAGCTTATGGATTCTGGTTGATTTTAAATACTATTTTCTTCAAAATAACTTTAAAGCTGATTTTAGGCAAGCAATAATGTTGATAATATTATTGGGAATTTCTGAGAAAATAAAACTTTACTTTAGTTATGGTTTTCTGTCTTTTAAAGCCATTGCAATAGTTTAGTTAATTAATATTAATTTAAATTTTTTTACAACATCCAAAGCATTGTGCCCAAACCTTTCACATCCTAGTGGATCACAATTTAGAGGATTTGGGATCCCAGTCATGCCACACACTGGATTAACCCCCATTCTTGAATCCCCAAATCCTTACCTGCAATTCTGAACATCATTTGTTCTTCCACCCTCCCCAAATCCTTAAAATTGACCCCTGGATTTTAAAAGTGCTTCCAGAAATCTCACTTATGAGGTCACTGTGTGGATCAAGCTGGGCTGAACCATCACATCACCCCCCTGAAAATTCAAGAACTCCTGGATCTTCTCCAGACAGTGTGCACACTCCTTCCAGCATTTTCCAGGTCGCTTCCTTCACTGAATAATCTCTCCACTTCACCAGGACTTGCCAATGACCCTTCACCCATTGCTCATTCAGGATTTTTCAACCTCATATCCCTGGGTGTCCTCCTCTTGCAGGCTCAATGGCCCCAGCCGCTCCTGTCCTTGTCCCCAGAATCCCAAAGTTGTGAGCCATTAATGACTGTAAGGAGAGTGTCTATAACTCTCCTGTTTCCAGCGTGGTAGTGCTCAGTGAACAGGCCCAACGCCAAGGAACTAGCCATTAGAATAAAAATCATTATTGCCCAGTAGAGGGTGCTGAAGCAATAATAACTCAAGCAAAGAAATATGATAAATAACCAGCCAAAACTGTCACGGTGCACACTGAGAGAAGGGGTAAATAACTTAGGTTGGAGGGTACCTGGATGAACCAACGATGCATGAGGGAATAATCTTACTGTGTCCAAAATGGCAAGTTTAATGGAGCGTGAGACCTCCTCAAAGGGGTTTATGCACAGGATCATTCAGAATATAAATTAAAAAATGGTAAAAATGGGGAATTTATTTGGGAAGTTGACCTACAAGGAATGTTGATCGGGGAAAACATATTTAAACTTGGATGGGGGAATAAGAGATTTGCAGGAGTGGGCCCAAGTACTGACCCACCAATAAGCACACACTACCATACTGATTGGTAGAATATGCCAAAACTGACTTCACTCATGTTATCAATTGAAGTTATATTCAACCTGAACGTGTGATTTTGTAAATGGAACGGGTTCAAAACCCCATTCCTCAACTAACCAAACCATTTGCGTTCATTATGTAAACCATTCGTTTTAATGCTGGGCTGATGTAAGGGGCTTTGGCATTTGGCTCCCCACTAGTACCAATCTGGGCATATTTTGCCTGTACCCAGCGTTAGTCTAGGGTACGCCTAAGGTCAGGGAGGCCCTGTAACTTCACCTTTTGGGCCTCCTGGCGCCCAGCCTTATTCTTAGGATCAGTCCCCACTATGATGTCATGTGACCATGACAATAACCAGATGGGCCTTTAACCCTTCTGGAAGGTCCGATCCAAATGTAACCTTGTGATAACCCAAATCACCCTATACAGACTCTAGAACTTTGGTCCAAACTTCCAGCTCTTTATTGGTACTGCATAATTCTTCGCCACCACTAACCCTCAGTCTCCTGGAGTGAATAATGAGTCCAGCGCTCTCTGTAAGTCCACATACTGCTTCTGCCGCGCTGTAACATACTCCAAGTTATTCTGTAACTTTTCTTAATGTCTATCATTCTGAGGGATAGTTCGTCCGCCCCTGGCATAAACTGCCACCCAACCCCCCATTAAATGCCAGATTTGATCCTTGGTATGCAAAGAATGGGGTCATCCCTGTTGACGACTGGTGTGGTTATTATAGGCAAACTAGGACAATATGATACAGGCAACCCAATTATCTTAACAATCCGATTTGTAGCATCAAAGGTATTATTCTAGTATTGGTTTTACCCTTTCTGTCTGTCCGTCAGATTGGGGATGATATGCCAAAGACCTACATGGCGAATCTTCAAGTTACTGAGCAAACTTGACCATAATTTTCGATATAAATTGGGGTCCACAATCTGAGATAATCACTGCTGGCAGGCCATGATAGGCGAATATCTCGTCTATGAAAACCCTTGCAGTTTCTTTGGCTGAGAAATTTAAGTTACACTGGAAAAACTTGGCATATTTAGTCAAGCAATCGACAATAACCATTACAGCATCATTTCCTTGGATCCTGGGTAACCCATAATGAAATTCATGCTAACCAACCCCCATGACCAGCTTGGAATCTGGAGTGGGACTAACTATCCAAGGCTGCCTCCGCAAAGGCTTCAAACGCTCACAAAGAAAGCACTCTGCCGCATATTTTGTGATATCCTTCCACAGTCTGGCCCATGAATAATTACACCGCACCAGTTTGACCATCTTCTTGACCCCTGGATTTCCCACCAATGGGTGGTCATGCAACGCCTGCAGCACTTCCCACTGTAGCAATATATTTGGAATCCTACTCGCAAATCATGGTACAAAATCCCATCTTTCTTCCTGTATGTAAGATGATGGCCGTGCTGTTTGCCCTCAGCCATTTCCGCCCATACTCAATGACCAAATGCTGACCTCATTTGCTTCTGTCATATTTCCTCCCCTATTTCATCCTCTTCACTCATCATCATGAAAAATAAGTCTTACTTGAACATGTCGCTGTGCTATACTCTCCAACATGGCCTTCTCATATGCTAGCCCTACATCCCATCTCAACCAATCTGCTATGGTGTTGACAGCTTCTAGTTGGTACTCTACTCAGAAGTCATATTGAATCAGATCCACATGCCACCGGGCTTAGCACTGATTCATTTTCCTGGGCTCCCAGTATTACTTCAGTGCCCAATGGTCTGTTTAAACTGCAAAAAGATGGTAGGCATAAAACAAGTGATGCCATTCCTGAAGCACTGTGACCACTGCTGGTAGCTCCTTGTTATATATCAGATGGTTTGTTTCTTCTGGAATCATTTTCTAGCTGAAATAACACATCAGGTGCTCCAACCCGTCCTCCCTCCTATATAAGAGTACTGCTCTCACAGCAAATATAAGGCGTCTGTTTCAACCACGAAAGGTTTCTCAAAATCTGGATGGGCAAGAACTGGCGCCAAAATGAGCTTCTCTTTCAGCAGGTTAGATGCTCTTTCCTCTTCCTCCCACCATATGAATAACACATGTTGGGTCAATTGAGTAAGCGGAAAGGCCAACTTTGATAGATTATTTATGAACCATTTGAGGGAATTCACTGTTCCAAAGAAACTTCTCAAGCCTGTCTGATCTGTTGGCGCCTTCCAAGTGCACACCGCCTGTATATTATCTGGTCATATCCTAATCTTTTCCCAGGAATGGCATTCCTCAAGAACGTATCTGACTCCTGCTTAAACTCACACTTTGAAGGCTTCAGCCATAATCCAACCTCTGCCAATACCTCCAGGACCTCCCACACGTCACAAACATGTGTCTCCTTAGAACGTGAAAACACAAGGATGTAATCCATATATGCGATGCAACACTGGCCAATCATACAACTGAGTATTTAGTTGATCATGTGTTGGAACACCGCTGGGGCATTGTGCAGCCTAAACAGCATAACTCAGTATTGAAACATTTCAAGATGGCATTTGAACGCCTTGTACTTCTGGTGCTCCGTCCTTATGGGTACCTGATTTGAATGCATCTGCCAGAGCAATCTTGGTGAAGACATTGCACCATGAGATCATTGGCAGGATGTTATTAATTAATGGCATTGGGTAAGGGTCTAGCTCTGTGACTGCATTCAATATCTGGTAGTCCAAGCATGGGCATATCTCTCCACTTGCCTTGGGCACCAGCAACACCTGGGGACACCATGGCAGATTTTGATAACTCAATCAATTTTCCATTCAGCATCAATTTCACATGCTCTTAAAACGCGGTCTTGGCTCGTTCGCTCAGTGGATAGATTTGGCATCCGTGGTGGAGTTCTGACCCTTCCTTAAAACAAAATGAGAATGTGAATGACCCATGGGAGAGAACGATGAATCCCTTCTTTGGTCCAAAGACACCCACAAATACCAGTTTTCTGCTGGTAATGCCTCCTCCTGCTTGGACCCCAGGGTTCTATGCTCATCTGACTCATGGGTTTCCACCATCAGCCAACACTTCATTGGCGGACCTACCCTTAGGTTAAAAGTTACAGTACTAGAAGGCACATAGATTTTGATCTGAACTGATGTCATAACCGCATTCCTATCACCACTGTGTGGGCCAAGTTTTTGATTGCAAAAACTTCTTTCAGAACCCAAACGGGTCCTGCTGTACCTTCACTGAAGGGCTCACTTGCCACAATGGCGCCCTCTGTGATGCTTTGACGAATACAATCTCCAGTACCCTCCACACTTGCAACTCTAGGCAGTCCGCTGATGCAAGATTAATGTAGTTCTCTTATGCCCCAATATCTACCAGGGCCATTGCCCCTTCTGTTCCGCCGTCTGTGCACAACTCTATGGGGATAAAAAACAAGAATAAAGCGAAGAAGGTGATTTCTTTCTTAATGAATTTTTTATTTGCAAATTGGCAAATTATGGAAATTTAAAAATTCCCTTCCCCTGTTCGTGGCTCACTGATTTAAGGAATTTATCTTCATTTCCATGACTCCCTCTTATTTGTACGTTTCCAAAGTTCATTGGGGCTGGATGCTAGTCCCTGACTATAACGGCCACTCACTGGGGACATCCCTTTCCTAACATTGATCATTCATGCCAGTCCCATGCCAGCACTAATTGCTTGTCAACTTGTACCGCTAATTCCGCTTCCTCCTCCAGAATTCCCTGGACCTTTTCTGCTTCCAAAGCCGCTAGCAATTCTGCCTGCAACCCCTGGAGGAACATACGTGACAATTGGGAATCTGCGACCTGGGATGCCTTTTCTAACAGATGGAAAACCCATGCATATTCTTCCACTGAGCTACGCCCCTGGCTAACTGCTAAAAGTGCTGACCACACCTAAACTTTTGCTTCGTCTGGACATGCCGCCCAGTCAATCATCTCCACACACTCCTCCCTTGAATTTGGCAATCTCCCTTGTTCCTCAATAAGTTCCTGCAACCATCTCGCCAATTCTGAATAACACGCCCACCACCTGGGCTAATTGGAGCGCAAGAGGAAATTATCCCTGTTGCATGCCTCAACTGCACCTGGAAGCGGATATATGTGATGACATGATGGAGTTTGTCCATCACATCCATGGACAACGCCACACGACCATTAGGTAATTTAGGTTTTTCATGGATCTTCATGGATTGTGGGGTTGCCACCCCTATAATTGTACCACCTTGCATAGCAAAAATTCCAATGAGAACTCTACCATAACCACAGTCAATAGATGTCAGTTCCATTCCTCTCTGCTAGTGACTACCGCTTCCTTCTGGGGCCCCCACAAGATGGAGAGGAAGGTATTTGAGTTTTGTTTTATGTAATGTGTGGGTTTGTGCCAATATGTGGCAAAAATGTTGGACAGTACAAGCCATGTCGCCAGCAGCATGATTGTCAACCCTGCAGAAAACCACCCCAAATTTGCATGACATTACCAGAATTTGTAACATATTTGCAGACCATGGTTCTGTCATTGCTGCATGCAAGCAGCAGCGTCTGACTCCAGGATGGGGCTGCAAATGAAGCCAACGCCTGGCCTCACTTTCTAGTTGAGCTCATGGAATCTAGTTGATTTTAGATATTTTTTTCAGATATAACTTTATAACTGATTTTTAACAAGCAATATTGTTGATAATTTTATTGGGAATTTTTTAGAAAATGAAACTGTATTTTAAGTTATGGGCTTACTACTTTTAAAGCCATTGTGATAGTTTAAATAATAAAAATATTAATTCATGCTTTCAAACAACATCCAATTATCATATGCAAATCTTCTGCACTCCAGTGGATCGCAAATTGGAGTATTCAAGACAACAGTCATGCCACATGCCAGATTAGACCCATTATTGAATCCCCAAATACTTACCTGCGATTCCAAACTTCATTCATTCTTCTGCCATCCCCAAAGCCCCTGAACTCAACCCCCAGATTCAAAGCTGAATCCAAAATTTCATTTATGAGGTCAATGTGCAGATCAGGTTGGGCCCAATTAGTCATAAAAGCAACCACAAAAGAAATTTAAGCATAAGTACTTAAATTAGTTGTATGTTAAAGATGCATATGTATTAGTGACAATAAAAAATTTAAGACAATTGTAATCATTTTCTATAGGATATATCACTCATGCTCTTTTATCCTTCAATATAAAGATATAAGTTTTAGGTATATAAGAACTACATAAGAAGTAGAACTATACTTGTCCTCTATATATTAATAAATATTTTTTAGTTCTTTTTTGTATAGATATCTAAAAATTGACGTTTTTATCTTCTTTTTTTTAGTACTAGATGGTCCCAACCCAGACGTTTTTATCTTCTTTTTTATCTTTTTATAATCTATCACATGCAATAGTTCTTCATGTATGGCCTTAGATGGCGCGTTATATGCTAAAATTATTTTGAATTTTAATTTATTTTTAAAATACTGATAGTATAGCTTTTATGGTCCTTATGTAATATGCCCTAGGTTCTCCTAGCAAAGTACCTGGAAGAAGGTAATTAAGGAGCGATTTATAGCCACTTAATTAAACATTTTTTATCTAATTTTTTGAAATTTTTCTTAAAACTTGTCTTACTAGCCAATTACCACTAGATTACTACTATATTTATTGTCGTTTTAGATTAATAGGAGAGCTAATAATCTACTAATATAAATAACTACATAAAATGGGTAAATATTAAGGACTTTCCCTGATGAGATATAAGAAAATTTAGATAATATACAAACTTATTTTACTTATTATTTTGACCCAGTATACATTCATATTCTTGCAAAAATTATGAGACCAATAGAAATTAGCGTTTAAACCATTTGTCTGAATTATGTATTATGAGATATCTTTAGTTGTGATTATATATTTTTTAGAATTGCCTAATTGGTTTAAAGCAGTTATATCACAATTTCATACTTACTCAATTAAATCAATCACATTACATACTTCACTCTTGTTAATTGTTTTATAGAAATCACATATATCCTTAACCTCTAGTAAATTTAGAAATTTCTATTCTTTATACTCATAATGCTCTCTCAACTGACATCTAATTATTTCTATGGCATCATACCTCTAAAATGAATTGTGAATTAAAAATCTGATTACATCTAAGTGTATTTTTATCCTGTTTCTCATCAAAAACATATAGTTTTACCAACTAGGAATTATTATTGCATATCAGTCAATGGTCTATAGTTTCCTTTAATTTCATCCATTTATGCTTTTTTATTTAACTGAGGCAAGCCAACCAGGGGATGGACAATATTGAGCTCCAAGGAGCAAATTTATACTTAGCTAGAATTTAAACAAACAGAAAGAGACATGTATATCACTCGATCCAAATCAAAAAATAAAAATAAAAACTAAAAACTAAAAATGAACCAACCAGGTTGGATGTTGTAAACTGCTATGCATCCATGGTGGGGGTGAGTTGGGATCAGGAGGCTCATATTCCTCCTCTGTGTTGGACCGTGCATGGCAGAGCACTGAAAGCATGGGCATAGGTGCATCCTCAAAATGGGGGTCAAGGTAGCAAAGTGACTCAGGAAGCTTGAATTTAGCTATGAGGAGGGTTTTGATATATTCAGATAAGGCTTTTTCAGCCTCAAGGCGAACTTTATGTAGCGTGGTAAAGATGGCAATGTTGTTGCTAATAATGTGGGTCTTGGGGCAAAATTTTGTAACCATTGCAACTTTTTGTACTGCCTTATGGGCAAATTGTTGGAATCAGAGGAATTCTTTTTTATGATTTTGTTGCATGGGGATAAGGACAGGGGCGGGTACCCCCTTGGCCAAGACTGCAACTGATTTTGCTAAAGCCTTTTGGAGGGGGCGACAATCAGTAGTGTCAACAGCCTCTTTGGTGAGTTGGTGGTGACTTCAGAATTCATCAGCATCTGGTTATAGAGCATAGTGGCAAGTTGGGAATTGAGCTGCATAATCTGTGTTCAGGTACATTTTGAGGCCTGGGGCCTCACCTGAGTCAAGGATGGGATTTCCCAAATCATCAACTTCCTCTAAATAATCCCAGAGATTTTGTTGAAGACAATAGGTTGATCGGCATATGTGTGGGCTGGATTGGGTGGCTGGGTTTTTTGAATTTACTGGGGTCCATGCTGGCTCCTGATTAGTTGGAGTAGGAGTGGTGGTTTTGCATGTTGGTTCCTTATAGGTTGAATCCATGGCAGTTGCATCTACCATTTTGGGTGGAGAGGGAGGGTGGATTGTGCCCCATTCAAAAAGTTTTTATGTCAGCTATGGGAGCATCATGGGGGAGTTAAGCATGTGGGCTCCATCTCAGGCTATGGTGGGGCAGCACCACTTTGAGTGATCCAGGTTGAAACAAATGGGGCATATCTTGCACCCCTTATCTACTCTGGCCCAGAAAGAGTTATTGGGGGCAGAGGGGACAATGGCGCAAGGGGGAATTGAAATGGCAATTTTGTTTGATATTGGGTGTATGATTGCAAAGGTGCAAGGGCCCACAAGTTGGTTGGCTCTGTTGGGAACCACAATTCGTAGAATGGGGTCAGCGCCATATACTGAAATCCAGCTATTATTTCGTTGTATAAAGTTTCAGGGGGAGGTGGGTTGGGAGGCCTGCAAATTGAACCACATGAGTGGTTTAATTAGGCAACTGGATGCGAGTGGTTGGGATGGAGGTTTCCTGGAACACCAGAGGAATGTTGGCTGCAATTGCAGCCTTGGTTTTGCAAGTAAAGCTGAGGTTGAAGTATCCCTTGTAGGGGTGGAAGTTGATAAAGCCTGCAGGCTGCATAAGTGCCTGGGCTAATTCCATTATTTGTTTGTTGTTGTAGGGGAACAAGTTTCCATATTTGACCCAGAGGCCAAATCATATCTTGCTTTGGGGGAGCACAATGGGGCTACAAGGCACCGTTTAAGAACGTGCAAGGTGGATGGTGAGATCCTTGGGGGAATGTATTGACCTGAGGAATTGGGGGTAGGTCGATCTGTTTTAAAAGCGTTTCCCTGCTTGGCAGAAGACACTAGGGGGTTTCACCACTGCCTCATTTTGGAGCAGTGGGAAGTTGGGCTGAGAACATTGGAGTTATGCTGTTTGTCAGTTTTTCAGAGTTTTTTAGTTTTTCTTAATTTTAATTTTGCTTGAATGTGTTATTGAGCGGAAAGAAAAAAGTCTTAATAATTCATGCTATAATCTTAATTTTATATTGATGTAGAGTAATATTTATAACTATATCTTATAAATCAACCTATAAGTTTATTTCTTTCCCTATACCTAGTCATTATCTGGATTTTTAGTAGCTCAAAGCCAACTCTTTTAATAGCATCCTGCAGATAACTCATCATGTTCACTTTAATATGCACAATATGAGATATACAAGTGTCTCATATATATGATACTCAGAATAGTTGTATAGTAATTTCACAATGGATTTAAATGTTTATAAAAATTTGTAGTAACGTATTTCTCAATGCTTTTTATTTTTTTCTAAAGGACTTATAAGAGTTTATATAAAGTCTGTTCTATCATAAATTGATACATAAATATAAGTATGAAGTAATAAATTGCTTTTTAATCATAGTTATTGTATAATCTTCTTTTTGTAGCGCTTTTAAAAAGGCTCACATACTATAAAACAACAAGGCTATTAGACGACTATGTCTTATGATGACCTGGGTTAAATTTTCTAATATATATCAGCAATATACTTTTTACACCAGCTTCTTTATCCTTTAGTGTTATGTATAAATAAAACTATGATGTATTAGTTTTCACCTGACGTGCACACAAGGTGACTAACAATGTCTATAAAAATATCTATATTTGATTATCTTTTTTAGAGATAGATTATAGATCTTACTAGTGGTAGAGGTTGCGCATAACACAAAAGTTAGGTAAAATCAGTTCATTATTCATAGCATCTTAATGAACTACTTTAGGTGCCTTTTATATCAAAATGAAAACATATATGTACCGCTTAAATTTGATTTAATCTGGTGAAAGTCGTGCTCTTAATCTTACATATGATAACCAGATTTTATGCACAGTAATATGATTATCAATTTATACCATATAGTTTATCCATTATCCAATAAGCATACCTCATTATGGTCTTCATGGAATCTTTTCTTGTCTCTATATGAGTTCACTCTTACTTTAGCTTTGATAAGCCTAATGACGAGATATTAGAATTACTATATGCAATTTATGTATGATGTTTTCTTCCTACATAGTATAGGACATAAATCGTATCCATATAAAATGTAGTTACAAATGGTAAGGTATTCATTTAATTTTAAATGTCCCTTCCAACCAAAGAAACTGTAATAGTATAGTAAAATCAGAAGCATGGCTTATACTAGAGGGAGGAGCAGTGAAGAAAGCTTTGTTGGAATATGCTGGGTACTTGCACTTTGAATGGTCAAGAGCAAAGCACATGAGGCAAATGGTGCGGCCATTTTTGACATGTGCCCAGATGGGATGATCAGGGGCGGATCTGATCATGGCACAGGGGTATCATGAGGCGGGTGTCATGACAGAAGGGAAAATTTGTCGCAAATGTTTGAGGTCCAGCAAGATATTTGCACCATTTGAAATCGCGGTCTGCAGTTTGGGTGTCAGAGCTATAGGCTGCCAAGCCTTCCGTGAGCTCATGGTGGAGGCGTTTGTGGATGAGGTGGGAAGGCAAGCTGGCAAACTGGACTACCAGTGTGGCCTCATCCAGTAAGTAAGTTCAGATGGTAGGAATGGGAGTGTTTTAATAGATTTAAGGCAGCTGTACTGTTGCCATGGCGTGGGATTTACATTAGAAGCCAAGATCAAAGTACCCTCTAAAGGAGCTGAAATTTATAAAACTGGCAGGTTTATAGACCGCTATATACATCTCAATGATGGCCGCGCTCACGTAGGGGAAGAGGTTTTTATACTCAACCTGAAGCCAAACTTCAGGTTGCTTTGAGGGAGCACCAGAGGGTTTTTGAGCACCACCTGAGAGCCTGCGAGGTGGTGGGATAGGTCCCAAGGCAGTACTTAGTGATCTGAAGTGTTCATAGGGCTAGCTGGGCCAGCCCAGGGCATTTCAGCTGTGGATGATAAATGCCAGGAGGCGGCGCATCACTGCCCCATATGGGGGCAGCAGGCGTCAATCTAGTTCACATAGGCTAGGTTTGGCTCAGACAAAAGGCAGTTATCACAAAGATTATTTTATATTAAAAATTCAATTTACTATATGATCAAAGCAAAAAAGAGTCTGGCAATTAGTATAGCCTTATATGTAAACGTTTTCTAATGTAAAATTTACTTTATTATTTAGAATGAAGATATAAATTATTTCTAGTATGCATAAATCTTTTTAACAATTAATAACTAAAAAGGTGGACCATCTAGTACTAAAAAAATAACAAAAAAGGTGAAAAACTGGGTTTCAAAATATTACATTCAACGTTTAAGTTGCTTCAGACTAATATTACAGGCTTTATATAGGAGAAAAATTTTATTCTTATCCATCATATTTAGCTCTCTAAAAGAGCAACTTTTAGTTTTTTAAGCTTAGTTAATAATATTAACTCATTAGAATCATATCTATCTAATATATATAAAAATTGAGTGGAATTAAATTGAAAAAAAGATAAAAATGCTAATAGTATTTGACCATGTTAGATTATATTGCACATCCTCATATAAATTAATCCTTTTTATTTGAAACTGAAGACCAGTTTAGTCTAATTTTCTCTATCACTAATTAATTTCTAACAATAGTTTTTTTTTAAAAAATAGATGTTTTATTAGAGATTTGATTTTGCAATATAATATTGGGTAAAATCTCAGGTAGGTTTCTATATGATTGATAGAAGATAATAGAATTACCATAAATTGATAGGTAAGTACTGAGAAATTACTAACTCACCAAATGAAGCAATCCATAGAGCATTAGAAGGTAGATGGAGAATTAAAAACATCTGGTGAAAGTAAATGTTTTTAATTAATATGACCACACCATCAGGCTGTGAAATAGATTTTAGTAAAAATTGTTGTACGCCTGTCAAAATACCAATTTGACTAGCTTAATATAGAGAATCTTATTTTATACATCGATGAATCCCCCCCTTGGGTTGGGACCATCTAGCACTAAAAAATATAGAGAATCTTATATCAGTTGTGAAATTGTCAGTTGACTTGATGGTCAACATAATGATTGGGGGATGTGTGATGATGTAAAATATTTAACTGATTCAATGTATGAATTCACTCCTGATGTTAATAATGACAAATGTTTTATTGGGCTCATTTGCCAGCAATTTTTGTATGTAAAAATTTCTTTAAAATCCATGAGTTAATTTCATATGTAGTCTCATTGGTCTGAGGCATAATCAATCAGGGTATGTTAAAAAATTACAAACTGTTCCAATGCTTATTTTAATGTTAGTTAGTATATTTCCTAAGTGAAATGCCTTCTGTTAAAAGAGCGTTCTAAAAACAAGTCAGGCCTCTGGCTTATTAAGGCTAATCTGCTGGGTCTGACTAAGCGTTGTAGCGCGCCTTTTTTTAACTAATCCAGGAAGGATCATAATCTTGGTAGAAATTAATGCCAAATTTTATGGAAATGGGACTAAAAGTTAGCCATTGAGTTAAGGTTCCTTTTTGGGCTAACAGATTTTTCACTAATTAATGTCATTCAAGTAGAATTAACAACAACTAAGTTGCCATCTAGTTTATGTATTCCCTAGTATTTAAAGAACTTTCTTTTTAAATTAGATGACAGATATTTTTATAACTTTTAAATTGTTTATCTTTACAATTCTTAAAAAGTGTGTAATTATAGTACATGTTTTTCAAATACCTTGATTGAGGTGTATATAACTTGATAGTAAGAAGATATGTAAGTGATGTTTTAATCTGATAAAGAAGACTTGACTAGGATAGCTGTATTTATACTTGTGAACTTCTTTGTTTTGTTTATTATTCAACCAAAGCACTGAAAAACTTAAAAAGTTTACATTTTTGCTCATTACAAAGGTATTTAGACTTTATATATATATATTGAGCAAACAAGAGATAGCAGGCATTATGGAAACTTACAAAAAACGTATCAAGAAGTCTGGAAGGAAATAAGAAATTAGTTATTAGAAACCTTTATATTCAGCTAAATAATTTGCATTATTGGCACTAATAGAAAGAGTAAACAAGACTAATGAAGAAGTATATGGAGTGGAAACACAAACAACGAATTTTTATGGGAAAATTTCACTTTAAAGAAGAAAAAGACTGAAAAATCATGGGCCTGTTAATGCTAGATGTAAAGATTAGCAATAATACACAGTCTTAACTTAGTTTGTAAATTATGAAATTCACTAAATCAACAGTTTCAATCCCATTATTCAACAATATTTAATTGTCAAGTTAGTGTAATTTAAATATTTTTAATAAGTATTAAATATTTCTGGTGAAGTTCTAAATTATTAGGCTCCAACTCTACCAGCTAGCAATTGCTGGGATGCCAGATTTGTTAGGCTTCTATGCCTAATTTATCACTAGCTTGCGTAGCTCTTTATGGGCTAACATTTATCAGTTAAGGATCTGTTTCCTCTGACCACGCCTATAATTCTCAACAGTCCCCCCATAATAAAGCACACTTACTTATGATTGAGCTACCACTTAGGAGTCATATTAGTTAAATTTATTTATTTAATTTATTCTTTATGCAGTTAGTGCATAAGGGAAACAATAACAGTCCAAGATACTGCAAAAGTGGTTGTGTATGACAATAACTATTAAAACAATGCAGATCCAGGGCTAAACATGACTCTTGTGTACCCAGAATACTACTTTTGGAACCCTAAAAAGTCACTTAGTCATATGCTCAGTAGTGCAACAGGCTGTTTTACTATCCACATTTACTTTGGTGTGATTCAGTATCATTTAAAATCATCTTGATGAAACCCTCCAGGTGATAGAGGCTGACAGCATATGAATGCCTGCTGTACTTTGGCCTGTATCAGGGTCTTGGTATATCCAAATTATAAGGCTGAATAAAATTAAAATATATGTCAAGTCTAACTTTAATGCGCTTTAGTATAGCAACTAAAGGATTTTGGAGTTTTTGATGTTTGAACACTATTTTTTGGGTTTGATTCCTGATAAAATAATAGTTTAGTTATTTTGGGATCTTATTTAAAGTTTGTTGACCAATCCTGTTTCATTGGGGATGATCCTAGCAAAGTTTTTAAAGACTTTTTTGGTTTAATTATCAACAATTGATTTTCTTATGTGGATCGTTGGATTTGTTACCAACTATGATGGTATTTTGTTACTGAAGCTTTGACAACGGTGTTATGGCATTAATTTTCAGGTTAGCCTGAGTGACAAAACTTTCTTTTAATGGGTAAATGATTCCATTACCTAAGCAGGTTGTTAGTTCAGAAAGGTTAATCTGCTGAGGTTGGTAAAGGCGTTGGGACATGCTATTTTTTAATCCAACAAATGAAGGGTAATGATTTAGTTGTGGGTGGATCCTGACTAGGTGGATGAAGTTTTCATCATTTAAAATGATTTGTTAGGGCTAAGCTTATTGGTGAGAGATGTCTTTCCTATTGGGTGCGAAAATAAGAGTTGAGACAAAACTTCCTAATTAAAGACCCCATTTAATTTTAATAAAGACATGCACTTTTAGAAGACAATACTAAGATAGTAATAAAATTGTTTTATTATTCTCTAGTGGTAGATCTGAGAGATAGGTTCTCTTATCTATACTATCTGGTGCTCTAAAAGATTCTTGTGTAAAGAGTGGAAGGGAAAGGTTCCCCTTGTTATTCAGTTGATTGCCAACTCTTGTGATCATAGTTGAAGTGATAGGTTCCCCTGTCCATATTGTTTCTAAATTATCAGAGAGAAAATTTCAGTACTTTCCTGTAGAGGAAATACCTAAATGATTTTATATCATTTGTTGTGAAGAACTCAACTGGATAATTGTCTTTATACAAATATAAATGTTTCTAAAATCTTAGCCAACAATAGCTCAAGCACACTTCAAACCTGAGCAGTAAACCCAAAAAGGTTATATTTTATGCTCACTACAGTAATAGTTGAGTTTTCAGACCAAGTAGTACATTAGAGTCATCAGGAATATGTCATATAAGGATGAACTTTGGAAGTTGTGTACAAAATTAGAGATGGCGAACAAAAAACATGTTGAATTCAGCATCTCAACTAAATCTGACTACCTTGGATGAACGATTAACATAAGCTGAGGAGATTTAGA
The DNA here is from genome assembly GCA_022478985.1 of Massospora cicadina. Classification (NCBI taxonomy): domain Eukaryota; kingdom Fungi; phylum Entomophthoromycota; class Entomophthoromycetes; order Entomophthorales; family Entomophthoraceae; genus Massospora; species Massospora cicadina. The sequence continues at coordinate 170,868 of JAKSZP010013197.1, forward strand.
GCAGGTAATAAAGTTCAACAATAATCTTTATGGAAAAGTCACCTCTTTGAAGTTGAAGGAGAATGAATTAATCAAAGAATCGATGTTTCAAAGGCTGCTTTGAAGAAGATAAAAACAATTCCTCTAGAATCAGGATGATGTAATGCAAATCATAAAGCTCTAACAAGACCTTGAAAACCATAAGTTCAATTGCACCCAGATGGAGGCAGATGGAGCTGACAACGAGTAGATGAAGAAAGTACCGTTGGGAAAGTAAAGCCCCAAGAAATACGCCTAGGACTTTCGCTACACTTTTGGAGATGACTCCCAAAAATATCCCAATCGTTGGAAGGGTTACCAGTCACTTACCTCTTATCACAGTAGTAACTAAAATTTTTTAAATTATGCCAAAACTACCTATTTTTAACCAGGATAACACCCCAGTATTTTTGCCTATTTGTAATGTTGATGCTCAAATATGGTGACTTATAGAAAGCAGGAACCACTATGAGCTACTTAGACACCAATTGTCAAAATATGGTACCTACCCACCTCAAAGGGAAAATTAGGACGTATTAAGATGCCAAAGAAGCAATCATGAATGAGTTTAGAAGCCCAGAACGGATGGCTGTCCACAAACAGAAGTTCCAGGGGATACAGTTTTAGAAGGATGAAACCTTATCCACTTTTGTTGAACATTTTATATAGGAAGCGCAGTTTCTGGTGGGTGAAAAAGTTCTGTTAGATTTCTATTCTCATATTGTCATGCAAATGGCACTATGGCCCTACAGAGATCTAGACTAAGCCATGGTTTGGTGTTGCAACTCAGACTTACCACTTTGCAAATGGCGAAGTATATGAAAATGTTAAGATCAACATTCAATGTGCCTAATTGAACCCCCATAGTTTTTTCAACTGATGAGAAGCAGAATATAAGAGAATTTGATGGCAAGTATGTGGGAAGATTTACCAATTTTAGAACTGAAGTTCAATGGGGAATAATCCTGATATGCAAAATTGGATGGACAGTCTCTTAATTGCTGTCATATATGTATAGCAACTAAAATTTTACCGCCCAATGATGAAGAAGAAGCCAAAAGAGAATGTGAATCTTATATTACCTCAAGAGAAGGAAACAGTTCAGGATTCAGGAAAAAGAATTGGCAGGCTTTATATGGAACAACATAGTACTGAAATAAACCCTATTTCACCAGATATATGTTCAGAAGTTTTATTTATTTCAGAATTATTTGTGAAAAACCTGGAGAAAATCCACTGCATCAAGCTCTAACTTTGAATGTAAATACTGTCCTGAGAGAAAGCAAAAATGAAGAAGATTGACTAGAAGTCATGAAAGAGGTCGCTTGCCTTACACTCATCAGTTAACAGAAATGGCATGAAGTGTTAAAAATGAAAACAAGTCGCTTAGGTAAAAACATGAGGATACAAATGTTTAAATTCTGATTAACACAATCAAGGGATCGTCTCCTAATATCAGCACAATTAGTTTGAATGTTAGCCTCAGCAAGTAGTGCTAGTAAAAATGAATAAATAAAAAGGATCAATCTGTTCATAAGGAACTAGCAATTGGCAATAAAGTCTCTTACCATGAAACTGGATGAGTTAAGTTCCAGCCTCTGATGGATGAAATAAGAACAGGACATGTAAAAATTATTGACAAGTCAGGAACAAATGCCTTAGAGTTTGGTTCATCAAAAAGTATTACCAAGTTGGCTAAAGACGCCCATATGCTGAAAAACGTTGCTGATGGTCGCATAGTGGATAGGGTCAATAGTAAGCACATAAAGCATTGAGACTAAAGAAAAAAAGATAAAAAATATAACAAAAAACATAGAAAAATTATAAAAGATAAAATATGTATGCAAAATAGTATGTTTATTTTAAGGGTAATGTTTTAAAATAAGAAAAATTAATTTATAGTAAAAGTAATATCAGTTTATAATTTTTGCCAAATTTATGTAGTGGGATGTGTTTTCATTTCCAATGTTGCAAGATAGATGGGATGAACTACAATGGTAGTGAAGAAGAACCAGTGAGGGTGGACGTTTACACGGACCAATTGTGTTAAAGCCAGGTTCATTATTATTGGTGTCGTTGTTGAAGATAAAGAAAGAGAACTTGAATATCTACCCTTACTAATAAGTGAGAACCCCAACCTGGGGGAAAACAGGCATTCATAAATTTATTGGCAATACTAACCAAGTAGTCTGGTGTGTCATGTAGCCGTGAGAGCCTTGACCTGGGGGTAAACAGGCGTTCAGGACTTCATCATTGGCGAGATTGACTGAGTGACCTTGGAGAACTGGGCTCATGTGAGGCAGCAGTGGACATGAGAAGGAGAAGAGGATGATAAACCGCACTTCCAAGAACGGGCATGAGAAAAAGCATTGAGCAATGAGAAGAAATCTCTCTTTGCTGAAATAAATTTTCCCCATGTTTGCTGACTCATGCCACGAAATGAAGCGGCAATTAATTCCAAAACACCATCTTCACTGGTTAATCTAGTCAATCCAGGGGATGTGTTGGGATTTTGGAATGTTCACATTATTATAGCTGGGACAGATTATAATGAGTTATATGACTTGTCTCACTTTGGTGTGCTTTTATATAAGAAACTATAGGGTAAGTTTGAGTTATTATAGTTTGATAACTATTTTTAGGGTTGTTTCCTGATGAAATATTAGGCAGATCTATCTTAGGATCCAATCTTAAGTTTTTGAATGATATTGTTTCAATAGGAATGATTTTGACATTGTTTAAAGATTTTGATCAATGGTTTTATTATCAACAATTGACTCTTTTATATAATAAATTGAGTTTTTTTTGCCAATTAATGTGATTGATTTTAGAGTTGATGAAGCATTGACAACGCTTTTATTTGCAGGAATTTTCATTTTTAGCCTGAGTGGTCCATGCTATTAATGGGTAAATAGTCTATTGCCTAAGCAGGTTGCTAGATAACAGTTTAATCCTCTAGGGCTGGATAAAGGCGTTGGGACAGACTATCGCCGAATTCAATCCAAGAGAGGCTGTACCCTAGTCAGCGTTAGGATCTAATTTGCCAGATGAGTTATTCATCGTTTTAAATGACTCCTTAGGGTTAAATTATTGGCAGTGGATGCCATTACTATTAGGGCGCGATGGAAGTGTTGGTCGCCCAATCCCTTTGTAAAAACTTAGTTTAATTTTTAAAAGAAGATATCTTTAAAGATATTTTTGAAATTAAGAAATTCTAGTTATTTCTTTGGGTTTCTTCTGTTGAAGCGTGTGGTGGAGGTCCACTTGTTGATGTCTCAAATATCCTGAGTGAGGTGGAATTCAATTGGTTCAAGAAGATACCTGATTGAGGGTGGAATCAATTATAAAGAGGACTGGTTAGCTAGCTGTCGTCAAATACTAGCAGTTACTTACTTTTTATATCAGACCAAACTGTAGTTGTAGGAATACACCTTAAAGTGGTGGGAGTCAATTTTAGAGAAAATGACTGGCTAGCTGTTGTCATACACTAGCTTTCTCTATTTCTTACAATGAGTCACATCATCTTGTACCATTATTATTAAGTCCATAATAAATTATTAATAAAAGACACTTTCAGAAGAAAAATATCTAGATAGTAATACAAATGTTTTATTGTTCTCCTAAGAAGAGTTTGAGAGATAGTTTCTCTTAACTTTTCCCTCTGGTGGTCTTTATATATCTTGTGTAAAGAGTGGAAAGAAATTCCTTTTGTTGTTAAAGTGTTTACCAACTCTTGAGTTTAAAGTGCATTTTATTTGAGGTACACTGACAAGGGGATGGACATTACTAAAGCTTAAAGAGCAAACACTTATAACTACACTTGACAAAATGAATCACCCCCTCCCAAAATGAGCGGATGAAACACAGAATTAGAACATATAACCAAGTGGGACAGTGACGAACCACTTATAACACCATGGCAGAAGAAGAGGGGGGATTAGGGGCTCATCCTTAGCAGCGTCTTCACCCCAGAGAAAGTCACAGGCTATGGCAGAGAGCAAGGGCGTTAGAAAAAATGGCAGGATGCAGTTTGATGTCTTTAATAATTTGCTTGTCATAAAAACAGATGACAAAAAAGTGATGCTTAAACATAATTAGCCAGAGCTGTTTTTGGGATTATAGATGGAGGGATAGTTTCTCCTTGTCTAAATTCTTGCCCAAATGCCTTAAAGTTATTAATAGGAAGGTTTACAATACCTGTCTAGAGGAGAAACCCTGAGCATATTTAACATAATTGGTTGTGAAGAACTCAACTAGTACAATTGTTCTCAAAAATTATTGCTGTCCCCATATATTATCTTTATTAACAATAATTCAAGAACATTTTGAAACTGTTTAGTAAACTTCAAAAATTTACACCATTGTCTCACCATTTACGTGTAAGTTATTGTAAAAACTTCCAGCATTTCAATATTTACTAGCTGCTTCCTTTATATTCTGGAAATATATTTTTTATAGGTTTAAGCAATGAGGTTGTTGTGATTCTGATATGATTGAATGATAAGACCTAAGTTGTTACATCAGAATGGGTGAGATTGGCTAAAACAAATAATTTGTAATATGGATGAAGATCGCCTTGACATAAGGCAATAGGGTGATACCAAGCCTAAAACAAATATTTAGTGGATCACCTCCAAATCAGGCAACAAGGTGATGCTAACAAACGACAAATAATCGAGATTTCAACATAAAACAAATAATGAGTGGATCACCTTTAACTAAGGTGATCGTGAATTTTATTATTAGTAAACTATTCCAGAACCAATGAGAATACAGCGGAACAAATAGTCTAAGCAAAAGGGTCAGTATTGACCAAAGTTGTTGATATATAAGCAATATGAGAAGATTTAAAGAGGAGTATTGTTAGTAGAAGAGAGCGAGTGGAACAGCAAGTATCCGCTGTAGATATTAAAAATAAAAGAGTGTTGTTGGAGCAATTGCTCCATAATTTTTATTAAGCTTGTTATGTTACTTTGAGGACAAAGATATTCATACATTGGTCCTATTGCTCAGTGGGCTTAACCCTGTGCAAAACCCCTTCAGCGTTTCTACAATATACCGCCAAAATTATAACAGTGGCGCTTAGTAAAGGGGGCCATTGATCAATCACAAAAAGATAAAAATTCTATAGTTGCCGGCCATGTTGCATTAGGCTTGTTTTTATGGGAGATCTACACAACACGCTGCACCAGTTAAAAATGTGGAACTCAAACTTGCTTTGGAAGTTGTGCTTAAAAGGCAGGATGAGCTTCTTCAGGAGGTTTGTAATGATGTGCTGCCTCTGTTTGATCGCAATGGGAATATTCTTGGGTTCTTTAAGTGATTTGAGTTCGCAATGGAAGGAGCCTCAGATCAGTGTAAAGCAAAACTGTTAATATCCACCTTGGATTTTGAAAGTGCTGACCAAGTCACCTGCTATCTTCCAAACAGTTCTGTTATATACCAATAAGTGAAGGATACTGTGCTGCAGTCGTTTGGAGGAACTGCAAATATGTCACAGAAGAAGGCTGAGTTCTTATCCATTGGGTTTTAGCGTGATGAGACCCTCACTGAGTTTGCTGATCAAATTATGGCGGAAGCTCATGTGTTAATTGGGGAAGGGAATTTAACCAAAAATGATGTATGCATTGAAATGACCTCCGCAGTGAATCCATACCGTGAGCTTTACAATTTCATGACCCTGATTTTAGATAATGACGTACCCCTGCTTAAATTTGTTCAGTTTTTGTGTCATCTATCCATAACCTTCCCTCCACCCAATACCAAGCGGAAACATACTGCCACCATCAACAAACCTTCTTATTTGGGGAAATTCTCCCATCTGGTTCAGATTCCACAGAGTTACCCCCAGCAGTTTACCTTCTTCCTCAGACCTACTTATCATCAACAGGCAACTACTGACCAGGCTAGTAACGCTGATTGCCCATTATCAAATTATTGGCAAGGCCCATCTTACAATAATCAAGGATGCAGGCCCTACAGGGTTAATTGTTTTCGAATTTGGCCGCCCTTGGCACCTAGCAAGAGGTTGCTAAATTGTCAGGTCCATCATTCACAACAGGAACAGTACTATCAGGGAAAAGGCAGAGCAGAGTGGAGACAGGACTCTCTATCTCCACTATCCCAATCCCAAATGTCCACCTGAACTTAACACCATATTCAGCGGAGGTCCCTCCATACAATGACGCATTCCTGTATCAGCAGCCAGTTATAGGGGTGAATGTATTGACCTTAGTGCAAGCCAAAGCCGCAGCATAAGAAGGGTCCCTGACGCAGCCCATGCCGTATGCTTGTCAAATGTTTGACAAGTTTCCCCTAACAAGTTGGATCCATCCGCAGATGCACCTTCCTTGCAAGGGTAAACGTCGCCCTTTTGGTCAACACTATCATCAAAGAATACCCTAAAGTTGGTGAGGAGATTGCGAGTTTCCTTGGTAATGGAGAGTCTTTAAATGTCCATGCGTTATATTGTCAAGACTCATCAAATTAGAATGTACATACTGTGACATTGTTGTAGCCAAAACATGAGTCCATGCAAAAATTGATATGGGTGCCCCAGCTAACATAGTTTCTATTAAGTTGGTGGCGAATCTGATGTTAAAGCCTAATCTAGAACATCTAATGGTGTATTGGACCGCTGGAGCAGAAAGCATGGTCTCTGAGGGAGCATATAGCTCACTACCCTTGTGGTTTGGGTCAATTGTCGTTGTAGCCCCAGTGATAGTGCTACTGAACAATAATTATGATCTGTTGATTGGAACCGCTTTTATGCAACACTTTGGAGCTGTCATTGATATGAAGGCAGAGACCTTTGAAATTCTGTGGCAGCAGATCTCAATTTACTTTACCTCCAGTGGAGTGCCAAGGGATCCGGTGCACATGGGTCATATTAATCTGGCATACAGTGATGGGGTAATTCCATTTTGCTACCATCAACTAAAGGTAAGACCTGGGCCCTCCCCAACAGATATACGAATATCAAGGACTGCCTCTCATTGTGGCTGGGCTAATGTCCATCCCCTCCAGGAACCAAGTAATAGCGAACACTGATTTGGTGGTAGAAGTGCCAGACGGACTCTATAGGGAAGTTGTTAGTCCTTATCTTTTTTAGCACTAGTGGCGCCCAACCCAAAAGGAGGAGCCGCCATGCATCTTTATTTTCAAATGGGGCCAAAAAAAGGGAATATTAGAAATAAAAAAACCTAATATGGCACCTCAGCTAACATCCTAGGAAGCCATATCAGAAGGTGATAAAGCTTTGGGGAAACTTTTGTCCAGCGCCCGCATTAGCTGGCAGACCATGGCGGACAACATTAGGGTAGGAGCATCAGCGCCATGAGGCATAAGGTGGTATAATTGTGGGGTTTCTTCATTAATGAGGCTGGTAGTGTCCATTTCCTCAACGTATTGAGCAAGTTGATGCTCAGAAAAAGTGATGAGAGCAGGCACACAAGTGAATGACTTGATGCACCAGCAGGTATTGGGATAATTGGAGCAAAAAGAGAAGTTTTTGCTGCATCAATGCAAACAGCTTGCACCAAAAAGCAAGCTCCTCAATTTCATACTTTTCAATTTCCTCAAAATCTTGGGGAAAATTGGGGATAGAAATACCCTTAACAAGAGGTTCCATTGCCCCATTATGTATCTGGAAAAGCAAGGTGCTGGCAGGAGCAGCCTCGGCTTTGCCCACCATTTTATTGATATTTTTAAATAGCAGATACCTATTTTTTGGGCTAAAACGGCGGGGATGCAATTCAGGAAAATTGACAAGAAATTCCTCCAAAGTGAAATATTGCTTGATATGGTACAGCCATTCGTCCTCATCAATCCATTCAAGAGCCTCAAAATGGATTGGTTTCAGCCAGCACTGGGCCAGCCACTGGAATTGGGGCAGTGGCAGGAGCAATTTGCCACATGCTGTCGACCATGGCAGCTCAGCTGAAACTGGTTCAGCCATCAACTCAGGATTCTGTAATCCAGTCAAATTTTGATTCAAATTTTTAAAATTTTGGTTTTGATTGGCTAGCACTTTTGGAACAGCACAAAATTATCCCAAGGTTGGGAGCAGGAGGATCGAGCCCCATTCAGAAAATTGGGGCAAAATGGCCATGGGCCTGATTCCCAAGGAATAAGTGGTGGAAGTGGTGAAACCTGTGGGGCACTTGCACTTTGAGTGGTTAAGCTTGAAGCACAAGGGGCAAATGACATGGCTTTTCTAGACGCATGCCCAGAATGAGTGAGAATGGGTGGATCTGATCACCATGCGAGGGGGAATCACAAGGTGGGTGTCATGATGGAATGGGCAGATTGTCGCAAAGGTGCATGGCCCTGCCAAATTATCCACTCTATATGGAACCATGAATTGCAACTTGGGGTCTGCACCATAATTGGCCAAACCCTCCATGATCTTGTGGCGGAGGCGTTTGGGGGAAAGGTTGGAGGGCAACCTGAAAAACTGGACCACCAAAGTGGCCTCATATGGGAGCCAGGTGTGAACAGTAGGAAGATAATTTTTTAAAAATTAACAGCAGCTTAGATGCTGCCATTGCATCAGTCTTGGAATGGAAACTGAGGTCAAAATACCCTTAAAGGGGCGGAAATCAACGAAGCAAGCATGTTTAGTCACCGCCGTGGCCATCTTAATGATGGCCGTTCTTGCATATGGGAAGAGGTTTCCATATTTGACTTGGAGGCTGAAACGCAAATTGCTCTGTGGGACCACTAAAGGGCTGCAGAGCACCGCCTGGGAACTTGCGAGATGGTGGGCCAAGTCCTGAGGGGGGACATAACGCCTGGTAGCATTAGGGGGGCTAGAAGAGCCAGCCTGGGCGTGCTTTGGTGGCAGCTGAAAGACACCAGATGGCGGCGCACCACCACCCCAAGCTGGGGCAGAAGGCGTCAATTGCATTGACATCATTAAGCTTTGGCTTGATCAAGCGGTCATTTTTTGTATTTTTTAAAAAATCTGAATTTGGCTCTGATTTAGTTATTAAAGCGAAAGAGATTAAAACACAATCACGTTATTGGTCCTTATCAGCAATTGTGGCTTGATCCCTACGTGGCTCCAGGTACTATACTTCCAGGCCATGGGGAGATCCAGGTCCGTTAGCAAATGTACATAACGAACCATTACAAATCCGCCAGCATCAGATAAAGGCATATTTAAACTTGACCCCTGTTGAAGAGGTTCTTCAGGTTCACAATTTTGGGTTGCTGGATGAATTTGGTCTAACTGTCAAATCACAGCCCGGCATAATGGCTGTGGTACCACGCAATGAATTTTTAGGTTAATAGAATATGGAAGTATTGAGCAATAGCTTTATTTCAAAAATATAAGGAGATTTTCACTGTATATGACCATGACTTAGGGTGGGCTTGGGGGGTCCATTGAGTAGACACTGGGGATTATCCTATCATCAGGTCTCAGCCAATCCATCAGTCTAGGGCAGCCAAGGAAGTAGTGACAGAGGAGAATGAAAAGCTACTGGAGAAAGGGATGCTCAAACTGTCAAAGAGTCTGTGGGCTTCGCCCATTCTTTATTGTAAAAAAGAAGAATGTCACCAACTGAATAGTAATAGACTACCAGAAAACCAACAGCATCACCAAGAAGGACTCAGATCCCTTGCTGCGGATTGACGATGCCTTGGATCAGTTAGGGAGAGCTCATTACTTCTTGGCGATGGATTTGATATAAGGTTACTAGCAGATCAAGTTGCCCACAGAAGAACAGGAGAAATGCGCCATTATCACGTCCAAGGGGATTTTTCAGCCAACCCAGATGCTTCTAGGGCTGTGTAACGCCCCAGCTACATTTCAACGGGCCATGGACACTATCCTTGGCGATCTTAAGCTGGCATGCATTCTCATGTGCCTTGACAATATTAATGTTTTTTGGTTACGTTTTCTGAGCACCTTACCCATCTGGAGGAGGTATTCCACCAGCTTGCCATGGTCAATATCAAGATTAAGACCCACAAATGTCACTTCTTTAAAGACCAGCTAGAGTACCTAGGGTTTGTAGTAGACGCCAAGGTGCTACAACCTCAACTTGCAAAAGTGGGAACTATTAAGAAAATGACCCCGCTGAGCAAAAAACGCGATGTACAGGTATTTTTGGGGATGGTCAGTTACTTCCAATGCTTTATCTCCAGCTTCAGCTGTGTTGGAGGACTTCTGTTTGAGTTACTTAAAAAGAATGAAGCGTTTGAATAGACAGAACGTCACCACTGATTATTTGATACACTTTGATGACATTAATCAGCATGCCAGTGCTACATTATCCAAATGTTAAAAAAGAGCTTATTGTCCAGAAGGATGCATTTCTTTCCACCGTTGGGGCAGTTCTATCACAAAAAGATGATAAGGGGGAAGAGTATCTGGTTGCATACTGTAGTCATAGTTTGAACTTCCATGAACGCAATTAAACCATGACTGAATGGGAGTGCTTAGTGGTGATCTATGCATACAAGCAATTCATGGTATATTTGCATGAGGTAAAGTTTAAAGTTGTAACAAATTATGCATTATTACGCTGGTTGCAGAATATCTGAGAGCCTGAGGGGCGTCTAGTTTGATGGACTCTTAAGCTGCAAGCTTATGACTTTGAAGTCCGTCACTGACCTGGAGCAAAACACCAAAACTCAGATTGCTTATTAAAGTTGCCAACCATTGTTGTTATGGCGGATCTCAGCGACGTAATGCATGACAAAATGCTCATCAGGAAATATGATGATGATGAACAGCCTAAAGTCATCAAGGTATTAGACATAATAAGGGTTAATACATTCCAGAAAAACGGTGAATTGTACAAGTGGATAGGGGACACTACCGTGAATATTCCAAGGCCTTCCGCTTAACCAAAAATTATTATGATCACCCATCAAGCAGTTGCACATGGTGGATTCCATAAGCCCTGGAATTTTTGTGACCTTGGTACTATTGGGAGAGCATGAACTTTGATTTTCTCAAAAACCATTTCCTGCTGCCACCAGTGCCAAGTGGAAAAGCCGTTCCACCAGAAGACTTCATACCAGTCAGTGAAACCATATTTTGCTTGGCATACGGTTTCCCTTGATATCGTTGGCTCTCTGCCAATGGGAGCTAACCAGTCCAACTACATTCTGGTGGCGTTTGACCAATTGACCCAGTGGGTAGAAGCATGGGTGATCAAGGATTTGAATGCCGTCACATTGGCTAAATTCAACATTAAATGCATTATTCAGTGACATGACTGCCCTCTCAGTTCATTCTTACCAATAATGGAACTAACTTCACTTCCCACATCCTTCCCAAGATAAGCGATCTGATGGCTATCCATGGGGTTTTGACGACCCCATATATTTCAGAATTCAATGAGATGATTGAGCGAGTTAATGGGACCTTGGTGAACAAACTCCACAAATTGGTAGCAGATCGACTTCAGATTGGAGTTCCCTCCTTTCCACTGCTGTATTCACTTACAATATCAGCTATAATTCTGACGTGAGGAAGAGCCCCTTACAGTTGCTATATGGACGACACCCAGCTCTTCTGGCACTGCTCTATGCCTGCGTGGAAGATACCAGCGGAATGTACCCACAATGCTACTTGACCAATCAAACAACTACACTGATCAAGCTGCAAATGAAAGCGTACTTGTTCAGCTTAGTCAAGAAGATAAAGAATCATGCTGTTGATCAGGTATGGCAAAGTGGGATAGATCAATTCAAAGATGGGGACATGGTTCTATTACATGACCAACGCGGGTTGGGAGGAAGCACAAATTGGCCAGCATCTGGATTTTTCTGTACAAAATATTTGAGAAAACAGGTGTGGACGCTTATACTATCAAGAGCTGTCATGGTTGATAAAATGACATCATAACTGGGACCAACGTTAAGGACAAAGCTGCATGTACTGATGCCAATAAGGTGAAGTTGGAAGACCTCCCTGACCTCAAGCATACCATAGAATAACTCTGGGTTAAGGCTAAGTAAGCCCAGGTTGGTCTTAAGGATGCAAGGGAAGTTCATACCTGTATAACAGCAGGAGCGCTAAATCAAACTAGCTTTGCAATTAACAAAAACATTTTGTTTTAGTTTCATGGTGAACGGGGTCTCAGAACCCATTCAGCTTTCGAAATTTCCAGCTTGGGTCAGCCTCTCCTATGATCAATAACCTGAGTTTGGTTGATTACCAAGTACAGTTTATTACCTGATGGAAGCATGCGCTATTGGTGCACCTCAGGATAGACCTGCTTCTTTCGATTAATTGTTTACTAAAATTACCTTAAACCACTTTTGTCAAGACCAATCTCTCTCGTTGGTTGATTTCCCTCATAATAAACCCTTCGCTAGTACACCGTTTTTATATTTATGTCATCTTGGACGATCCTGTGCATGGAACTCTTCGAGGAGGTCTTGAGCAACATTAACCATTTAATTTTAACTACTCTAAATCTATCCGCCTAAGCACCATTGGGCTGCCTAGGCTCCCTCCAGCCTAGGGTGCCTATATACTACCGCTCTGAGCACTGCATGGCTCCCTTATGGTTACTCCCTCTAATGATAACCATTCTCGACCTAAGATAGTTAGCTCAAGCACGCTCTGCTGGGCTCTAGTAACTTTAGTACTAACGACTAGTTCCCTGGCGTTGGCCCTGTGCACCATGCACTACCACGCTGGGAACAGGAGAGTTTTAGACACTCTCCTTACAAGGACCCCGCAAGCAGTCAGATCATCAACCAAGTGCATGCAAAGTTCCTTCAGCATATAAATAATATGAGACTTATTGTCCAGTAAAGGGGGGTATGTCGTGATTCTGATATGACTGGATGATAAGCCCTAAGTCATTACAGCGGAATGGGTGAGATTGGCCAAACCAAGCAATTTGTAATATGGATGAAGATTGCCTTAATATAAGGCGATAGGGTGATACTGATCCTCAATTGAATAAATAGTGGATCGCCTACAAATCAGGTTATAAGGTGATGTTGACAAATGGAAAATAATGAGATGTCAACGTACAACAAATAATGAATGGATCGCCTTGAATTAAGGTGAATGTGAATTTTAAATAATAGTAAACTCTGCAGAACCAATGAGAATATGGCGGAATGAATATTATAAGAAAAAGGGTTGGTATCAACCAAAGTTGCTGATATATAAGCGATATGAGAAATTGAAAGTGGAGGATTGCTAATAGAAGAGGGCAAGTGGAACAACTAGTATACGCTGTAGAGATTAAGTTAAATAAAAGAGTGTTGTTGGGCAATTGCTCCATAATTTATTAAGTTTATTACGAGTTTTAAGGACAAAAATATTCATATCATAGGTCCTATTGCTCAGTGGGATTAACCCTGTGCCAAACCTCTTTGGAATATCTCTGATATACCGCCAAACTATAACAGACGTATACTAAAAACTGTAAAAGACCATTTTGGAGACTCTCTCTTTCTGTCTAATTTTTTTGGCCCTTCTGACCTTGTTACCTAAGACCTGATACTATAGACCTCCTGTACCTCAGTTTTGTACATTATACCAAGATCTAGACCTAAAGTTTACTTTCTTATTTTTTGTGTTGCAAGTGTTGGACAAATTCTTTTTACCATACCTGAACCAATTATATATTCCTCCTAGGTTTTTTTGCTACTCTTCTTTTCCATATGATTCATCCATGTTCTAGCAGACTTTACCAGCATCAGATGTCTCCTATCACTTAGGAAGTTAAACTGTGATATGTTCTGTAGCCCAACTTATCTTAAAGCGTTTTAAATAGGAATTATCCCCTAGTAAAGAAGTGCATTATGCCTTGTTATCTATATGTTAGTGCCTTTAAACTTGCATATAGGACAATCATACCACCTTCATTTCTGACGTCTCTTGTTGCCCTACCAGATTAAGCCTCTCAATGTTCCTTCAGTTTGAAGCAACCATACAGTCCTAGGGAAGTTTACTAAAGTGCTGGTGGATTTTTTGTAGCCTTAGGAATGTTTGCCACCCTCTCATATTGGCTATAGTACATTTCTTAACTATATAAAGGCAGATCCCCTCGAAACATTATCTCAAGATGTCCCAGTTTATTTTTATAGATATTTTTCACTTGAGTTTAATATGGTCAGCCTGCTTCAAATATATCTGGATACCAACTGTTTCTCTCTTTCAATCTTGGATACCTTAAGACTCTCACCGCCATTTTTTGCGCATCTCTTGGATTTTGTCTGCACAAACAAACCTGCTCCTTACTTTCTTATGGTCCTAGAATCTTTATACTTAGGAAGGATATTACAAGCCCCCCTTTAAAGATCCTAGCCATTGATTATATTGGCAAAATTTACTTTCAGGAGTTCATTTTCTCCTCTACTCTCACTAAAACGAATTATGCCACTTTATGTGTAATCATTGTAATGGATTCAGTACTTGGCCAGCTTTGGGTAAGGGCTTAAGTTTTCAATTTTAATTGCGGAAAACTCTATGATGAAAAGAATTGCCGCGCTCTTGAAAGATATCTTACCTTTGTTCATAAAGTAAAGGGACTAAGTAATTCCTTAACTGTGTCCCCAGATTCTTCACATACATCTAGAATTAACACTTTAACTGTTACTAAAGTTAACCATGGTATTGGGCACCGTGCGCCACCTCAAATCTGTTACAACTAATCAAAATAATTCCTTAGATCCATATCTTTTCAATCTAATCCATATTTTATCTAATATGCCCTAGAAAACCACAGTATGGCCTTTTATTAATAGTTTGTTGATGAGCTTGTCCGTTTTCATGTGCATTACCAAGAGTGATGCATCATTACCTTTTGCTTCTTTCCGCGCTGCTAGCTACTTAACTTTTTTAAAAAAAGCAGCGACAAACTATAAAAACATGCTTTGTATATGCGTCATCTTGATAACTCTTTAGACTTCCCACTCTCTCTATTGAAGCAGTCTGCTCTTCTGGTATAGCTTCCTCCTATTCAAAACTACTAATCCTTCCACTGTAAACTTTATATCCTTAGTTACGTTTACTTCTATCTTTAATCTTGAGAAGCCTTAATGTCCAAGTTTACATTCACATTTCATAAACTTTATAAATTTATAGCTTGTGGAGGCCTTAGATCTACCTATGACTGAAAATCTTTCTTTAATAGGTGGCTCCTCACAGAACCTATCAGCATATGAAATTAAACGCTTATATATTTTGATATTGTATGGCATGTTAATTGAACTTTTATTACTGATTGATCTCTTATTGTATTACATCATGTTTAAGTTTGAATGGTGAAACTCAACCTCAAGAATCAGATATGAGTATTAATTACACTCTCCAGAATATCCAATAATACACTATAACTATTTCATAATTGAAAAAACCCTGGAACTACTGCATCAAAGTTTTTGCCACCGCCATAAACAACTTTTTCCTCAGAAATATGACGTGCCACGCTACTAAAGTTGTTAGATTGCTAAAAGCATTAAGCCGATTCTTTATATGATTCCATAATCTAGTTTTATTATATAAGGAATTAAATATTGATTTCACTAATTGAGGACTCAATGAAGATTGCCTCTCTTATAAACCTTTTGTCCTTAGGTAGGCTTCCTTTAATGATGGGTGTCAAATATGTTTGATAAGGGCTATATATTCTCAAAGTTTTTCTCAGTACGCTTACCCTACTCGTTGTAGATCAGTGGATGGTACCCTCAGATCTTAAAAAGACATGGAAACCTTACTGACGTAACAGTCATCAGCCCATATCAGCTGCCCTTAGTGAAAATTTTTATATATTGCGTTTTAAAAAACCAAGTCTTCAGAAAACTTGTCTATACTCTTTTAACCAAATCCATATAAAAGAAAGTCAGAAGTGGATGACAACCTTTTGCAACAGGAAGGGCATTTATTAATTTCATCTTATTCATTTGGTTTGTGGAATGTGCTGAACTACTTTAAGATATTTATCAAGACAGTCCTTAACATTTTAATGGGAGTATGTGCCTTCTTCTACATGAATAATATTTTTGGTCTTTTCACCAGAAATTAAATCCTTTTCCATCACATCTTGATGGCCATGGAACGCCTCTTAGAGAACCTGACCATCAAGGCTAGAAGATGTAAGTTTAATAAGAAAGTTACTTTTTTGCAGCATAATTTTTACAAGGGTCGCATGATTTCTATAACAAGGAGGCTGCAAATTGTTGCTGGGATAGATTCTATATACCTGTCAAAATTAACGAGCTTCCTTTCATCCTATAACTCCTTCAAAGATTACCACCTCAGATGTCTAAGGTGGCCTTTCCCCTCTATGATGAATTTAGGAAGAAGACTCTTTGTTTGATTTTTGAATGTAATTTCGCAAAAACTAAGTCAAGTCAATTTTGTTAGCATGTCCTGTATTAGTTTACGCTGAAACAAGCTGATCATTTATTATTTAGAAATGACTACTTAATCTTTCCATATGCTACTCTCTTAAAAACTGATGAAGACGGAATTTAAAGACCTGTAGCTTATTACCATGAAAATGTCCAGGCTCAATAAAAATTAAAAAATTATAATAAAGAGCGATTGAGTGTAGTCAAATAAGTGCAATAATGAATTTACCGCTTACATAGAGGTTTTTCCTTCACTGTTTATATGAACTGTAATGTGTTACTTGTTATCTTGTCCCTCAATAGCTACCATGCGCCAATCATGTTAGCTGAAACTCTTTAAGTATCTAGCTTCAGATATCGCTTTGTAAATAATAGCAACAACCTAATTCCAGATGCTCTAACATGGAATCCCTGCTTTGTGTCAGACCCATTTCTTGTTGAGGCACACAACAGTCAATTTTTAATCATACTCTAACAAGTAATTGATAGATCCTACTCCTTAATGTGCACTATCATTAGACTGGCTTTATTACCTGAGTAAATGTATAGTGTCAGGGCGTCAGCTAATTGGAAGAAGATTGGTCATCTAAACTGTGTGTGCTTATGCCCTATGGAGCATTAATAATGCCAGAGGCTCAGTAGCTTTTTTGACTCTGAGATGGGACCTCATAGGGGTTTTGTGAGGGGTAGAACTTTAAAAAAAGTATTGATGATTTTTACAACAAGCCAAAAGGCTTTAATGTGGGCAACCTAGGGGTCTTACTGGGGCAACCCCATGAGTTGGGTGAATCAGGGAGAGTGACAACTCCTATGAGTTCCACAGTTGTTATTAGTTTGTTTGTACTAGATTGACATGAGAGGGAGGCATCTCTTGGATGATCATGTCTGTTTTTTGGTGGATTGGTGAGCCAACTTAAGGACGCAGGCATGCACTGTGTACGCAGAGGATAAAAACTTACAATTGGGTATATTGATTTTAAAGTTTAATTACAGCATAGAAAATTGCTGAATTTCTGGATTAGGACAACTGCTCTAAGGCTCTGGTAGCCAGTTTTGGATGGCGGCGTGAGGCGCTGAATCAACTTGAGTGCCAGAAATATGGTGGGAGAGGAGATTACACAAACTGTAAACAAAAAATTGTGTTTTGTTGAAAGAGTAATTTTAATGGATAAAAACTGACAATATACCCTATGGAGGGTTGTTGCTTAATATTGGGGAGAGGGTGAATTTGAAGGAAGCTAAAGAATAGACTACGCCTGGACTCCTGTGGAAGATTCATTGGGCACTTCAGGAAGAGGGTGGTAAGTTGGGAAAATTGCTAACAAGCCTAGATCACTTCATCTAAAGCTTTGTAGTTTATTTTATGTATCAGAGAATAATACAAATTGATACTGGTAACCTAAACATAATTGTTCAGACTGATAAGCCACAATATTCATTCATGCATAAGCCTTTTCTGCCCAAAAGATTGACCAGTATATCATCAGGAGCGGATTGAGCGATCTGGGGTTTTTTTATCCACCTTCTGCTTCATTATCTATGACCTGGTCTGAATTATTTGACGAATTAAACTTATAGGGGGTTGGGAAGGTTTGTGGGATTTTTGGAGGGTTGGCAGGGACCAACCGTGATTGGGATGAGCCCTAGGGTCCCTATAAAGATTCCTAGATTGGACCACCTCCATGCAACCACTATATCATTTCCAAAAAATTAGAAGAGGAAAAGGGGGAAGGAGGAGGGGTTCCTTAAGGGCCAGGGAAGTGACTCATCGCTCATCTACCACGTTTTCAGGGTCACTGAGCTGAGTCAGGGGAGCTACAAGAGGCCTAAGAGACTTCTTACGCTTGTATGATTTATTTTTCTTGATTCAGATGGAGAGGCTGAGCTTCAGGACTTATAGGTATCCCCTCTGACCTAAGCTATACCAACTCCTCTCAGAGGATATCAAAAGGTAAGGAATCTTAAGCTAAAAAAGGATCATCCCCGGATCAGTGTTACAAAACCTAAGCAGGGTAATCTTATATCAAGGATAGTGTAGTACTTTTCAACCCTTTTAAAAAATAATAATAAGAATCCTCGGATTTTCTCTTTTAGCAACAAGCCAAGGATAATTGACTGGCTACTTGGAGGTACAATGATTGGACAAATCAGGTTGGCACTTAACCTTCTCTAGAGGTTCAGAGGTTCCAAAAATTCTCAGAAGGCTAAGGATATTATTATCCTAGAAAATTGGACTTCAAACTAAAAATAAATATAGGATTGTAAAAGGCACCTTATCTTGAAAAAGTTTGTTATTATTTAAAATACCCTGTGGAAATAAGTAATGTGATTAGTGATATGCAAATACCACATTTGAAGGTGGAAGGAGATTCAGGAATGCATGAGGCAATGGCACAGTCCAGGTTTAGAGCTAAAGGATCTGAATTCCTTATTAAAGGTTGGAATGAGATCAAATAATGGCGATATAGTTGTACCAGATGGGGCTCCCAAGGCCCAGCCCGCCACCGGCCATGAACCCAAACCCCCAGATGAAAGTCACTCCCATGAGGGAAAAGGAAATAGCCATACCAAACCCCCAAGGCTCCTATCTGGGCAGGTAGCCTCACCGGGAACACTGGGCTGAGGTGCAGTGCACCAGCCTCTGTTGCCTCAGGGCCACTCTGGCAACCGCCATCCCAAAGGGATGGGCACAGGCCTGGTGCAGCAGACATCGATGTCCTGCTGGCCTCTGACCACCTTCACCACAGCTTTTGACAAGCTCCCCCAGCCAACACTGGGCTGAGTTATTCTGCTCCTCCAGGGCATCACCACCCCAATGGATCTCAGGACGTCCACCCCTTCCTTACTTCCTATTGCACTGCCATCCACACTGAAACAACCTGCTCAAATAAATAAAATACAATATTAAATTATATTTAATGTAACAAGTCTTTGCAAATAGCGGCCTTTATTTGGAGTGAACTCTAAGTTCAGAATAGAATTCCAAAGTGAGGTCCATTGGGAGCAACCTCACTTTGAAATAATACCTAAAAAGACTAAATGCATTGTCAGTCATGAGTCACAAAAAACCTCTGGAATTACAGCATCCCGGCAACTCATTGGTGAATGGGGAAACCTACAAAAATGGAAAACCACTCAGATATATATTTAAGTAATTATCACACAATTAACCCAATTAGGAAAACCGCACTGGAATAATGGAGTTGCAACCATCAACATACCCATATCTCGTATTCTCAACCTTACAAGATCCATGTATGATCATAAACCATTACAATAGTTATATGTTTTACACTATCTGATATTAGGAAGCCACTATGCGATAAGGTATAATATGTGGCATAAAGTGGTTAATGGGGTGAATATAGTGATTAAACACTGTATACATCTTCAGGCATAGTATCAAGATGTTATTAACTCAGCTTGGGCATTCTTCCCTATCTCATTGGGAAGTGGAGCACTAATGGGGCGATTTATCTAGAATTTGTTAGGCTCTAAACTCAATACTATTATGGAAAATCGCTTAGTGCTCAAAAATATAAAAATATTAGTGATTTTAGCATTAGGACCTATAAATTATATTTAGATAAAATACAATATTATTGAGCCTTAATCCCAATTAAACATTAAATAGTAGGTATAAAAAGATGTTGATAGTAATAATAGTAAAGTCAAAATTAAATAAAGTAATTGATAAATTGCAACCCCAAAGCCGAGGCTTCACCTAAATTAAGATTAAGTCTTACATAACCCCCTCCAAGCCTTGACTGGGGTGACAATGATTTCGCCAAGGGTGTCTAGCCTTAGTAGGGTCCCAAACTACCAGAGTTAAGATGAGCGATATAAAACAAGTCAGTTGGGTCAGATATTGGCCTGCCGAATATGTGGTTTGCTTTGATCTCACAATCTGCAAGAAGTCAGTTTTAGGTCAATATATTACATTAATATTTTTCATTCGCCTAGAAAACCTTAATTTTGAAAAGGTGAGAATTCTAAGATTTTGTTAGTTCACCTAGCTTAGGAATGGAAACCTTAGTTTAACGTTAGGTTGGAATATCTGAGTGTGAGGATAAAAGATAGTCAGTTTAGGATTAGTTCCAAAATAGAGTTTAGCGCTATGACTCTTAAGTGGTAAACATCCTTGCCAAGAAGTTGATAAGCACTAGCTTGATAGTTGAGGTAGACAATGAACAGAGGATGTAGGCAGCACTATGATATTTCTTGTAGATGTGAGCTTTGATGAAGTAGAGGGGATTAAATTCAAAACTGGCAACAAAGCTGCATAAAGCAGCTGTATAGATATCTCATCTGACCCTGCAATTAAACCCAAAATCTTCTCCAGGGATGTAAAACGCAATCTTTCACAGAAAAAAACCTTGACATCTTCCTCAAGTACTTTGAGGATGAGTTCACGGGCAAGGGAAGGCTTGGTAACATTTGGGCAGGCCACTACATCAAGGTTTATATTAGGTAATTTAGATTGAGGATAATGGCAACTATACATATTTATGCATATAAAGCTAGTAAAATTGAACAGGCCATTTAAATCATCAAAGTCTAAGATGATTTTATGGGAAGTAATTTCACTGATTATGGGTTGACAACATACTGCCATTTTACCATATAATTCTGGAGTAGCCTTCAGATTTCAGTAATGAACTGATTAAAGTAAGAGCCAAAATGGCAAAGGTAAAATGTTTAAAGTTGTTTGGCCCTGTTGGCATGTCAATGAAGGCAATTAACCTTGATTTTTGGCCTTGCATAAAATCAAGATGGTGGCTGGACAGTTCATAGATGACTCTAACGCCAGGATCAGTCATTATAAAGAGAATTGTTGATTCAATAAATAATTTGTAGGTAGTAGACTATCTGAGCTTGTTGCCATAAATTTTAAGTCGATTGGGATTGATAGAGTTAATAACCAATTTGGCAGAGATGGAGCCCACATCAGTTAGAGGAAAACTCGCGACTAAAGCCAATGAAATAAATGCAGCTAAAATTAGCTTATAAAACTTAACATTTTAAAGGGAAAAAAGGTAAATTGTTTGACAGGTAGGACAAAGCAGGAGAATATGAGCGCAGTTTTCATGAAATATTACAATGTGGTTAGATGGCAACTTTTTAAAATTTTGGTTATACTGAGTTTTGTCAACTGATTTTAGTTCTCTGACATCAGTGGGAGATCCTAAAACTTTAGCAATAAATAAAAAATAATGTATAAAAGATTTAGAGTAGAATAAAGATGGTAGGAAAGAGCGATTTGGTTTTGAGGGCACTTGGCTTGTCTGGCCCAAATGAATTAGGAGGTTTCTGATAGCCTCATCAGAGGAGATCAATTTCAGCGTCAAAACATTTGGTTCAATTAGGCCTTTTGTGCAGCTGTGAGCCAAGGCGTCAGAAAAAAACAATGAGCAGCCATCTAGTTCATCTGCTCCATTTAGATCATTGAGAGGTTCTGGATCAGCTGTAAATTAAACTTTAGATTTATTGGACTTTGGCGTCAGTAACGTCAGATATTTCAGTTTTAGAAAGCACATGTTCTTCTCGGAGATCTTTGACAAAGGAAACTGGAGAGGGTGGCAAGTTTTTAGTTTAGTTGAGATAAGCTCAAATTTTAGTAACTTATCCCAAGCTTTTCTAGAATAGATGGGCAGATTTGGCGGCGCTCTCTCAAGAGTTGCTCCAGCATTGAAACAAAAGCATCTTGATTCATAGCATTATAAATCTTATATAATTCTTTCTCATCTACTTTGTTGTTTTTGAGTTTATAGTCAACATCCAAAATTTGTCTGGGGGCATTTTCAGCATAGTCCTTGATTACATAAAAGGTGTTTTTCACAATGTCACACATCACAAATCCATATAAGTTCACATCTCACTTCTTGCATTGCTGTCTTCATCATTTCAGTTAGTTCATAGCATTTGTGACATTCAGTTAGGTTTGAGTTCAGTCAGCCCACCAGCAGTAGACCCAGCTCCTATCCACAAAAGAGGGGCTTTCCTTATCCTAATACATCCTGTTTGATTTCTTATGTTATCCTAGGGTGATTGAGATTTACATAGTGGCAACTTGAAGTGCCCCTGTAGTGAACACTAGATCTCAGCTTTGTATCTTAGAAACAAGCCAAGGATAATTGTTGTCTCCTTGGAGGTGCATTGGTTGGACAAATTAGGGTTAAATTAACCTTCTCTAGAAGTTCAGATGCTCTTAGCAATTCTTAAAGAGATGGTGATATTTTCATCTTAAAGAATTGGACTTCAAGCTAAAAGATATAGGATTGTAAAAAGTATTTTAATAAGAAAAAGGTTGTTACCATTTCTTTTCTAGGGAAAGACAGGAATGTGATGAGCGATAGGAAAAAGCCACGTTTATGGGGTGAAAGACGATTCAGGAATGCATGAGGCAATGGCAAAGTACAGGTTTAGAGCTGGAGTAGATCAGGAGGGCCTATCAAAGGCTATTCTGAGATCAAATAGTGGTAATATAGTTATATGTTTTCCAGAAAATGCTATTAGGAAGCAATAGGTAATGAGGAAAAATATTTAGCATAAGTTGGTTAATGGGGTGAATAGAGGATTTAAACACTGAATACATCCCCAAGCCTGATATCATGACGTCAAAAACTCGGCTTGGGCATTCTTACCTATCACATTGGCCAGTGGAGCACTAATAGGATGATTAATTTGAATTTGTTAAGTTGTAAAATTGGCTTTATTATAAAACGCTAAGTGATTGAAAATAAAAGATAATTTGTTATTTTATGTGTTAGTTCTGATAAAACATTGTTAAAAAATATATATTATAATAATATTGGGCTTTATCCTAATTAAATATTAAATACATATAAATTGATGTTAACAGTAATAATAGTAAAATCGAAATTGACTAAAGTAATTGGTAATTTGAAACCTAAAGTCGATGATTCACCTAAACTAAGGTGAAGTCTGAAAAGAAGCTTGATCATTCTTCTACCAAACACCCAAAAAAACCGCAGTATTGGACAAGAAAGTTGAAAAGAAAAACTAGGCTCACATCTGGGGGACAAAAGCACCTGTAATTGCATCCACAGCCCATATGGTACTGCCATTCTGATAATGCGCAACAAAAATCTTTCACTTGTCACATTTCAACTAACAATTGTGACAGCTTCATTTTAACACAACCCAACTTTGAGTACTTACCTGGAGCTCAGCAGTTTTACCTTTAGTTCATAATTTTGGACTTAAAGTTATGCACCAAAAGTCTATCCAATCTGAGAGTTATGTTTGATATTTCACTAAAATTCTGATGACCTTTAAGCGCAATATACTTCTTAATGTATTATATTCCCCATAGTTTAATAAGCTTTTACAAAGATCTTAATATAACATCCTCTTTGAATTATTGATATTTTTTGGGTTGCATTTTGCAAACCCAGTTAACTTGAGATAGGCTTGTCATTGTCCTAACTCAGAACTTTGCATTTTTGGCTTTTCTGATTACATTTCAGTATTTGAGCAAAGAAGAAGATGTCAATCTGTTGCGTTGCTTAAATATTAAGTGTTTTGCCCCCCACTGAAGTATTATATGCAAATTCAACATGCTGACAAGTTGTCTGCTGCACTCGCTCCTCCAATCCTGCCTACACTGTGCTGCAGCACCCATAGCGCCATCACCCTTTAGAGCCTCGCTGCTCCCTTGACTGTTGTACCTCCCATTTTTCCACCACACTAGTGCCCTTGAAAGCCAAAGTGTATATCCGCTTAAGAAGCCGCATCAATGTCCCCTTGGCTTGCCATATCTAAGTGCAGTGCGTGGCGTCCTAGAGTGCATGTGCCCCTGGTGACTGTCATTCCCCCCTTCCTATTGCTTATGATGTTGACCGCCAATACTTCCAACTTTTAATGTTGTAATGTCACAAACTGACCAATGTTAATCATGACATAAACATATTACCGTGAGTTTACTATGATCACTTACCTCCAGAGATTGGTTACTCCTTTAGGTGTGAAATGTTGGACCTTTTTGTTTGAACTAATAATTAAAGATCTGATTTTTTATTCTGATGGTGCAGTTATAAATCTGCTAACTTTTAGGCCGTTTCTCCTCATCATGCATTGGAATTTCCCACCTTTTGGTATATAAGCTTCTCCCATTTCTATAGACCACCATCTTTAAAATTCTTGATGGCTTTTTGTGTTTCATTTTGCGAATCCATTTTTACTTTCAATGGATTTTTCGTCATACTAACTTGGGTTTTTGCATCTTCAGCTTTACCAAGCATGTCTTGTTATTAAGATGATGTAGTAAATGTCCAACCCTATACAGCAGGGAAGAGATAGTTAAACACTAATTGAGGAAAATGGTTCCTGACACATGTACTAAGCTTAATAAGGGCAAAATTACGATTTAAATTTCCACATCTGGGCGATGGTAGTGTAATGGCTTAAAGAATTTTTAATGAGGAAATTTTCATTCTAGTTAGCATAATGGTATATTGGCTCTTGATATTCTTGCTACTAGAAGTGCTAGCTAAGGTTTCTAAATTTTGTCCTTACTCCTGGTCCTGTTCCATGTGGACATCATGCTGTAATCATCTTCATGTTGCTCATGGTTATATCTTCTCCTTTTTTATCAAGGGTGTGCATATGGGACTTGTCAAAAAAGTGGTTTTATATCTGGGTGTTGTATATCTGGGATACCTTATGAGCCTCCTGTGTCTCCACCTTAAATGGCATTAAGCATGGTAAATAGCGTGGACACCACCATTAATATCAAAAGGACAGTTAGTGAGCTCAAACATAGGTTGTGATTTTTGTAAATTGCGGGATTTTTCTCTTTGTGAACAATAAAATAAAAAAGTAGTATTTCTTGGTAATTTTTTGTGTTTTTATAAGATAAGAAAATCCCTGACTATCTATCATCAGAAGGTCGTTATAATTTTATTTGTAGGTGGGTATAAAATGCTTTTCATTTTTTACATATTAGTGGACCAGCACAATTTAAAGTCCTCAGTGCACGTTTTTTGTCAGAACTTTCCAAGTAACTTTGGGCCATCTTCCTAAGTAAGCTCATGTAACTAACTTTACAACTGAATCTTCCCTCTTATAAATTTCAGGAAAACTTTTCATTTAAGACTTCCATGTGTATTAGCTTTTTAGATGCCAAGAACCTAGTTGGGATAATATTTCCTTCTATCTTTCTCTTCCTCTACTGTTTGGACAAACTAAACATTAGATTTTTATTAACTGAACACTTGCTATCACGCCATAATTCCTTACCTGTCAACAAATTAATCGCCTGAATCCCCTGAGTAGAGTGGTAGTGCACCACCTCCTAAAGTCTTTTGCTCTCTGCCAAAGTGTACCCAGGTTTGCTAATCTAGTCCACAATCCCTCAGGACACTTTGTCCCGCCTCAGACAAAGATCACCACTTTGAGTTTCAATGGCGGTGCTTCAAAGCCCTCTGGTGCTCCACCCAAGCCATTTGTGTTTTGGCCTTCAGAAAGAATATGGTACTCTTACCTTACTAAAGTGCTGCCATCATTAGATGAATCAGACACTGTTTAAACACACCAGTTTATATTTTATCGCCATAATAAGGATTACTCTAACTTTGGGTTCTTCTGTGGAGCCCACGCCATAGTAGCTTCCATGTTAGCCATTATTTATGATAAACCACCATCTCCACCAATCTTAATTGGTTGCTGAACTCTAGCCACTATGATAGTTTAATTTTCTAAATTGTCTACCCATCTCTCATCCAAGCATCTTCTCCATTAAATTCTTCAGGACCTGACCACTTATAGCGCTGACACTGTCCTGAAGTTTGTGGTTCATAATTAGGCCAGCCGCCTATTAGGTCCATGTAATTTTATAAACAATTCGCCTTTTCCACAGTGGCAATCATATTGTAATACCACCTATCACCGTGATTCAATCTTCCTTACAACACTTTATGGGCATGTGTGGAATATGGCTACACCATCTGCCCATTGCGTTTAATCTCATTTACTCAAAAAACAGTGCCTTTCTATCACCTCTTTAAAGGCCTCCTCCCCACCCTCTCAAGCAATCACCCAATTGCTGCCTCAGCAAAATTTTCAAGATATATCCTTTCTCTCTCTCCTTCACAAGCTGTGGGAGTAGCTCTCCTGCGCTGAGCAATCAAAACACACCGACTTAAAGTATTTCTGAATAATTTTTACAAAAACACACTTAATTGACTTAGATATCAGTTAGTTGGATAATTGCTCAAACTTCAAAATAATCTTTTGCCTGTTGCTGGACCTATGTTAGGTGATTCCAACCCATTTTATAAATAAAGTGGGGTAATGATTAATTCAACCTTACATATAGGCCTGATTTTAATTAGTTAAATTCTTTAAACCTCCCCATGAACCCACTCTTCAGCGCCACTTCCTCTTTTGAAAGAGCTACACAATGTAAAACCCTTACAAATACCTTACTGTCAAAGTGTAAATGACCCCATTAAATTCTACTTCATTAAGCCATTCACGTGTCCATGTAGCCCTTTTGAAGGTTATCACCTCCCAATTTCGTGGCTGACTTACTAGAAAAATTCCATTTTTCGAAATATGATTTTTTAATTGGGTCAAACGATTATTAAACCAAAAATTTACTAATGTTTAATCCCAACTACCCAAACACAGGATAAGCCGCCACTGTTTTTGCCCTCATGCTATACTTAATCACCCAAACAGAGAACCAATTATTTTTATGTTAAGTAGATCAAAATGCTGAAAATTCTAAATATATCAAATATTTTTTTCAACCTCTACATCACACTGCTGAAGCCCCTAGCCCCATATTGTCCTCCTTTTTGTTGTATTCAAAGAAGCCATCACTGGACAATAATCTCCTTTGTTCTACTTTTATCCAATATGGCCACTTAAGCTCGCTGATGTGGCGCCATGTTTGGAGTTTTGATAGAGTCTGTCATGACACCTGCAATTAAAGTCCATGGACATTTCTCTCCTTGAGTTGTAATTACTTAATACTAAAAAATGGACTCTGTTTGAGCGCCTTTTTTGAAAGAGAATGTCTCTCTTATTCTATCTATCTTGACCATCTTTCCTAAATCATAACTAATTTTCTTAACTTTTAGTACATACAATTTAGTGGTAGTGGAATGATGACTGACTTAGGATTAGTAGCATTTCAAAGGATTTTGGAGATCAGAAAAGGTGGAGCTGCGGCCACCCATTGCCCATCAAGGGTATGCATGAGGTCCTCAATCTTTTCTAGTGGTAAAACCGCGGGTTAGAGCATCATTTAGCCTAAAAGTGTTGTATGGTTTGGTCCAATTTGATAGTTTTTGGAATTATATTCCATAGATATAGTCAGCCTTGATTAGGGCTGAGTCTAATACCAACCTCTAGGGTTGAGTGACCTTAAGATGTTTATCATACTAGGACTTTTGATAAGGTAGATGCCACAATTTAATAAGGGCACTATTGACATTAAATACCTAATTGAGCAAATAGAGACTAAGGAATTGAATATACGGAAAAATTTTAATAGAACAATGGTTAAATTTAGGAAGAATTGACTAATAAGGATGAGATTCTGAGTGAATAATGATAAAGATTAAAACCTTTTATTTAATTTTAAGACAATTTACCAAAGAGATGAAAATCATATAGAATCAATTGCCAAGGTTAAAAAGCCAAAAAAATACAATTTTATGACAGATATAATCATTAGACACTTTCATCTTCAGGAGCAAAGTGATCTAAATTAGCATTAATTTATGCACTAATTCACCAAACGCTAACTATTTATCAAATTAATTCTAAGCTATACTTTAATGATTGAATAATTTTAGGCATAGATGGCCCATTGAATATACTCATGCAGAGAGCTCCACTGATCATCTCTTAATTGAAGCAGAAAACCACTCCCTAATACTCTCATGTTTTTATGTTTTCTCTGTTCACCTTAATAAGGGCTGTCTTGATGAAAAGTACACCTCCTTCTACCTAGTATTATCTATTTTCTAGTTAATTTTAATTCCGAACGTTTAGTAATGGTTTAAAGGGGGTTCCCAAGGTATGGGCATTACTAGGTAATTACATTTAGCAAGTGGTCTGCCCAACCACTTTTAAACTGGAAGTTGCAAGGAACTTCCATGACACTTACCTTAATCATGAGATGATAGTAATGTAAGCATGACTAATATCAAACAAGAACTGGGATTTAAGACAACAGGGCTTGGCCACCCAGACGAAGTTGGGATAAAGGCGCCAGTGGTTTATCCAAGACAGGGTGCTAGATGGTCTGAAGGCGCCAGCTGAGCCTCCCAGATAAGATGAAAGATGGGTGTAGGGCTTCTGTGCCTACCAATGTGTAATAAAGTTAGTTCTAAATTGTAAAAATTTGATCTTAGTGAGTTATTATTGTGAACCTGTTATAAAAAAATAACCAGTGATGCCAGTCAAGAAAGGGTCAGAAGTTTTCATATTATCAGCCTGTACCATTAACAGAGTCTCCTATTAACGCAGATTGAATAGTTTGCAGCAATATCCATAGCTAGGAGCCATACATTTTTTTTGCTCAAAGGACAAGATCTACTCCTTTCTTTGGATCCTTTACCAATGCATAGTTTTTATTCTGGATTGAAGATCTTGATTGCCACAAAGGTGAACATCTTGTTTGGAGGCAATGAAAAACTTTTGATATGTACTGTAGAATCTCGCGATTGGTTCACAACAGCTGTTGTAATTCTTGGCAGGGATCCAGCTGTTCTCATAATCTTTAACTTCTTTATTAGGGCACCAAGACTTAAAATATGTTGCTTAATTGGACTGCTAGCTTTGGGTGCTCATTAAAAGGGTTGTGCCAGTTATTATTAGTTATTTATGTCTTAGATAGTACAATACTAGGCAATTTGGAGAGTCTTGTTCTTTTTTACGTGAGACTTTTACTTATGGTTCCAAGTGTGTACAACCATTCTGAAGCCATAATAGCTCTTTATGATGGCTGTTCCTAAGCACATTGGAGTTCCTCTAAACCTATTCTGATAGCAATGAGATTAAGTCTTAACATCTGACAGTAATACTTCTATATAGGGCGTTATTAGCACCAATAATATCAATAAATGAAGATTCTGTGATTCGTTTTAATCTACTAAAATATGGAAAGTGTATATAGTATATAGGAATTTGTGGGTGCTTAAAGTAGGACTTGGTTTAGCACATTAATCTTCTAAAAATAATCATGTATTTGTACATTGGTCGCATGATTGGCGAAATATTATTTTCTGAATCTCTCTGAACTTCTGTGCTCCTTCCTCATATTATACTGTAAAACTCTTGCTTGTAAAAGAATGCGCGGCTTCTATTCTGAGCCCAATTGTGGCTCCTGTGGTTCCTGTGACTCCTGTTGCTCTTGTAACTGCACCTTAACTCTGGTATTCTCGATTGATTGTAGTCACAAATAAATTAACTCCATTTTTCTATATAATTGCATTTGCTGGCTGTGCTAGATGAGTCTCAATAATTGACTTGTCATCTATATTATTAGTATCGATACTAGTATCAATAAAATTGGGGTTTTCTGAGGGAATCTTACCATAAGCAAGAAATCAAACCCTTTAGTTGAGCCTTTCTCAACATCACCCTCCCCAAGATGAGACCTGGGGAAAGACTTTAATTCCTGCATTCGAAATTGGGTTTAAAGATGTGTGTGGTATCGTCCTTGATAAAGTACTAAGTTCACTTTTCTCATATCACAAGTTGCAGGTCTCATCCAGATGGACTGTAACTTCTCATGTGTCCTCTGTGTATATGGAGAACATCACTTTCTGTCATATCTCAAATATGGCGACCTAGCTTTTTTGTTACTATCTTTAGTACTCTCCTTAAGTGGCTTCATAATATTGTTGCTGACTTTCAGTTGAAATTGACTACCTCCACTAACTCTTTTTAGTATCTTCCAGTGGTAAATTTTTCCTATCTGTGTTCATCACTGGAGCTTAAAAGATTAGTAACGCGACTTTTCTTTAGTATAGCGTTTTAAATGGTGACATGCATGTAGTACTGTTGTAGCTCAACTTGTAAGCAGATTAGGCTATATAGAACAAGATGACCTATATTGATTTGCGGTTGACAGAAATCTTTTTTAAGATTTGTGCTAGAGTTACAAAGCCCTTCCATACTTATATTGGTAAAGGGTTTGTGTGACGTATTGTACTCCTGCTTAGCTCCCCTTAAGTCTATCAATGTCTCACAACATCAGAGATAAGGTTCCGTCCATTGATGGAAAGTAGTATCTGAAGGCATCTGTGTTTAGTAATAACATGTTTATATAAGATCTCAATGTAACTCTGGAGGTAAACGCCTTGAGTGCAATCGCTTCTACCCACTTGCTAAGATGATCTAGTTCAACAATGGTAAACTGAAACCCATTGGATGACTTTAGGAATGGCTCTACAACGTTGATGGAGACGTTATGAAAGGATTTACCCTAAGGACAGATTAACTTGAACTTTTTTGAGAGTAGCTTGTATTAGGCGCATTCATCACAGATCTCCAGAGACTGACTGATATTATCAAACATAGCCTCCCAGTAGTATCTCTCCTTAGGATGCTGTTATGTCTTCTTTAGTATTATGTGGACTCTTTGGAGGTGTCCTTTTATGATTATTGCCATTTGTTTGCTTAGCTTCACATATGGTAACCATTTCTCCTGTATTGGTTTATCCAGCCATACTTCTCTGAACCTCATAGCTCTTTAACAGTTCTTTGCTTTTTCTTTACTTTATCAACACCTACATTCCATTCCTCTTTGGGGCTTCTTAAAAATATATAAATCCTATCACTTTTGTGTTTGCACAAGGAAAACGGGTATTTGAGAAAATCCATATGCATTCAGGTGCTTTTATCCATCCTGGTGCAAGATCTCAGTTTTGCAATCTTGCAGCTGAACAGCCCATCTTGCAAGTCTTCTGTATGGGTCCTTTATGTTTTGCAACCATTTCAGTGAGAAATATTTTTTCCTATCTTATAGTGTAAACTGTAAGTGTAAGGTCAGAATTGGTGTATAGCTCTGATCACAGCTAAGCACTCATGCTCTGTAACTGTGTATTTTCGCTCTGCTTTGGTAAATGTCTTTTAATAGAACTCTACTGGGTGATCTATCCTTTTTTTTCTTAAATGAGCTAAGATAGAGTCCATACACACGTGCTGGCATTAACTTAAACTTTTTCTAAGTTTTTGAGAGGTTTGGAAATATCAGGATTGTAGTTTCCAACAACTTCTACCTGAGTTGGCTTAAGGAATCTTTTTGCTTTTTGTTATGATTTGAGATGATGAGCAAACTGAAAACCCTGTTCCTGAATCATGCCTCAATAGATCGACTCTTGAACCAGCATGAATGGTACCTTATCCTGAAGGCACCAAAACTAGATTTGATCAGGAAGCATCATGAATGTGATAATTGATGTAATCACCTTCAGAAATCATTACTTCGGCTCCCAAATAATGAGAGATGCCGCCCCCACTGCTGAGGTCATAAGGATGACGCATTACAATGAGGGCGCCGCCCAGGAAGTCAATCTGGAAGGCAGTAAAAAGATACTGATCCTATGGGTCCACAAAGGTCCTTAAGGCACCATGTCCCTATAAGCCTTATAAGTATTGATGCTTTCTAGCACAATAAAGTAGTCAATATTCTCTCCATCTTTTCGTTATATGACCTCTCCGCAAACTTTCAGCTTCAAGCCCATTTTTGGACTTCAGCGACAGTCAAGAGAACTGTTATGCTGAGAGAAGTGGTGCTAACTACATGGAGCTCCAAGCTGTTCTAAGTGAAAACGTCTATCACGAATAATGGAGAATACTAGCAATCACAAAGATAAATCTGATGATCATTTGAGAAGCATTGCTCATTAATTTAGTACCTCTTTTTTATGAACTGCCATCCACACAGCCATTCAGTTTAAAGTTTAAGGCCACGTTCCAGTTCTCCTCACCCTTAGTTGACAGAAATCATTATCAACTTCAGTACGAGAACCTTAATGACCTTGTTCAACAGTTGATAAATGACATTTATTTCGTGGGTGCTTGTCCAGCCACTCCCAATGCCTCCTCAGTGCCCTCTACCATGTAAGATCTTTATACCTCGTCCCAGCTGCCAGTGGGAGAACTGACTCTGAGAACCAAGTGCTAACTTCAAAACTTTGTTCTTTCTGCTATTCATCACCTCCTCAAGTAAGGCAGGTTGCAGCATCATGAAATCTCCCAACAACTAGGGCTTACCCAAAACTTGCACTCTCATGTCATCAATTTTTACAACGCAGCTTCCTCCTTTGTCCACGACAACTAGAGGCCATTTATTGATAACTGACGATTAATTAACGAAGCCTGAGGTCAAATTGCGGTGTTGGATAGTAGGATTTCTGGATACTCAAGGACTAAGTGCGTTGGAATATCCAATTCCTTGATGCTTCTTGAAACCAGCGCCTACACCAAGTTGTTGATCTGGTACATAAAATGCAATAATACTATCAGAGACTGGCCTCTCAAGAATACATCTCTAGAAGTGAAGGACCTGAAGGGCTTAGGGGGCCCAAAGGTCCAAAAAGGTTGTAATACCCAAAGGACCTTGAAGGTCCTCATAGGCCTTGAGGGCCCTCTGTTCTGCGGCACCTACCCCCAGAGACCCTGACGACCTTTGGCGAAAGGATGTTTTGGCAGCTCTATCTGTCTTAAATGATCAAATCTGGAATGTAGCACATTGATGCAAACTCTGAGTAGACAGAGTCCTCCTTGACCCTAGGGTCGCCGTTGAGCATTGTCAGACGAGATGGATACTTTTAGCGCCTTCACCAAGCATAACGATAGCTGCATCTCTCAGCTCAAAAAAACCAGTTGAGGGTTTAAGATTCATTTGACCACCCTTGATAGCCAGTTTATCCTTCAGGGCGCCAATAACGAAGCCCTAATGACAAGGTTGCCCATAAGGCTTCCAATTCCTCCCTCAACCAAAGCTGGGACGATATCCAAGAGGACCTCAAGGGCTTAAGATAAGACGGTTAGATCAGCAGGTCCCC
This sequence comes from Massospora cicadina, assembly GCA_022478985.1. Classification (NCBI taxonomy): domain Eukaryota; kingdom Fungi; phylum Entomophthoromycota; class Entomophthoromycetes; order Entomophthorales; family Entomophthoraceae; genus Massospora; species Massospora cicadina. The sequence goes on from JAKSZP010013197.1 coordinate 204,278, forward strand.
CGGACTATGCAAAGTCTGATATCACTGAACCTGAACCAATTCCGGCATTAACCCCTCTCCACTCCTCTTGTAACTAACTTTAAACATAGTTATAGAAATGTTCATCCCTGGCCAGGAAAGCATCGCCACTTTCCTGTATGCCTATGAGAGTTCCATGGAAGAGGCCACCAACTGGCATAAAAGTGAAGCATATTCACTCCTGACTTAACAGCACTTTTCTGGAGATCATAACTCCCCACTTGAGAAAATGCGACATCTGGGAGCAGGTCCATACATCCTTGATCTAAGAATATGGCAGCAATTAAACCCTGACCATCAAAAACAAGAATTCATGGGCATCCTCCTGAATAAAGGAGAGAGCCCCATGGAGTTCACCAGCCATTTCTATGCCCAAGCGCACCCTTGGTTACCACCAATCTTTTTTTTTAGTACTAGATGGTCCGGTTACCACCAATCTTATTGTCTTGGACGATGCCATTGCCACTGTCATCTTTGCATTGGGATTCTATCCTGAGGTTCAAATGCATATGATAGGCCAAAATAACGGATTTACATGCATTTGAGAAATCAAGTAATCATCTAACGATATCCCTGCATCAACCCTGCACTCCAAGGCTACCTCTACGGGTTTCTCCGACTGTCCTTGGGTCCATGTGGTTGAAAACCAGAAGAATTCTTACCCAAATGCACCTACTTCAATGGCTTCCAACACAGCGCTAAGACATGCTTGAAGATGCTTGCTGAGGAGTAAGAAAGCTGTCAGAATTAAGGACGAGGCTCTCCATGCTGACATCCCTACCACGCCTCAAGAATCATTCATGAGCTCAAACGAACCAGGAGCTATCATACCTAAAGAGGTTTTGGTACTCATTGATAATAAAAAAATTGATACTACTTACCCTTCTTCCAATGACTCTCCCATGTTTCTCATGCTACATTCCCAGTTTGTAATTCAGGTTACCTGCGTCACAGTTTAAAAAATAAGGTAACAATTCTCATTATAGTTTACAGTGGTTCCTCATAAACTTATATCGTCCAAGTTGATACAGCGTCCCAAGATCACTCCGGACTTGCTACATTATATATGGAGTATGACATGGTTGTCCTAAAATGTACCCATTCTAAATGGTTCTATAATCCTCTAATTATCCGATTTGGGAAGCTCTCTGTAAATATCCCTGACTTCACACTGGACAACCTGAGCTATGACCTTCTTATTGGAACTTGGTTTCCTTAAGACTACTCAGCAGCTGTACATTATGATGACGGATTTTTATCTCTACTTGGGCATCAGGTCCCCCTAATCTTTAAAATCTTCCACTTTTAAGATGGAGGTAAAGGACTGAGATTTCCTACTAGAGAGTGAGGGCCAAATCAGCTGACTCAAATATTACATAAGGGGCTCCCAGGTCGGGATGCCCCACCTACTGCTGATGGACAAGAGGGGATGCTTAACTGCTCTCATAGTGCGATACTATAACTCCAAAGTCTCAAATAGTTTCTGACACCTAGGTCCATGTTAACATCCCATCTGGATACCTGCTGAAAATCAGAAGCCTAGATAACCCATCTACTAAGGAGGTTCTAACTTTCCTGGGAATTCTAGATCCAGCTTATGCTGGATCTATAGCAGTATTGTTGGCTAAATTTAACGACAGACTCAGGGTAGTGGGCCCAAACAGCCCCACCGCCTATGTCCGCCTTCTACCAGTAGAGGCTGTTGACGAAGTCCACAGTTTTGGGAGCCTAAGGAACTTTGGTTGGAGATTCCCACGTCAGTGGCCCTGGCTGACACCAGTATCAGAAAGGATCTTACTGAAGACCAGCAGCGCAGAGTTCATGAATTATTGGAGGAGTATTCAGATCTATTTTCAGACTTGAACTAAAAATTTGAAAAAATGAACAGAGTTCTACATCATGTGGAGACTGGGGACGCTTCCCCCTTCCAGTCCCAACCCTACTAGAAAAGTAAGGTTGAAGAAGTCTAGGTGGCAGTGGAGCTTAGATAACTACTCGAAGCCAGAGAAAAATGCCTGTTCAAAGCCCTTGGGCCTCTACTCTCATGCTGGTTTGGAAGAAGTATGGCAGCCATCGGGTGGTGATGGACTATTGATGGCTCAACTCCATCGCCAATAAAGACAGTTATCTTTTCCCCAAATTGAAGACTCTCTCTGATTTCTCACCAGATCACAGTACTTTTATGCAATGAACCTTGTCAGTGGATATGGCAAGTGGAGCTCGCCTCCAAAGGTTGAGCCAAGTGTGCGCTCATAGCCAAAGAATGGCTATCTGGGCCCACAAGACTGCCCAGGGCCTCTGTAACGCGCCGGCCATTTTTTAACGCGCATATATGGGATTCTTGAGGACTTGAAGCTATCATGTGTCCTCATTTACCTCAATGACATTACTTTATTCTCATGAACTTTTAATGGACAAGTAGAGAATCTTTAGGAAGTTTTCAATTGGCTTTGGAAGGCTTTGTTAAGGCTCAAATCTTCAAAGTTCTCCTTCTTCCAGTCAAAAATGGAGTTTCTGAGACACGAGGTCTCAAAAGATGGCATCCAGCCCATACTGTACAAAGTCGATGCCATAAAAAAGATGTCACGTCCCCAGAGCCTAAGGATTATTCAGGTAGTCCTTGGCATGGTGGGATATTATCATCAGTTTATCCTTCAGTTTGCCAACCTATCTAAGCCTTTATTTTACCTCCTACAGAAATTACTGCCTTTTGAGTGGCGTCCTGAACAATGATAAGCTCTTAATGCGTTAATGACCGCTCTTTGCACTACACCCATTTTAGTCCACCTACATTTTGATCATCCTTTTTTGTTGTAAACGGACATGAGCAATGTCAACGTTGGGGCCATCCTAGACCAGCATGACGAAAATCAGGTCAACCACCCAGTGGCCTATTTTAGCAAGACTCTGAGTAAGGCTGATTGGGAGTATAGCATTACCAAGTGGGAATGCCCGGCTGTCCTTCTAGCAATTAAACATTTTTGGCCCTATCTCTACAGCACCCACTTTACCATCGTCACTGACCATCACTCGCTCCAGTGACTCCAGCAGATGAAGGACCTGGATAGCTGTTTAGCCATATGGGCTTTTAGGCTGCAGAACTATGTTTTCATCATTGCTCATTGTGTGGGCGTGATCCACCAGAATGCCGTTGGCCTCTCTAGGATGCCGGTGCTGGCTGTTTTAACCCCCAATTAAGACCAACTTTATGATCTGATTGGCTGGCCTGAACGCTGAGAGCTGGAAACTTCTAAGGTCCAATCTGAGCTCCGAAAGATGAACCAAGATACTCAGACCAAGGATGGGCTGCTATATTAGGGTCAATAATAAATGGCTCCCTTATGTCCGCCCTTCTTCACAAGCTGAAGTTATCCTAGAGGGCCATACTACTGTGGGACATGGGGAAGTTAAGAAATCTTATGAATGGTTGGAGTCATGATGTTACTGAGACTGATTGGTGGAAACCATCCAAGAGGTCCTGGAGGCCTGCATGACTTGTTAATCCTAAGACTGGGCCAGTCCTTGATACCAACACTCATTTGTTGCCTCAATGGGACTCTTCAATGACATTGGCATTGATGTGATAGGCCCTCTCTCCACTGGGTTGCACAGCCACAAATATTCTCCTGCCATGGGCCATCTAACCAGATGATTAAGCGACTTTGGTCTCCACTGATACTGCAAAGTCACAGCTCTCTTCAGTATATGATTCGTTTTCACCCAGAATGGATGCCCACAATATTTACTTTCAGACAATGGGTTCTATTTCCCTCGCAGGTAGTCAAAGGACTTACAATGTTTTTTTGGCACTAATTAAAAATTCACCGCCACTTATAACCCATCCACCAACGTGGAAGTGGAATGTGCTAATGGAACCCCTGTCTCTATTTTATAGAAGTCGGCATACTCTGACCCTGCTCGCTGTAATCATTATCTACCCAGCGCTTTGCTTGCCTATAGAATAAGATACCACTTATTCATCAAGATGTCCCCATTTGAAGACCTGTATGGGCGTGCTCCCCAGCTACCAAGTAGCATTCAGCCATTGCTTGAGACCTCCACATCTGAGAACTCTGATAGAACCATGAGGGCCTTAGCTGATGTATTTTCTTGCTTCAAGCCCTAGCCATGCAAGGAATTGTTACCACCACTGGAAGGGAGGTATCCCAATTTAATGTCGGCCAACCCCCCTTAACCATTTTATAATTAGGCAACCTCGTTCTCTTTTATCACCTTGACCTGGAGGTCAACAGAATAAGCTTGATGTTATCTGGTCTGAACCTTATAAGGTCATTCATAAGGTGAATTCCAAGTACTCAGTTGCTGATGTCAATTGGGGGACAGTGATGAATAGAGTGCATGGATGGTTCCTCCGGCCCTATACTCCACTCTGACAGGATCTTAAGGGGGGCGTTGTCAGGGTCTGAGATGATGAGCAGACCAAAATCCCTATTCCCAAATTTGAACCTCAACAGATCAACTCTCAAACCAGCATGAACGGAAACTTACCCTGAAGGCACTGAAACTAGATTTGATCAGGAAGCATCACGCATATAAGAATCAATGGAATCACCTTCAGGAATCATGTCCCCACTTCTAAAATCATGAGAGGCGCTACCCCCACCACTGCGGTCATGAGGATGACGAAGTACAATGAGTGCACCTCCCAGATGGTTGATCCAGAAAGCAGTAAAATATCATGATCCTACGGGGCCACGAAGGTACCTGAGGCACCATGTCCTCACACGCCTATAAATATCGACGCTTTCGAATACAATAAAGTAGTTTATATTATCTCCATATTTTCGTTTTTCAACCTCTCCGCTAACTTTCAGCTTTGAGCCTATTTTTTGACTTTGTCAACAGTTAAGAGAACTGTTACACTGAGACTCTTGATTCCAACTAACTGTACTTTTTTGTTAAGAAAGTAAATGAGGGGCTCAGTGATGTCCACAAAAGTTTGGCACATATATGCATTAGTATCTCACCATACTAAGAACAATTGTACATTTCTCATACACTTAGGGGGAACTAATCCTGGCAGTAGCTTTGAATTTTTTGCTGGGGGTTGAATTTTCTCTGGTTTACTTCATGATCAAAGAATTCTAACCAACTCTTCAAAAACGAGCGCTTTCTTATTTTTCAGACAATTACAAGTCTGATTATGTAATAAGAGTGTATCAGTTCGAATTTTGGACGAAAATAAGGACGAAATTGGCCAAAAGACCCTGGCCAATTCTCGGTAGAACCCTTTGAACTGGAGCAATAAATTTATAACAGATACTCGGCCAAATACCATGAGTTTAGGTAGTCAAATTGCGCCAACTATGCAGCAAATTCAGGGGGTCCATTAAAGGCTCCTCCCCAGGCAACATCTACTTTAGTAAAATCTACCCCGTGGAGACCAGCCCCTTTTATAGGAGACTGGGGTCCAGCAAGGTGAAAATAGTTTCCCACCTTCTGATTGGTCTAAATTATAAAATCTCTTCCTCACGGGTTCATCTTCTCAGGTGTCACTTCACCATCTGCCCTCACATTGAAGTGAGGCGAGTCTCAACCAATCCAATAGGTTTTATCCCAAAATTCCCTATTTTGGACAACACTAAGCAATCTAAACTTCAAGCCTTGAAGTTAAAATACTCGCATTGACTTATCAAGAGGGTTAGTTTCCTGTCCCTTTATTGCAACTAATAAAAGGTTAAAAAAATTTATCTTTTATTTTAATTGCAGTTTTAATAATTTTAATATATGTGGTCAATAACCTCCTTTATAATTATCCTGCAGTAGAGAACAACTTCTCCTGCAATTTTTGTTGGAATTTAGGTTAAAACGCACCTGAGAGCATAGCACCTGGCTAAAATTCAACACTTATTTTCAGCTTGAGGGTGTTCTCTCTCAGGTGGGTGAAAATTTTTTGGGGGTGTGTCATATGATTCTTGAATGTCTTCTTAATCACTGTGATGTTGTCTAAGTAGATGAGCACACTTAGAATCTTAGTATCTCTGCTAATATGGTCCATTACCTTTCTGGAACTTAGCCATGGCGTTGCATAAACCCTGTGCCATATGCGTTTGTTCATAAAGCTTTTGACTGGTTATCAGCGCACACATTTTTGGTCTTCTGGTGAAAGCTCCATCTGCTAGTATCCGCTTTTTAATCCATAGCAAATAAGTAAGTGATCCTATAAGTCGTATAATGCATTCTTGATGCAGGGTAGTGGGTAAAAATTTTTCTTAGCCAGGAAGTTGACCCTTTTGTAATCCATAACTATTCAGTGGGTCCCATTCTTCTGATTTAGTAGAATGGGTGACGCACAAGGTCTCTTGAGGGGGTGTACCAGGCCTGCATCTATAAGTTGTTGTAACTCCTTTGATATGACTTCTTCTTTGTTTTTGGATCACCAGTAAGGCTTTTATAAAATAAAGCATGGTACCCTTTTATCAAATTTTGTAAATTTATCCTTTAAAAGGCCATTATCTTTGTGTTTATTGCTAATATTCTGATTGTCTATCCAAGAGTTTGTTAAGTTCATGCTGTTTTTTGTTATTGGACCTTGCAGCTTAAAATCTCGTCAGTGCAAGGGTGGTTAGCCGGGCAGGTAAAACTGCTTCCACCCTAAGTGCAGGTTTTGAGTTCAAAACCTGTACTGGCTAGAAAAATTCTCGGTGTGGTATATTTGTCCTAAGGTCGACCCACCTCAAATAAAAAAAATCTCATCAGTGCAAGAAATGGAGTGAACTGAAATGATGTTGGCGTAGTGGTACATCTTTGATCTGTCTATGGTTTAACCCTTCTTTATCTTGATAGCGAACTTGACAAATTCACGTAGATCTTTGACTTCTCCTGGATATATTGAATTGTAGAATTCAGGCATTGTTGGAGTTCCTGGTCTTTAACTCCTTTGGGACAATAGATCTTGAGCAATGTCTGTTTTAGCATATTGATACTCCTGTTAACCAGCATAACTTTTCTTCTCTGAGCAGTAGATACATAACTTTTTTGACTTACAAGGGCAAACCAACGCTGCTTCTACTGTTGGTGATAGCTGCTCTAATACTTTTGTCTTTAGGGTATAACTGAATGATTATATGGTATGTTTGGTTTCAACTAGGCATACCCGCTTTATGCTTCTTCTTATTCCCCTTGCCTTGAAACACAAGTGACATCTAGTACTTGAGAAATCTGACTGAGTTTTGGTTAAAGTCTATAATCTTAAAATCACAACTAGCAACTATGTTCTTTGAAAAAATTATAGCGTTCATTCCCAAGCACCACATCTGGAGCAGACAAGACAATACATCCAAGTTGTAAGGGTTTAAAGCTTGAGCTCTTAGTTTTTTGGCTGACTCAGGACCGGAAGTTATGAATTTAGTTTAATAATTGATGTCCAATTCATGTTTAAATTCCGCACATGAGCTTAAAAACATGATGTTTACTTGAGAATCGTATCCAGTACTTCTAACACTTTGTTTTTGTGTATAATGACATCCTTTTTTGTAAAATTTTGTCAATAGCCATGCCCAAGGTAAGTTTTGTACTGAATGTTTGACTGAATAATTAATGCTTTTAAGTAAACTGGACTCCTTGAAAATTTTTGGGTGACTCACGATCTTCATTTGTAATCTTCTAACGCATTTTCTATAAGATTCTCACCACTAAATAAACTGTCTACAATCAGAGTGGTCTTGGAAGCTTGAGCCAAGTAAGAATGCTCTTTGGGTTCTTTCTATTGGTTAGGTCTGAGGTAGAAGGGCACAACCACTTCACTTGGGGCTCCAATGATATGTATCCTGAATCAACTTGCAAACCAGGATATTCTTCATTGATTCCATTAGCAGGGTATGCAACCCTGCTGACTGATCCCACAAACTTCTATATAGTTCTTCCTTCTTAATTTCCTTTAGCTTTGGACAATTCCTTCAGAAGTTCCCTTTTTAATGACAGTTATTACATCTGAAATTGACTAATTTGGGTACTTCTAACTGACTGGTTGGTAAGCCTTCTCCTTAGGCTTATACTCGCAGATCTGAGCATTTAAACAGCATTCTGATTAGTGCGGCATTAGTGAGGGTTCTGATGTCTTAACTCTGTCTTATATTCTACTTTTACGTCAATTAAGGGCTTTTTAATGGCCTTCAGGGTTCTGATGGTATTAATGGCTAAGGCCATATGCATCAGTTATTTTGGCTGAAATTTGAGTGAACTAATCAGGATGGTCTTTGTGATGACTATATTCATGGATCCATTCGTCCAAAAATTTCAGCTCTATTGTAATACTGGTTTGCATAGTTCAGATCTGACTCAGACTTCCACATTCTCATAATGAGAAACTCTTGATTAATGCTTTAATATTATATGCACTTCCAAATTCATCTATGAGAAATTCCCTTGACTTTGGCTCAAGTGTGATGGGGTCAAAGTGTGGCTTCAAGAACCACCATTGCCTCTATACCCATGAATCCCTGAACATAGCGAGCTTTCTGTTTGTCTCTGGCTCCGTTTATGCTATTCTTGTATATCTAATAAGTCTTGCTATAGTTCCCTCACCAATTGTGAATTTAGACTTGAAGTAAGGAAAAATGTGGGATCATCTTCATACTTTATTTGTTGGACAGGTTGTAAAATCATCGCTGGTGTGTTGGTAATGGTAGTGTGCTCTAAATTAGGTATCATTCAAGTGGAGGAAGTCATATGACATTATAAATTGTCCTTAGCCTGTTTCAAGTGATACAACTGTTCATCTTGTCTTTCCAGAATGTTAAAGTTCTGTTTAAGCTTTTTTACGGTTTCATTGTTCCCCTCTATAGGAAATCTGCTTTAGCATCCAATTGATTATAATCCAGGTCACTAATTCTTTCTTGTGCTGGTGATGGTCTGACTCTTCCTGCTCACTTTATAAAATAAGCTAATTTTTGCTTCAACTCTCTATGCAATTTGTACATGCTCTTCAGATCTCTATCCTCTGAAAGTTCTTCTCCATGGTACAATTCCATGGTGTCATCATAGAGCTCTCCAAAATCGTTTGGTGGTGCACAATGTAGTGAGCACCAGTTATTGCTGAACTGTCCCTCTCACTCAGGGGATGCTGATTGGAAGGTTGGCCAGCTTTGATTTGAATCATCTTTTCACAAGACACAAATTAGGCAATTTGGAGAGTCTCGCTCATGGGTTTTTGATACTTTTAAACATTGTTCCAAGCGTGTCCAACCATATTGAAGACTTAGTAATTATCTATGATGGCTATTCTTAAGCGCATCAAAGCTCCTCTCAGCCTCTGATGATAATGATAAAATTTAATCTGAGCCTTTTATAGTAATTCATTTATATATGGTGTTATTATCATTAAAATAAATCAACGATATTGGTAGATTCTTGTGAAATTGGATTTCTAAAATATGGAAAATATATATATTATATGGGGATTCGGGTGCTTAAATTATCACTTTCTTATAAAAAGTCTCTTTTTTATCCTAAGGCTATTCTGTATTTGCATCTTGGTTTCAAGGTTGGTGGAGTATAATTCCCTTTTTTCTTTCTTTCTTTTGAGTTTCTTCCACAGATTATATGTGGAGATCTTGCTTTTAATGTGTGGCTGCTGTTCTGAGACCAACTGTGGCTCTTGCAGCTGAATCTCTACTTTGATCTTCTCAAAGTGATTGTGTTTTAAAATTAATTCACCTCCAATTTTGGTAATATACTCATCTCTCAGAGTTGCATAAGCAGGGAAACTCCTTTTTGATGGGGTTTTTAGTCATTCAACCATCATTGGAGGGAGAGCCCAAAGGTATAAAAGAGGGTTCACTGGGTGCTTCCTTTGCGACATCTGGAACATAATCTTTTGGTCAGTAAGTATATTGATGCGTCCTCTTAAACCATGGTGAGCTGCTGTCAAATTATTGTGGAGGTCAGAATTATATTAAGGCTTATGTCACCAAAGTTTTTAAACTTTTTAAAGCCTAAAGAAGAACTCCAGAATTCTGTAAATTACTTTTATTGCTAAACATGCTAGGTGAGACTTGGTTGTGATTCTGGACAGATATATTATTAGTATCAACAAAATTAATAATTTATGGAGGGTATTTCCATAGGGCGAGAAAATAACCCCTAGTTGAGCCTTTCTCAATAACACGTTCAACTTGTTGTGATACCACTATTTCTTCAACTTTTATTTGTGAGAAACCTTCACCATAATTTGATTTAATTCTGTAGTTTATATAATTTAATTGGGGAGAGAGAAAAAGCAAGAAAGCATTTATAACTCTTTAATGCGTTACAAATATGAGATGGAATAATCTATTGTTAAAAGTTTCTATTCTAGGAATGGTCTCACACGTTTTTGAGCTAAATTTTGGAAGAAAAATTTTGAGTTAATTGTTTTTTATCATAGGTAAGTGCCCATCTGATAATATGGGGCTACATGTCTTTTTTGTTTGCAAACCATTCTGTCACCAGTTATCTTAATAAGTCATTTTTTTCTTTGCTGATGGATTTTCTGTGTGTTTAATTAACTCTTTTAAAAAATGAATGACACCTTTACTTTTTGGTTTAAACTGTAAAATTAAAGGTATAACAGTATTAGTGATTATGGGAGACACACCCTCAGACAAGTGAAAAGAGTAAGCATGTGATAACTGGGCTTAAGAGGAGATTAGTTTAAGTGTTCTGGGTGTTTGCAATGTAGTATCAAAAGTGCTGTTTAAGTGATTGATTAGTCCTTTTGGGCATGCCATCAGATTTTGGAGGGAGTCATAAACTACAGGGTCTGATCTTTATGATAAAAATGCCTCACAAAATCTTGACATTAATTGTGGCCCTCTTTTTCTATTAACTCATGAGGGAAATCAAACTTTGAAAATGCATGCACGATGGGCTGTTGTGCCATATATAAAGATGATGCAGTTATCAAGTAGGGAGATAAGGATAGATTATTTAGTGATTTCAACACCGTTTTAATGGCCTTAAACCCTTTGTACATCAGGAGGCCAACAATAAAACCTAAAGAAAGCAATGTTCAGGAACTTTTCTTTTATTAAAAATGTTGAAGGAGGCCATTGTGGCTATCTGGTCTAACTTGGTGCAGTCATAAGTTAATCAACGCTCTATCCACGCTTAGCCATTCTTATTTAATCCATCCAGTCATGAGCCCAAAATATCAATTTTATGTAATTCTTAAAGCCTGGGTGACACATGGTTAGAGGCATCATGATGTTCCCTTATGATGCGGGCACATATGGAAGAAGGGACCTAAATACATCTATGAAAGTAAAATTATTCTCTCTAACTCATTATGCTAACTGTGTTGGACATTCTCCTTTCTGATCTAAGAAAAAGAATGTTGGAGGTATCAGTGCTCCCAAATCTAAAGCTATGATTGGCCCATCACCTGCCCAATTTTCAAATAATATTGGGGATATCAACGCTATGTATACCCACAACGAAAAGACCTTAGTGGATTCTTGGTGGAATCCTAACAACTGGAAAAATATGATTTATCATAAAAATCGGCTTAAAAAGGTAATAATTAATAATAGGAATACTCTGACTCCTTGGTCAAATTTGAGGAGTATAATATCGCATGGATCAAAACCTCTGCAAGGCAAGAAGATTTTACCCATTGATGATTGGGTGAAAGTTAACCAATCATTATCATCTGAGTCTAACCACTGCTGAGGTGCAAAGATTTTACTCAAGGATGATAGTTAAAAATTATCCAATCATTACCATCTGAGTCCAACCACTGCCAAATTACCCAATCATTACTAACTGAGTCTGACCATCGCCAAGGTGAAAAGATTTTACTCACTGGTGATTGGATACAATTCATCAAATCATTACCACACGGGTTGGTTTTACCTCTGAAAAAATTTTATCTTTGATCTAATAGGCCAAAAGCCTATATTTCCTAATTTAGATAACTGAGCTTTGCATTCTTTTGCCTCAAATATCCCTGGTCTCAAAATTTGAACTAGTTTAAATAGGAAAACTAGTATTGAGAAAGGGACCTTTTCTGGTTTTGCCCTGCCTAAATAATAAAAAACATAAAAAACTATAACAAGTGATATTTATACTTTTATTATAAAGTAATAATTTTCACTTTAATAAAATTTTATGTGGCATCCATCGGCGGATCCCAAAAACTGAAAGTAGGTTTTCTAGACTTAATTTTATACAAAAATCTTGGCCTTTGAGATCAAAGGCTTGGGTGTAAACACCTCAAGAAGAGAGCCTTCGCCTCCTATCACTGAGAGTAATTGCAGAAGAGTAAGCTTACTTATTTGTAAATATGATAATTATGGCAGGGTGGGGCAGATTGGTAACTACAACAGCAATAGAGAGAGGTGGTTGTTCCATGATTTAATCTGGGATTACCATGACCAAATCTAATTTTAAACTGGATCAGGGCCCTTAAGAGGATTTTGATTAGGAATAAAAGAAAATCTATGTGAAGCCTGCAAACAAACTTTTAATTAAGTCTGAATTAAGTGAGTCACAAAGTGTATTTGTCTTTTGAAGAGCCAAACTTACACTTTTTGATAATAGATAATGTATTTGCAGTCAATCCTTGTGACATAGTGCTTAACCACTTGCAGTAAGCAGCACCAGTGCATAAGAGACCACACAACCGCTGTAAGCTCCTTATAGTGCATAGTCCATGCGCTCTTCATCACGCTGAACTCTTGTGAAAAGTAATCAACTTTATTCTTGTGGCCACAATAGTATTGAAATTATACTGCATCTTCAGTTATCCCGCAGTGTCACAAGGAACAATGAAGGGTCTTATATTAATTAAAATGGCGCAGTACATGATGTGGATTAAACTGTTTAGTTTATTAGAAAGTTTCCTGGCATTGTGTTGTCCATGTGGAAGTCTTACTCTTGTTAATTAAGAGGTTTATGGACAAATCTGTAAGTCCTGAGAGGGAACCCCTCCACATGAACAGAAGCCTTCACCCTTTAGGATAATGAAGGGGTCCAATCTCTCAAAATACAACACAAGCAATTTAGGTAATTTGAACGCACCAATCAGTTGTTGAGACCTCAATTGCAGGCCTCCACACATTGCTGGGGAGGAAGCAACCAGTGGCAGATCATTTCCCCAGCCAAACCCACGCCCCAGGTGCAGAAGAATGACCTAGCTCGTTTTAGTATATAAGCGCTGAGTCATGGCATATTTCCTCAGGGATATGGCCCATCTATTCATGCACCTAACCCTTCACTCTCATGGCCAAGATTAATTAAATTTTTTGGAGATCGCCCAAGATAAGCATACCTTATAGTGCTTTCCCCTTCAGCAGCTTTCAAACAACCTTTCTCAAACGCGCCAAAAATGGTAACATTAAAAATATGTAACAAACAAGGCTCCCAAGACCTTGCTTGTCATTCCAACACTTACAACCTTCCGCCAAAGGATAGGTATCTTGATTGAGTGGCGGAATAGGTTAATATTGATGTTGTCAGCCATCATATTTGGACTGATTGCACTACACTTTAATGGAAAGGGCCTGGTGGCAACTCAGGTGAATAACCCTGTTATAATTTTGGTAATATAGTTATTCTACGCTGAGAGGGTAGCACAGGGTAAATCCCACTGAGCAATGGACGGATAAAATAAAAATTGCCAGTCCTCAAGATAAACTTATTAAACTTTAATAAAAGACAAAGCAATAGCTCTGGCAACACCACTTTTATATAAAATATATATAGCATATTCCTTCCGCTCCACTCACAACTTCTTAACTCCAATCAATCCTCCCGTTTTAATCTTCTCATCTCATTTACATAACAGTGACTTTGGTTGATACCTATCCTTTTGCTTAGATTATTCGTTTCCACCAATTTCTCATCGGTTCTGACAGAGTACTCTCTATTTACAAATTCACTACTTCCTTAGTTTGAGGCAATCTACTAAATATCTGTCATATTTCAACATCGCCTTATTGCCTAATTTTAGAGGCGATCCAATAGATACATGTCCAAAACTCAGTATCTCCCTATCTCCATACTTCAAGGTGATCTCACCAATACTATCATACCACTCAGTTTTGCCAATCTCACCCAATCCGCTGTAGCCACTTAGGGCTTATTGTCCAGTCATATCAGAATCTCAACAAACTCATTTTTGGCAGAGGTTTGATGTGGCTGTCAATACTCTGCCAGCCTCTAGCCACCTATCTGGACCCAAATAGTATGCATTTACTGGCATTCACACTTACAGGCGTCTCCACAGGTGACCACACACAAGTCAAGTTGCAGCAAGATTGGCAGACCCATCAATACCTCAAAATAACCTCACACGTTCTAAGGCCATGAGTTTGTGATTTACAGCACCTGGTTGATGAGGGTTCAATGTCTGTGCGATTCTGAATGTATTGCTGACCAACCTGGGATACAAACTACCAATCAAATAATTTATAATCTAAATAAAGTTCATGCAAAAATAGTAATTTGTTTGAGATTGGCCTATCTGGTGAGTGAGCTCACAAATGTTGGGAATGCAGGATGGTGCAACCAGAAACAAGATATAATTCCAACTTGGGAGAGTTGTAATAGGATACACTGGAACATAAACCTGAACATTGTGTTAAACTATGAAAATAAATTAAGCGTAGAAAACTAGATGATCCTCATGTCTTTCTGGTGGGATTGAGCCCTAATTCCCATAATTCAAGCGATAATAAATATGAAATCATATTTATAATTAAAGAATGCGTCATAGTTGAATCAAACCGTTAGTTTGCTACCACTATTTTAAAATTTTGACCTATAGAAATCAATGAACAAAATTCGTTCTGTTACAAAATAGACCAATGTTAGGTATTTTTACCCTTCCAAATCCCACAATATCTGTTATATAATTAGGATAACTCAACATTGGTTTTTAGCATATTTAAACGCTTAAAAGTACACAACTTTGATTTGAAGTTGACACAATCAAAATCTGACAATTCTTAGAATTCATCAAATTGCATCAATATTCCAAATTCACTTTGCCGCATCACTCTACAACCCTAAATATGCATGATGTGGTTTATAATTAATTAAGCCTTAAAGATATTTTTAAAGATCTTGTGTGGATCCAAATAATATGCTTCCGTTTATCATGCCCAGTTCCATCGCCACGCCATCCCCATATTTTACCCTCCCAGTGTATAAGGCGGCTGCCCTTAATAAAGTTAGTTGTTAAGTTATTCTTTATCATATTTTTTAAAAACCCCCTTCACAATAACTACTTTTAACGTTGCTCTCTGAAGATACAACTTTCGCTATTTTTCCTATTCAGAGAAATACCTGGGTGATGAAAGCAAATGTCCACCACGCTTTCCAAGGCCATGTTGTGGATGATCTGCTCATCTGATCCATTATAAGCTGGGATAATAGATATAATGATGAACTGGTATAAAATTAAATCCAAAGCAATACACTCGTAAATTGTATGTATCATATTTAATACTACTGATTTTCGCCTGTAAATCCCTGTTAATTTTAGTCTATTCTTCCCCTTTCAAACCTAGCTGCTACACCCACAAGCTCATGGTTATCCCATTACGCCCTTTGGCTTGTGTTGGGGACACTTGGTACTCTTAGGAACTATCAACTTCACATTTCAACCACAAATTTACATGCTTGATTCATTTGGACATCTATGCCTATGGCTTTCTGGGACATCCACTGGGTCCTAACAAACTTGTCGAAGCCCTGTATTCATATACTTAGCCACATCCCTGAAAACACCCAAAGCAGTAGTGGTTACATGATTGTGTAGTTGGATGGTGAATCTTTTATCTGCTACTCCAATGTATCTTTTTTTTCTAATTTGTGTAACACATAAGTTCCCAAGACATTGTGTGTCATATTGATATGTCTAATCTTATGCCATAAGAGAGTTGCCTCAATTAAACGGTGTAATATTTTTTATAAAGGTGTTGGACATCTAATTAGGATTAATTAAATATCGCTCAATGTGAGGGCCTTGTGGTGACTCAGAAAATAGCCCATCTGGACTTAGGTTCAACGCGGCATCAGATACTCTGCAAGCCTCTAGCCACCTGTATGGACCCAAGAATTATGCACTTACTGTTGTTGCACTCTTACAGGCATCTCCACTGGTGACCATTAATCAGGTTGAGGTGCGGGGAGATTTATAGGCCCAAAAATCCCTTAAAATGACCTCTCTCCTTATGAGGTCAAAAGTTTGTGGCTTATGGTGCATTGTTGGTGATAGATTAATGTCCACATGATTCTGGGCGTGTTGTTGGCTAGCCTAGATTTAAATTGATTCAGTTAGATAATATATAATTAAATAAATGTTGACAAAAATGGTAGTTTTTATTCAAGAAAGGTCCATCTGGCGAGGGAATCCACAAATGGTGGGAACACGGGATGGGAAGACCAGAAAAAAGACATGATTTCAACATGGGAGTGTAAAATAGGGTTCTCAGAATATAAACCAAATCAGGGGCTATTGTTGTATGAATATTTTTAGGCGTAGAAGCCTAAATGATTCCCATATTGTATCAGCGGGATCAAGACCTAAATTACCTTAATTTTATACTGATAAAAAATAAAGTACAGCAGTTTGATATAAACTGACATAATGTGACCACCATTCCTACTTCCCATTTAGTAGGAATTGATGAACAGAATCTGTTCCTTTACATATCTTTCACTAAGGGAAAGCCCTTCAAGGTTCCCTGAGCTTAGGCAATGTGGAAGGGAAACCTCCAGTGGCGACCTTTCTTGCAATGAGAGTTAGAGGGAATACTGACTAGAAGTCCAAGGGTCACGGAAAGCATTGACGCTCCCCTTTTAGTCCACTGGCAGGTGCAAGGGGCCTCAACTGCCAGTGGTCTGATTGCCCCAACCTCTCCCTCCACCATCAGAGGCCAACAAAACTGATGGAGAAGGCGATGAGTTTAATTTTCTTGGGACAATGGCTGTCCCCCTACTTGTATGCTAGCAGGATCCACAGCTCACCTTCTAAAGGTGAAGTTGGAATAGTGTAACACAAAAGGTTCATAAGACCTTGCATACTATTTTGAGATATGTAACCCTATGCCAGAATAGAGTTGTATTAATCAAACGGTGTAATAGGTTAATATTGAAGTGTTGGACGCTAAATTTGGAATAATTAACTATTACTCAACATGAAGGCCTTAAGTGACTCATAAAATAGCCTATCTGGGTTGAGGCTCAATGCGGAAGCAGATACTACATAAACCTCTAGTCACCTGTATGGCCCCAGGAAGTATGCACTTACTGTTCTTGCGCTCATACAGACATCTCCACTGGTGACCAGTAAAAAAGTCAAGGTGTGCGGAGATCTGCAGGCACAAATATTTTCCAAATGACCTCTCTTCTTCTATGATCAGTAGTTTGCAGCTTGTAGTGAATTTTTGTTGACTGATTAATGTCCACACTATCTGTACATGTTGTTTGCCAACCTGGATTTTAAAAAAAACCATTAAATAATTTTAATTAGATAATGGTTGAGCAAAATGGTAATTTTTTGTTTGAGAAATGCCTATCTGGTAAAGGACTCCACAAATGGTGGGAACGTGGAATGGGTGTAACAAAAGGCTCTCAAAGCCCTATTTTCCACCTCAGTATATGTAAGCCTACCATAAAAGGAAGTTTCCTCAATCTCCTGAGCGTCAAGGTTGCACTGGTGTGCAAATCTCCTTCTGAACATTTAACAGAATGGGCAAATTATGCCACACTTAAAGTACATATTGCTTGCAGAGCGATATGATTATACACAAAATATGCTGACCAATTGGTCAAGGTCCAGCAGAATCTGAACTTGCATCCTCTCACCCATCAGCTTCACTTGGTTGCGCTCACTACAACCTCATCATGACCCTGTCATATTGTGCAACCACCCTCCATGGCACACCAGTATGTTGAATGCTCCCCCTAACCTTGGTTTAACACGACCAAGGTCCCCAATTGATAAACTTTAAATTTTATAAAAATTTTATTTATTTAGGGGAAGGTTGACCAGGGGACAAGCACTTCTGATATAGTGAGAAAACTAATGAAATTTGACAATTAAAGACACCCCAGAGGGTTCAGAGCCCCTCTTGTTGTCTCCAGGATCACCAAGATTAGGACGGTAGGGAGGAGGGTTATGCTGGCTTATTCTTGGATGCAGCATTTGTGAAGGAAAGGATCAACTTTTAGGAACCATATGGGGAACCATGTGTTGATTGTCCTTCTGTTATGGGGGGTCATATGTCCAAACAGCCATGCTTGGAAATGTTCCAATATATGGCTGTGGAAGCGATGAATGGCTTCTTGGATTGTTGGCGCTGCTCCTGTGAACGATTCAGTACCATTGTATGTATCGTCCATAGTGCTATTGCTACTATTAGCGCCCTGAGAGATGGATGGATAGGAGAGTCCATGTTTATAGCGAACATGTTCCTTGCTAGGCTGAATGGATGTCCGTTTTCTTGGAGGAAAATGCGCATGGCCTCTTTCCATACAGCTACTGATGTTGGGCATTGTTCTAAACGGTGGGCTAGGCTTCCATACTGACCACATATTGCACATGAGGTATGAGTGGCACTTGACCGTTCAGCTGTTTGGTATACTCTCCTCATACACCTACATACATGTGCTCTTATCCTGGGTTGGACTAGAGGGTGATGTGTGTATAGCCATACTCTTGGGTCTCCAGGTTGTAGGGTATGTCCATATGGTCCAGGTAATCTATCCTGGCTATGGTATTTGGGCTTTTGCTTATTATATTGTCTGTGACTATTTGATCGTTGATCTCCTGTCTGTGAGTTAGCCTTGGGCGTCCTCAGTGACTGGTTTGATCATTTATATGAATCCGCCATGTTGCTCTTCTCATGGCTAGGAGTATTCGTTTGAAGTGTGCAGGAGTGCCATGTGGTCCTGCAGCTGTAGGATTGGATGCTAGATACTTGATTAATGTGTTCAGGTGATCTGGGTTTCTTAATTGTAGTGCACGTGTGAAGTCATATCTTGCTGTTCTAGCCCAGTGTGTATCTGGAAGATCTGAACTAGTCACCTGAGCTATCCATGATCCCAGTATATGGGTTGCTTGCTCTACATAATTAGTAAGCCCCATACCTCCATTTCTTATGGATCCAAATAGGGTTTCAAGGCGTACAGGGGGGTTGTGGTTGGACCATAGCCATCCTTGTAATAGGGCGTGGACTGTGTTGAAGAAAGATGGTGAGAAAGCGATTGCATGGGCTGTGAACCATATGATTGATAGAATTATTGAGTTGGCTACCGTGACCCTCCTGTTAGACCTGTTTGGTGTCCATGTAAGGAGGCAATGCGTTTTATTATTTTGTCTAATAATTGATTTTCCATCATGAAGTTAGCGTATCCTCCTGCTTCCAACCATACTCCCAAGTGACGAACAGGGCCAGCTGTTGGCTTGGTAATGAATAAAAGTTTTAGTAAGTTCGTTGCTAATTTTCGCCTCCTATATCTGGTCAGGAGTCTTGATGTTGTACTAGCTTGTTGGCCCTGTGTAGATGGCATCCACTGGGTCTGATATTTTCCCAGGAGTATAATTTCCGTTTTCTCAGTGTTAAGTGATGCGTTACTTATGGTTGAATAGTCTTGAATTATCGTCTCAGTTCTGCAAGTGTCTTGATCGTTGGATATGCCCACCACGCAATCATCAGTGAAGGCCATCATTTTGACTGGTGGTTGGCCCTTGACGTTGATTCCTTTGAGTAGTGTGTTTGTATTTTGGATTAGAGGATCCAAGCTAAAGTTGTATAGTAGAGGGCTTAAGGGGTCTCCTTGTTTTAGTCCTCTCTGTGGGATAACTGGGTTGGTTAAGAAGCCTGCTCCCCGCACAGCCATGGTTGCAGACTCTGTAAACAACATTATCCAGTTTATGAATCTGTTTGGAAGCTTGAATTTTTGAAGGCAGGCTCTAAGATAGATCCAGTTCACCATGTCATATGCCTTTTGTTGGTCTAAAAAGACAAGTGCTCCAGAGGTTTTGGACTGGCAGACATTTGCAACTGTGTGGATGTTATCCCATATATGGATCTTCTTGGGACAAATCCATATTGTGATGAGGATATCGCATCAGTTGCAACTTCTCCTAGTCGTTTAGCCATAATTTTTGTGAAAATTTTTGTATCTGTATTGGTTAGGGAAATTGGGCGCCAGTTAAATAGGTCTAATCTGTCTCTTTTCTTGAATAATGTGACTGTGTATGCTTCTTTGCCTCCAGGTAGGAGGCATGTTTCCATAATACACTTGTTCATTGAAGCTAGAAGAATGTTAGAAATGTTAGTAAAATATTTTTTATAAAATTTATAGGGAATCCCATCAGGTCCAGGGCATTTCCCTCTTGGTGCACCGCGTACTACTTCCCATAATTCCTCTCTCAATATTAGGTTAATTAAATTGTTATTTTGAACCGCGGTGTCAATATGTGAACTTCTAAGGAATTTTTTAATTTTTTTCTATTTTGACCAGCTCATATTTATACAATTTCGTGTAAAACCTGTGTACTTCAGTCATGAATTCCTCAGGTGTTTCAACTAAGGATTTGTCCAGTTGATGGACCTGTGTACAAGATATCATATTTTTCCTGGCGTGGAATCATTGGAAAAAGTAGCTTAAGCAAGTTTCTCCATCTCTTACGTTTTTGCCTTTATATTAGGCTCCAATTTGGTGTTGGTGTTCGCGGAGCAGGGTGTTTAGCCAAGCAGAAACCTCTGCCACCTATGACCCCATCCATGGCTGTATCCCATTCTTGGTACGTTGTTTTCTAGATGGTCAATTTCAGCCAATGTGTGTTTGATAATGGCTGAACTTGCCCTGTGTCTTCTAGACAATGTATGTTTAATTTTGTTGGGTTGTTGATTTTTTGAAGTTTTCCCATGTGGTTAGTGGGTCTGAGCAAAAGGGTATTTGAAAATCCTGGGTTGAGGATATTTCCTCCATCCAGTATTGAAATTCCAAGTTGGCTAAACTTTCTGGGCATATTCTGCACTATCAGGGTGCTTGAGTACTTGGTTCCGCCAGTTTGTAGGACACCAAAACAAGTCGATGGTCAGAGAATTTGATTTTTTCAGTTTTAAATTTTTTGAATTTGGTGACAGAAAATTATTGGTGCAAGTATTAGGTCTATCCTTGACATAGAGACAATTGTACCATTGTGTACATGTGGGCATGTCATGTTTTGTAGCAGGGATTGCATTTTTGGCAGTGGAAAAATTTATAAATTTTTAATGGCTTCAATTAAAGAAAATGGGCTTTATTTTAGAGAAAGAAAAAAATAATTAAGAATTCTCAATTGAGGGAATGGAACTGCATCCTCACTTGTTAAATAGTAGCCCTGCAGGATCTATGAAAATTATTAATAATTTAAACATATCTGAGGCTTAACAAATGCTGGCGTTTTCACCTTCATCTGCTGGCAGATTGAGAAAACATAAATTCATTAAATCCGCCATAAAAACGATATTTATTTTTAAAAATGATCCCAAAATGCATTGGCTCACCAATTAAGCCAAGTTCAGAAAATGGGATCTGTAACTGCATCGTAGCAGATTACCTAAGTCCCAACCTTGGGAAATTCATGTACAATTACCAATTATTATAAAGGAAGACCAGAAACAAGGTAGAATTTCATCTTGGGCATTTTGGAACAGAGTCATCCAGGATATCAACCAAACCAAAAGAGTTAGTTTATGAGTATAATTTAGGTGCAGAAGCCTAAATGATTATCATATTTTACTTGGGGAAAGATCTTAATTCACATAATTATACCAATGAATAATAAAATACTGATGTTTGATCAATTTGAACTGGCGGAATATGACCACCATTCCTACTATCTCACTTTTGTAGGAATTTATGAATGGAATCTGTTCCATTACAGTTTAAGGTCAAGTTATACAAGTTGTCATAGCCTTTTAATAACGCCTATTGAATGATCATTTGATGGTTGAATTTTTCAAGTTTATTTCAACAGGTGTACCTATTGTAAAAAGCTGTGTTCACAAAGATTTGACATATCTCACCAGGTTAGTAACTTGACTATAATGTACTTGAAGGGTTCTGATCCCATGGAGATATATCATCTTCTCCTTTACAGAAGAAGCTACCCAGTGAGATTTAATGCTCATAGGATTCAGTATTCTTTGGGTCAAGTTTCTGATAAACTCAGTGAATGGCCTAGGTTATCCTTTAGCTTTTAATATCTCAACGCAGTTGAGTTGTTCTTATTCAATTAAAGAGCAGGTGGACTTTCTATCCTATCTAAAACATCATTGTTTCCATTATTGACCTATAAGTTGATACTAGAAGTGAGATTATCTTATATACTACAAGAAGGTGGATGTAAAATTATCAGTTCTATAGTGCCCCTGTAGTTTCATCAAATTGCAAAAATTATGTCAGTGGTAGCTCGCAGATACTAAACCCCATAAACTCGAAAGTAAAGGTAAGTGATAGTAGGTTGCTAGTTGTAACTATTTATGAGGGTGGGATCAAGACAAACGCTCTTGTTAATATATTAGAGCTTTGGTCCACATAAGGAGGATAGGGTGAGGCTAATAATAAAACAAAAAGATCAAGGTTATCATAAGTGGATCTTGGTTTTAGTTTAAGATATGATATCAACGTGATACCTTATTGGTTAATCAGGGGTTTATATGCTTTGAAAATATAAAAATACCTGAATGAAGAAAGACAATAAGATAAGAGTCTGATGAATCGTGATTCCTACTTTGGGGTGTTATTGGTTACATTTGAGTTAAAAAAACTACCACATGAACAAGGGGAAATTTTCATACAGTCCATCCACCTGTCAAATCTACCAGTGCCACTTATACAAGATCTGAAGGTATTTCTGGATTGATAGTATAATGCTCTCCATCTATCATATTGATCTATTATGCCAGGCGTTCTGTTTTAGTTGTATTAATGGTTAAAATTAAAATTTTGTATGACATACTGAGTGTCACATCTTTAAGTCTGAACCTTGCGTTAACATCAAAAGGGTAGGCTTTCAATCTCATACAAATACAATTATTATAATATCTTCACCCAAAAATTTAACCAATTAAATGTTGAAAAGATTTGACTTTGTCCCAATGCCCCCTTAATGTCCATTTGTGGGATTTACAAGGTTATCACTTGAACTAGATTGGTAGTAGTTTTGGGTCACCCTAAAGTGAGTTTTTGGTATAGCCCCAAGATATTTTGGCGAGGTGAACAAGGTAGGATACTCTGATCTCCACTAACCTGCTTTGGGGAGTGGATGTTTAGATGTCTGATAGGGTCTATATAAGGGGTTTTTAACCTTTTTTATTCTAAGAGCCCTTTTGTCAGTCAGATGAAAGCTATGGACCTCTTCTTATAAAAAAGTTTAAAATGCATAAAATACAATTACAAAGAAAACCGTTTGTATTGAACTACAGTTAGCCTACATAGTTATAAATATAAAAATATACAAAATTGCAGTTACAAATACAACTCATAGTGTGACCATGGACTCCTAGTTAAGAATCGCTGGTCTAAATGTTGAACTTAATGTTTGTATTATGGTGAGAAATCTGTACAGGGTTAAATTGAGCAAACCAACTTTCATTATAAAAGCTTATTAATTGTTAGACCTGAAAAAATTTTGCTTGAATAGTATTTAAAAAGTATGGTAAATTATAATAAATGTCATGCATAGATTTTTGACTAGTATATAGTATTAGTATAAACCTGGTTGCAGTGGCGTTGGAATTTTTGCCCGCCTTTCCAGCTTCCTAGGTTATCTTCTGGTTTGCTAGGGGATAAGTCCAGCTAGCAAATAAATCAGATATTGGTTGACCTCAATTTTGGGCTGATAATGTCCAAGGATTTTGGGTATTTTCTGGGTTTAATCCATTGGGGATCAATCCATGTAAATGCTTAAGATCTTGTTGGGCATAGTTGCTGATGATATTGAGGCATTTGATAGTTGATCACAGATTTATGTCAGGTGTACCAATTAGTATTGGTCTGGTTTCATCACCAACTAATTGAGAACTTAATAAGCAATTGTGAGTCAAGTGATGCCGCCTGCAACTAGTTAATCAATCAGTTGGTTCATGACCTGCTATAATGGGTAAAGAGTCCCATTACCTAAGCAGGTCGCTAGCCATTTGTAGTTGGTTTGCTTAATCAAGCGGGAACATCAGGGAAACATTTTCTGGATCTTTCTGTTTTTAGGTCTCTGGATGTCCGATGGAGGAATCCCTAACCCAATGAAGAAGAACATTGCTGGTGAGACGTTTAAGGGAAGTTCAATGACAACTACTGCCGTTTCATGGCTGAGGTGCCAACTGAGGGTTGGGCGCTGAATTCCCTCTATAGATTCCCCTGATAATTTACATTGATAAAGAGTTGATTTTTAACAGAATTCATTATTGTTTTTAGTTCTATTCATCTTCAAGAAATTATTTCTGTGTGCTTTTGTTGGGGACTCTTTTGTAGAATAATGAGTAAGGATCGATGATCCCTAGAAGAGAAGCTGAACTTAGATATGAATTGCTGTAGACTCTTAGAAGAGACGAAAGGTCATAAACTTAGGGATCTGAGAGTGGATCAAGTTAGGTGGATAAGGGAAGAAGTCCCTACAGTCAACATTAAGATTATTTCTAGGAGAAGTACAGGTCTAGCATTTGACAAGAATGGGTTATCTCTTCAACTATGGATAATAGTCTTCATACTATTATCAATAAACTATCAACTACTATCAAACAATGCAAATCATGCACATACCAAACTTGTGCAGTTAATCATTTGAAAGCTATTGGCCTTTAAAAATCATTAAAAACTCTTAAATTTTAACAATTGGTGCTCACTACAGGGGGTTTTGAGTAGGATACACCAGTATAAGATGTCATACAAGGACGAGGTAAGAAAACTCTGGATGGAATTGGCAACTGTTAACAAGAACGCCTTAAATTCTGCCAACCATTGAGAATTAGTTGCCTTGGAGGAGAGAGTTACCATGATCAAGGAAGGAGTCAAAGATGTCCTTAATTTTGACAATGAGTTGCTGGGGTAAGTAATGCCATTAAATAAGAAGAAGTAGATCTAGTTTGAGAAGTTATATTCTTGAAAACTGAACATGAAGCAGATCACGTTTGATTGCATTCATTCAGCGCAGACATAGAGCGTCTAATGAATCAAGTTGAAAGAGTTGAAGACTCATAAATGCGAATGTGAGCCCTATGCGGCAACTGACGCCAAAAAAGGAACCCAAGAACTCCAGTTGTGAAGTCAACTATTCTAAGAAATATGCCAACTGCATTTGCAGCCATTTTGGAGATGACTCCCAAAATCACTTCTCAAGTCAGTCGAGTAGCTGAACTAAAAGTGGTGGCTAGAGAAACTTTAGAGGAATTTAGAGCTGCGCTGAAATTACCCACATTCAATTGGGATAACGCCCCTGCATTTCTGATTGTTCAACATGACAATATTCAGGTACAGTGATCATCAAAAAGCTATGATGGTGGTGAACTATTTGGACACTGACTGTCAGAACTTAGTGTTACCCCATCTAGAGGGGGACAGCTGGTCATATTTGGAGGCCAAGGCAGCCATAATGAAAGAATTTGGAAGTCCCACGCATATGTTGAAGCGCAAACAGAAATTCCTGGTAATCCAATTCCAGAAAGATGAGTCCTTAGCGAGTTTTGCCAATTGATTCTACCAAGAATTGCAGATTTTGGTTGGAGAATAGTACTGGACAATTTTGAAGCACGTATCATGTTGCAAGTGGCCCTTTGTCCCTGTCATGATTACATCAAATGATGTCTTCCATGCTCTCAACTGAGATTACTACCTTGCAGATGGTGGATTATTTGAAGATATTATAAGCTACATTTGATGCCCCTAATAGAAGTTTCAAACCAAGTCCAGTGCAAAATTCAAATCTTACAAAGGGGACAGAGAGCACTAAGGAGTCCAATAATTAAACCATGCTGGAAATAAGCCCAAGGAGTTCAAGTGGACTGATAAGAAAGAAAAACGCTGTTGTCAGTGCGGAGGAAAAGGCCACTTTGCTGTTCAATGCAAGAAGACAAAGGAACAGATCAATGTGGTCCAGGAAAAAGAGGCCAAACCCACACAGGAGTCAGGAAAAGGGCCCACGGTCTAGATGGGGAACATTCTAGAGCTGCGGATAACACCATTCCCCCTGATATATTGCATGAAAAAATGATATTAATGATCTGTTTGTCAATGATGACGTGCAGGATCAACTGTATCAAGTGGTCAATTTGGATTTCAACGCAGTAGCCAGATCTGGAGCAGAGGGGATCAACCCCAAAATTTTCAAGTAAGTTGCTCATCCATATGCATGGCAACATGCAGACAAGATTTGAGCCACTGAGAATCTGGAAGAGTTGAATGAGGTCAAATTAGATGATGCAAACTTGTCTATCCTCCTTAGTGTGATTAATAAATCGTTTTCTGATCTATCAGCACAAAAAATTCACACCCTCAATTCAGCAAATAATGCTGCTATACACTCAGTAAATATGATTTTACAATACTCCAAATGTACATATATTAATATACTGGTTAATTAAGTATGGGTGTGGGCGATAATTGACAGTGGAGTGCCTATCAACATTGTCTCAACCAAGCTGGTGAAAAAGATGAGAATCTCGCCTTATTTGGAGCACAAGAAAGAATATGGAATAGCCATGCTTAATACAACCATCTCCTGCAGAGCATATAGCGCTTTGCCACTTAATTTGTATCTTTAGTAGTATCCACTCCAGCAATAGTTTTGACCAACCAAAACTACGATATTCTGATTGGGACGGAGTTTTTGAAAGAGTACAGAGTTAAATGTAACTTCAAAGATAATATGTGACCATATTGAGTCAGACGTTACCACTAGTTTATCAGAAGGATGGTAATCTCCACTAACCAGGAGGAATAATCCCATCAATATTATCTTCAATTATGGCATTGTCCCAATTTTTTATCAATTGATTGGGCGAAAATGAAGAGAAATGCCAACTGAAATCCTGGAAAATCAGGGAATTCCGTTGAGGATCAAGAATTTAAGAACTATACCACCAGGATCGCTGATCATAGTCAACACAGGATTGGTGTTGGATATACATGAGTTGTTGTATGGAGAAGTCAGTAGCCCCTGGAAAAAGTCCAGAGCAGAGCCTTGGGTGGCTCCTGGAATAGTTATGCCGGGCCATGGAGAAATTAAGTTCTCCTGGCAATTTGAATGAAAAACCAATGAAGATTGAGAAGAATCAGATCATCGCGTTTGTTCATCTGATCCAGATAGCAGAATTGAGGAAATTCCACTATTTTAGGACCTTTTATGAGATGGGATTACTGGCAGGAGTGACTGAAAGCATCAATCTATTGGTCAATTGAGAGCAACTTGATGATCTGCTGGACAGACAGTAGGAAGAGGTGCTTAAATTATTTAATAAGTATCAGGAAGTATTTTCCCAGTATGACCATGATTTGGGATGTGCAAGGAATGTCATCCACAAAGTTTACACTGAGGAAAATTTGCCAATAAGGATGAGACTATTTTTGAAAGTTAAAGTCAGCTGAAGCGGTTTTGGAAGAAGAGATCAGCAAACTAGCGAAGCATGGGCTTCTAGTTCCGTCGGTGATTCCCTGGGTGAGCCCTATCCTGATTGTGAAAAAGAAGGATTGCTCTAATTGGGTGGTGATCAATTATTGCAAGCTGAATAAAATAACAAGGAAGGATTCATATCCACTACCACAATTTGACAATGCATTATATCAATTGGGAGTAGTGAAGTATTACTCTGCGATGGATATGATATCAGAGTAATGTAAAATTGATTTGCCAATGGAAGACCAGGAGAAATGCGCGATCATTACCGCGCAGGGGCTGTATTAACCAACAAAGATTCCCTAAGGTTTATGTAATGTGCCTGCGACGTTCCAGAGGGCCATGGACGCCATATTAAATGACCTAAAGTTGTCATGCATCCTGGTGTACTTGGACGATATAAATGTGTTCAGTAGGACATCTACACCACTTGGAATAAGTCACTTAGAGACTGTCTGTGGCTAACCTGAAGATCAAGCTGAGGAAGTGCCACTTCTTAAGAAAGAGTTAGAATATCTGGTTTAGTCATCAACTCTAGTGGATTGCAGCCTCAAGCCCAGAAGATTAAGTCCATAGAGCAGATGACCATCCCAAAAAGTGTCTGAGCTGTTCAAGTGTTCCTTGGAATGGTTAGATACTACCAAAGATTCATATAGGATTTTGTGAGAATTTTCGCGCCCCTCTTTCATTTGTTAAAAGATCCAAAAAAAATAATTCATTTATAGCGAAGAGGCCCAGAGTTATTTTGATGAGTTACGCCGGTATCTGATAGATTCTCCAATATTAAAATATCTGAATTTCAATTGAGAATTTATAGTATAGACAATGCTTTATTATTGGCGATTGGCGCCTTCCTGAGTCAAGTAGATGAACTTGTGGATGAACATTCTGTAGCGTATGTGAGATGGACACTATCAGCAACCAAAAGTAATTACAAAATTACTGAGCATGAATGCCTTGTGGTAATTTATGCATGTAAACAGTTTTGGGTGTATATTCAAGGAATGCACTTTAAAGTGGTGATAGACCATTCCTTGCTGCATTGGCTGCATAATTGAAAGAACCAGAAGGATGACTGGCTCAATGGGCATTGAAGCTACAGGCTTACAATTATGAGATAGTTCACCTAGCAGGAGCTTCTCATCAGAATGCCGATGGCTTATTGAGGTTATCAATGGTCCAAGTGGTATACCAGTAAACAGATGAGTTTAATTCAGAGGATGGTCAACGGAGTAATTGGGAATGAGCCCCAAGGAATCCAAAGTGTGCCTTAGAAAGCAATGGAAAACACTGAGACCAGGGATGGACAAGTTTTCAATATTTTTGACAAAAAAATTACTATTCCCAAGACCATCAGAATGAGTGGCAATCGTTCAAGATGCACATAAGGTTGTTGTGCATAAAGGCCTGAGGAAGACGACTGACCACATTTGCCAGTACTATTACTGGGAGTCTATCAACTACAATATAGTGGATTATCTGGCTTGCTTAGTGGAGTGCCAGTTATACAAGCCTCATAAGAACATGACTGGATATTAGATGGTCTGCCCTGGATTTGCCTGGCATACGGTGTCCATTGACATGATGGGACCATTAACCATGAGTACAGGGGGAGTCAAATACATTATAGTTGTAATTGACCATCTGACTATATGGGTTAAGATGAAGCCCTGGCGAAAGTGGACGCTACAATCACTGTAAGGTTTATCCTGGATCAAGTCATATACTGCCATGGATGCCTGAAAGTCTTGTTGAGTGACAATGTAACAACTTTCACATCCCACATGATCCTGAGGTTGAACAAGATAATAGGGATCCATGGAGTTGAGTCAGTACCTTACTGGCCAGAGACAAACGGACTGGTGGAACGGGTCAATGGAACGCTGGCCATGACGCTGAGGAAGCTGGTCGCATGGGGAACTTCCTCATGGGGAACGTACCTCAGTTTGGTGATGTTTGCATATAACATAAGTCACCATACAGCAATGGGAAAAACGCCATTTGAGTTACTGTATGGAAGGAAGGCCGCATTACCGCCAATCCTATATTTGGTGGTTGAACTAATATGTTGGATGAGTGCTGAGCAGTACCTGATTTGATTGTTAAATAATCTGACTGAAATGCAATTGCAAGCATTCAATATGACCTTGAAGAAAGAGAATCAAGGTAAAAATGATGGATGATAAGAATCAAGTGGCATTATCAGAATACCAAGTAGGCAAAAAGTTGCCTATTGTAATATACATGGTTTCAGAAGAAGAAAAAAGCTAGATGAGTTGTGGTTGGGTATAATTAAGATTATTGCCAATAAAGCGAAGGAAGCATATATCATCAAGAACCTCTTGGATGAAAGGATTGTGAATTGAGTCCATGGTAGATATTTAAAGCAGTGGATTATAGGAAAAAATAATAAAAAAGAGTGTTCTTGAAGGACTGCTGAATCATTGAGATGGTTATGTTCTAAATTATTTGATTAAGTTCTAAAAAGGGCCACTGAACCAAAATAGATGGTTAAGTATTAAAAAATAAGACCTCTGAAACATAGAAAACTGGTAGGTCAAATTATACCTTGGAACCAGTTTGTGATAATAAATAAAAAAGATGAACCTCTGAACTGAGTAAAGGTCATGTCCCATATAAAAAAGAAAAAAAATAAAATAATGATAAAAGATGGAAAAATTATAAGGATAAAACATTAAATATGCAGAGAAAAAGATATATTTTTATAATTTTTATTATTAGTTATCCTTGACTCAGGGATGATTCCACCTATGTCGCCTCTTGGGGGAGGGAGGATGTATAGCAGTAGGAATAAATAAACTGTCAAAATCTATGTGAGATCAAACGCTAGCAAGAGCTAGACCTACTCAAAGCCAAGTTTGTTGAGCGGAGGCTGATCCCTGTGAGAACATGATGAGGGTTGAGAGATGGAGATATTGGTACTTACCAAACATAATACCCCAGAATGGGGAGAGAAGCAACAGAAAAAGAAGAGGCAGTTGGCAAATAACCCCATTAATCCTGATATGGCACTGGACCCAGAAGTTTGGTCTTGAGCACTTGCCAACAGCTTTATCAAGAACATTGGACATACAAGATGGCATTGTGCAAGGGATACTAGGTGGGGTTGCCAAATCATGGCCCCCAATCAAAGCCATCAGAGGAAGGTACCTATGGTATGCACCAGAAATGAGATAGTCATGCAGGTAGTGGATGGCATACTGCAGATTATGACTATAAGCTTCTTGAATCCAAAAGCAGAATGAGCGATGGAATCCAGGAGAAACTGGAAGCTTCGTGACCCAACTTTAAAAAACTTGGCTGGTAAAAAGGCATAGGCTGCAACATCTCAATTTAGGATATTTTTGAGATTGGAGGGGTTCAGAGCTATAGACAGAGCCTTAGTTACATGGGTCCTCAATTCTGCATAGGGGAGTTTGAAATGTTTATTTTTTCCAATGGCTAGTTTAGTTGACAGAACAGCTGGTTTAGAGAATTGGTCAAGTTGGAAAAGGAACTCTGGAAGCAAGTCAGATCTGGCAAGGAATGATTGATCAATAGCTGAGGGCATTGCTTCAGGTAGTTGATGATGATAGTAGGAGTATCTGCAAAAGGAGCCAAATCCAGGAGAGTATTGAAATCTAATTTGGGAATTGATGACAGAGGAAGAATTGGCCATGAGTTGTTTAAGATGATTGCTAATCTGGTTTTATTGGGGTTGGATACCACTTCTGCTAGTTCCATGGAAGGACTGGCTACAGGTGATTGACTGGGAATATGAGTCCTAGGGGGACCATAGGGGAGATTTCATCACGCAGATCAACTCATCAGTTGGAAGAGCTGAGTATCTTTATCAGACATGTTGTTGAGCAGTTGCTGGTATGGAGAATCTGAATTTGACATATAAGCTGGATGTGAGGGGGGATGTCAGACTTTTTATTATAGTCGACATTATTTTCTTCACTATCAATTAAGCACTAATTTCAGAGAAATCAATCTCAAAATAAATGAAATAAGCTCTTCAGAAAAATTAAGAATGATGTGAGAAAAAGTTATTATGAGAAAATAACAAGAGTGAATATAATTGAGCATTCTTATGTGTGCCACGAGACAAACATTGATGGCAGTGACCTCCTGTCAAGGGTAAAGATGAAGATCAAGAATAGAGTACTCCAGACCAAGATCTTAAATATGACAGCAGGTCATATGCCCTAACCGGGGGAAAACTGGCTTCCCAGGACTAGTATCATCACAAGTAATTTGATCATCTCAGCACGACAGTGGGTCATGGGGACTGCACTCTGAGGAGGCGGTAGTGAGGAGGCAGTAGTGTGGAGGAAAAGGAATAGAACTGCATGCTGAAGGTTGTCCTGAGCGGCGTTGAGTGCAGATCGGATGTGCTCCACTAGAAACCAAGAAATATTTGACATGGTGACTGAGGCAGTATTCTCCTGTCCCAATCCTATTCTCGCTGAAAATCTAGGCAAGAGGGGGTGTTGGGATTTTGCTCACCTTTCCATTCTCCTAGATACCATGTTTTCTAGAGGATAATTCCCTATGGCAAGTGAATTGGATATTAGTTGACCTTAATTTTGGGCCAATAATATTCGGGGATTTTAGGTAATTTGCCAGGTTCCAATCCATCAGGGATCAATCTGGGTGAATGCTTATGATCTCGTCAGGCAAAGTTGCCAACGAAATGGGGGCATCTGATAGTTGATTGATGATTAACTATCAGGTGTACCAATTGGGGTTGGGTAGGTTTCATCACCAACGAATTGAGAATTTAATGAGCAAGTTTCGAGGTGAGTGATGCCACCTGCAACTAGCAAATCAATCAGTTGGTTCACGACCTGCCATAATTGGTAACAAGTCCCATTACCTAAGCAGGTCACTTGCAAATATGGTTCTTTCGTTGGGATTGAGCGTGAAACATTAGGGACACGTCTTCTGGCTCTTTCCATTTTAAGTCTTGAGGATGTCCGACAAAGGAATCCTAACCAGATGGAGAAGACCATTGCTGGTGAGACGTTGAAGGGAAGTTCAATGACAACTACTGCCGTTTCATGGCTGAGGTGCCAACTGAGGGTTGGGTGCTGAATTCCCTCTATAAATTCCCCTGATATTTTACATTAATAAAGAGTTGATCTTTAGCAGAAATTATTATTGGTTTTAGTTCTAAGTATCTTCAAAAAATTATTGCTGTGTGCTTTAATTGGGGACTTTTTTGTAAGATAAAGAGTAAGGATCGAGGATCCTTAGATGAGAAGCTGAACTTAGATGTTAATTGCTGTAGACTCCACGAGATGAGATGAAAGGCCATAAACTTAGGGATCTGAGAGTGGATCAAGTTAAGTGGATAAGGTAAGAAGTCCCTACAGTTGACATTAAGAGTATTTTGAAGAGAAATACAGGTCTAGCGTTGGACCAGAATGGGTTATCTATTCAACTACAGATAATAGTCTTAACTCTATCATTGATCAACTATCAACTACTATCAGACAATTTGAATCGTGCACATACTGAACCTGCGCAGTTAATCATTTAAGAGCTATGGTCTTTAATGTTCATTAAAAGCTTTTAAATTTAACATTTGCGCTCTCTAAGCTCAGACATGGAGCAACTATTGAAACATGTTAACTATCTATAGAATCAGAGATGTGAATGCAAACCTTATGTGGCGACCAACGCCAAAGAAAAGACCCCACAAACTCCAATTAAGAATTTAACAAATCCTAGGAATATGCTGACAGCATTCGCTACTATTTTGGAGATAACCCCTGAGATTACTCCTCAATTCAGTTGGGTAGCTGAGCTGAGAGTGGCAGTTAGAAAAATTTGGAGGAATTTAAAGCCATGCCAAAATTACCCACCTTTCATTGGTACAATACCCCTGCATTCTTCCGACGGTTTACATGATTATGTTTGGGTATGGCAATAGACAAAGAGCCTTGACAGTCATAAACTGTTTAAATACAGACTGCCAAATCTTGGTGTTACCTCATCTAGAAGGAGACAACTGTTCTTATTCAGAGGCCAAGGCTGCCTTAATGAAGGAGTTTGGAAGCTCATGCGTATGTCAAAATGCAAGCAAGGATTTATGGGGGATCCAATTCCTGAAAGACAAGACCTTAGCAAAATTTGTTAACCAATTCTATCAATCACAGATTTTGGTTAGAATGAAAATATTGACAAATTTTGATGCACAAATTGCGTTACAAGTGGCCATTCAGCCTTATCATGATTTACATCAAATGATGTCTTCCGCGTTAGCCGCTGAAATAACCACCTTGCAAATGGCAGATCACATGAGGATGCTAGGCGTCACGTTCAAAGCCCCTAATTAAAGCTTAAAACCAAGCTCAGTCAGAAATTTGAATCCTACCAAATTGACTGAACCTGGTAAGGAATCAAACATTTGAATAGTGCTGGGGAAAAAACCCAAGGGGTTTAAACAGACAGACAAATGCAGAATGCGCTGTCAAAAGTTTGCAGGGGAGGGCCACTTCGCTGCACAGTGCTTCAGCGAGAAGCATAAGGAGCAAATCAACGTGGTCCAGATAAAGGAGGCCAAACCCGCACAGGAGTCAGTAAAAGGTCCCACATCCTAAACAGAAAATAGTCTAGAGCTGTGATTAAACTATTCCTCCCAATATCCTAAATGAGGACATTGACATCAGTGATCTGTTCATTGATGACAATGCACAGGACCATCTTTATTAAGTGGTTAGCTTAGACGTCAATGCTGTAACCAGAGCCATAGTGAAAGGGATTGACTCTAAAATAGTCTAGGAGGTTGCTCACCCATATGCGCGCCAACTAGCGGACAAGATTTGATCCACTGAGAATCCAGATGATCTGGCCAAGGTCAAATTAGATGAGGCGAATCTGTCAATACCCCTAAACAAGATTAAAGAATCATTTTCTGATATGTCAGAGCAAATAATTCACACCCTCAATTCATCAGATAACACTGTTATACACTCAGAAAATACTATTTTGCAATACTCTGAGTGTACATATATCGATATACTGGTCAATTGAGTATAGTTCTGGCAGTAATTGACATCAGGTGCCAATTTATAGTGTCTTGACCAAGCGGTGAAGAAAAATGAGAATTTCGCCTAATTTAAAATATAAGAAGGAATATGGAACCACTGGGCCACATACAACCATCATCTGTGGAGCGTATAGCGCATTACCACTCAGATATGGATCCCTGGTGGTATCCTCCCCAGCTATTGTATTGGCCAACCAAAACTATGACATTCTAATCATGACCAAGTTTCTAAAAAATATGGAGGTAAATGTAACTTTGATAATAGTACATTGATCATATTGGGTCAAAAGCTGCCTCTAGTTTATCAGAGAGATGGAGAAGCTCTGCTACCAGGAGGAACAATTTTATTTATCTGATTCACATAGATGGCATTATTCCAAATTGCTACCAATTAGTTGTACAAAAGTGAAGAGAAATGCTGACAGAAATCATGGAAAATAGGAAATTCCTTTAAAAAGCAATATTTCAAACACCATACTGTTAGGATCGCAGATAATAGTCAATACTGGATTGACTTTTAGAATTAGATGAGCTATTGTATGGAGAGGTCATCAGCTCAAGGTAGAAGTCCAGAATAGAGACATGGGTGGCGCCTGAGATAGTGATGTTGGGCCATGGATAAATCTGAGTTTTATTGGAGAATTTGAATAGAAACATGATTAAAATTTGAGAAAAATCAGATCATTGCATTTGTCTATCTGATATCTGACGTCATAATTACAAAAATTCCATAATTTTGGGACCCTCACTGAGATGGGTTTGCCAGTAGGGGTTGCTGAGAATATTAACTTTTTGGTCGCCCAAGAGCAACTTACTGATCTGACAGAAAGAAAGAAGGAGGCTGTGCATAAATTATTCAATAATATTGTGAAATCTTTTCCCAAGATGATCATGAATTAGGATGCGCAAAGAACATAGTCCATAAAGTTGATACTGGGGAAAATTTACCAATACAGATAAAGTGATCCAATGGTTCAAGCAGTGGAGGTGATAGTGGAAGAGGAAATCAGCAAAACAGTAGAGCACAAGCTCCTAGTTCCGCCTTCAAGTCCCTGGGTAAGCCCTATCCTGATAATGTGAAAAGGACGACTCTAATTGGGTGGTGATTGACTATCAAAGGCTGAATAATATAACGAAAAAGGATTCATATCAACTACCACAAATCAATGATGCTCTAGATCACTTGGGAGAAGAGAATTTATTTCTCTGTAATGGACCTAATATTGGGATATTTTCAAATTGATTTGCTGATGGAAGCCCAGGAGAAGTGCGCAATTATTATCACTCAGGGGCTATACCAACTGACTAGGATGCCCCTAGGGTTTTTACAATGCACCTGCGACGTTCCAAAAGGACATGGACACCATATTTAATGACTTGAAGTTGTCATGCGTCCTGGGTTACTTGGACGATATAAATGTGTTCAGTAGGACCTTTATTGACCATTTGCACCACTTGGAAGAAGTCTCAAGAGATTGTTCACAGCTAACCTGAAGTTTAAGCTGAGAAGTGCCACTTCTTCAGGAAGGAGTTGGAATATCTGGGGTTCATCATCAACTCCAGTGGACTGCAGCCACAAACCCAGAAGATTGAATCCATAGAATGAATGGCCATCTTGAGAAGTGTCTGAGATATCCTAATGTTCTTTGGAATGGTCAGATATTACCAAAAGTTTATATGGGATTTTGAAAGAATTGCTGAGCCCCTCTTCCATTTGTTGAAGATTCTGAAGAAAGGATTTATATGGTGTGAAGAGGCCCAGGATTCTTTTGATGAGTTACGTTGGTATCTTATAAATTTACTGATTTTGAAATAACCAAATTTTAATTGGGAGTTTATAGTACAGAATGATGCTTTGTTAATGGCAATCAGCGCCATCCTGAGTCAAGTGGATGAACTCAGGGATGAGCAACTGGTAGCTTTTGTGAGCTGGACGTTGTCAGCAGTAGATTGGACTTACACAGTTACTGAGCATGAATGTCTTGTGGTGATTTACGCCAGTAATCAGTTTTAGGTGTATATTCACGGTACACACTTGATAGTGGTGATGGACCACTTTTCCCTGCGTTGGTTGCATAACCTGAAAGAGCTGGAAGGACGTCTGGCCTGACTGACATTGAAGCTTCAAGCTTACGACTTTGATATAGTCCAATTAAAAAGAGCTTATAATCAAAATGCAGATGGTTTAACAATATTACTAATGGTCCAAGTGGTATACCAGCAGGATGATGAGCTGTTTCATAGAAAGGTCTATGGAGAAATTGGGAACAAGCTCCAAGAAATCCAAGTTGCGCTTTTAAAAGTGATGGAAAGCACCAAGACCAAGTATGTACAAGCATTGGTTACAATTGATGGAAAATGACTGTTATTTCCAAAACCATCTAAACGAGCAGCTATAGTTTAAGCTGCCTATAAGGTTGTTGGGTATGGAAGCTTGAGAAAAACAACTGATCACATTTGCCAATATTATTACTGGGAGTCTAACAATAACGATGTAGCGGCTATCTGGCTTGCTGCATGGAGTGCTAGTTGCATAAACCATGCAAGAACACAATTGGATATCAAATGGTCCACCCTGGATTTGCCTGGCATACAGTGTCTATTGATGTGATGGGATCATTGACTATGAGCATGGGGGAGTCAAATACATTATAGTTGCAATTGATCATCTGACTAGATGAGATGAGACAAAGGCTCAAGCAAAAGTGAACGAAACAAGTACCACACAGTTCTTCCTGAATCAAGTTGTATATTGCCATGGATGCCCGCAAGTCTTGTTAAGTGACAATGGAACAAGTTTCATGTCCCGTGTGATTCCAAGATTGAACTAAATAATGGGGATTTGAGAAGACATTTTAGTACCCTACCAGCCAGAGATGAACAGACTAATAGAACGAGTGAATGGAACGCTGGCTGTGATACTGAGGAAGCTGGTCACTGGAAAAAATTCCTCCTGGAGAACTTACCTCAGTTCAGTGACATTTGCATATAAATTTAGTCACCATATGGCAATGGGTAAACTGTCATTCAAATTGTTGTATGGAAGAAAGGCCACGTTACCACCAATTATATATTTGGTGGTCAAACCAACATCAGGGATAAGTGCTGAGCATTACTTAATATGATTTTTGAGTATCCTGATCAAAATTCAGTCAGAAGCATTTGATACGACCTTGAAGGAAAAGATCAAGGCCAAGATGACGGACAATAAGAACCGACTGGCATTATTTAAATACCGCATAGGTGATAGAGTAATCTATTGTGACATAAA